>VZTU01004431.1:0-12920 GCA_013400835.1 Zapornia atra | reverse complement strand
GTGCTAAAAATGTTGGTGGGGTGTGGCGGTGGGAATCATTGAAGGCAATTAAGAATCTTGCAAAGGAAGTGTCCTACTGTGAAACCTGACACCAGTGTCTTTTGTGTGTGTATTATTTGTCTTCTCCTCCCATCCTTAGTCTCAACCCTTTACTTGAGTGATGTGAAAAATGTTGTTGCCAAAAACCAGCAAGATGAAATATTGATAAATGTGGGAATCACTTGCTTAGAACAGAGGCAAATTAGAAGGCAGCTGGTTTTCATCTTTTCTGTTAACATGGGTGGTGTGTGGGTGGGGGGATATGTGTGAAGAATTGAGGCTACTGATTTATGTTCCCATATGATGCTTTTGGAGAAGGGGGAAAAAGCAAGAGTGCTGAGAGTGAGAAGTGAGCTTCTATTCATTATGGATTGACTTTGAAGGATGAAGGGAATGGGTTTTGCAGTTTTTTGTCTCTGCTGTATGTCAAATGTCGTAAGTGCTATGGATGATAGGAGACTAATATGATGTTTTATTCCCAAAAATAAATTTCTGGTTGAAAAAATTGAAGTGGAAAGAGTGTTCTCCTAGGTTTTACAGCATTGGTGGGAATGTGTGCAATTCTAGATTGATTATCAGGTATTATAGTAATAAGTCTAATTGAAGATTTGAGAATCCCCACAGAGTATGCTAATGGAGAATGTAATTTATTCTTATGTAGAATGAGTGGTGTAGGCATTACTCTAGGTATTTCTTTCAAACTGTCAGTTCCAGGGTGACCATATAACAAAGGGCTTATAATACAGAATAAACCAGAAGCATTTATTCTGTCATTTTCAAAACTCAAGCCCCATTTAATTATTGAAAACCCCCAATAAGATCTTCAGAGCCTTCTCTTCTCCAGGCTGAACAACCCCAACTCACTCAGCCTGTCTTCATAGAAGAGGTGCTTCACCCCTCTGATTATCTTCATGGTCCTCCTATGGACTCACTCCGACAGGTCCATGCCTTTCTTGTACTGGGGACCCCAGAGCTGGATGTAGTACTCCTGGCGGGGTCTCACCAAAGCAGAGTGGCAGAATCACCTCCCTTGACTGCTGATTATGCCCAGAACATCCAACCCAGGACGTGGTTGGCTTTCTGGCTGCGAGTGTGCATTGCTGGCTGAATCAACACCTCCAAGTGCTTCTCCTCAAGACTGCTCTCAATCCATTCTCTTCTCAGCTTGTAGTTGTGAGCTCAATTTGAATAAAGGCATAACTCAGTAAAACTCAGACAAGCTTAAAACAAGTCTTATTTTCACACTTTATTTTTTTAAATGCAAGGTATGTGTAATTGCTTGTGGACTTCACTGTAATAAAATGTCAAGAAGGCCAAAATGGGTTCAGGAAGAGGTTAAATTCAGGGACTATGAAATATGATGGTCTGGCTTCTTAAGTCCATAAACTGCTGATTGCCAGAAGCCAGGAGGTTGTATTTGGGAAAGAATTGCTGTGAGCTTACTCTGGCTTTGTGTTCTTTCCCAAGGCAAGTGCTACTGATGGTCACTGGAGATAGGATATGCATAGGAATGAGAGATTGGGGCATTTTTATTTCTTACTTTCCAACATCTCTAGCTGTCTGATTCGATATACTGACTTGATACTCTGTTAACATTCCACTTAATGATCAAACTACATATTTTGTATGTATTCTATACTCCTCTTGTCACACATCAAGACAAAAAGCAGCCCCATCTGTCAGAGCATCATCCAGAAACTTCTCCGAGTTACCTATTCAGCATGACTCCAGGGATGTCATGAGAGCAATTGCTTTGTGAGGTGCTGATCCCAATTCTGTTTTGTCTCTTTTGCAGCATCTATCTATACATTCAGCTTAAGTTGCTGTCACTTTAACCACCTTGGAAGCCTTTTCCACTTTTATTTACAGTATTATCTATGTAATTTAGATATTACTCTTGTATTTGCTTCTTTCCTGCTGCTACCCCTTCTGTTTGTCTGCTTTTGGTTTTGAAAATTATGGGTGGGGGAATTTCCTGCTTTTGTCATGGAAGGGCTAGAAGTGTGGGGCATTGTTTCATGTTTGTGAATTTGAAGGAAGAGATACTGTAAGCTGAGTGAAGCTCCTTTGACAAGTGACAGATGATCGTATTTGACATGGGCAAAATGCATGGGAGATTTTGCTGTTCTGGATTTTCTTTGTTTAATCCCGTAACTGCCGTGAGTCAATTCCCTGTCAGTGCCAGTGTCACATTAGCCGCGTGTGAGCCAGTGCAGTGACGATGCAGGGGCACGCTGATGTGTTACCCTCTGTAGTGGTCTGCTCAGAAAGTGTATATTTTTGCTGCTGTTCCAGACACTGGGAGTGGGAACTTGGAAGTTTCCCACTACAATCAATAGGAAACTAGCAAGTACTTAGGAATGAGAATTGCTTTCCTTTCTGGTATCTGGCCCACTGCCTGTTTTTGTGATTTATGTAATATTCCAGCTTTCACACTCCTTCGGGGGTGCAGAGGTGACTGCATTCTTCCCTGGCCATACATATTAAAATACAGCTTGCACACAGTGTGAATGTATGCAACTCTCTAGGTAGGCCATCTTCAGGGAGACAGGAAACTTTTGTGCTTTCCAAAGGTGTGTGTCATGTTGAAAAATCCTGTCCTGAGGAAAAGGAAAGAGCTGCAGCTTAAACGCAGGTCTTTTACACTAATGAAGCAGGCTTCTTTAAAAAGGACTAGTGAAAGCTTAGGGGCTAGACAAATACTACAGTTATACTCTCTTTCCTATGACCAGAAGTTTTGAACCTAACTCTAGCTTTCCTGGTTGTGAAAAAAACTTTAATGAGGGACTAGCATGTAACTGCTGCAGCTATAGACACCTGAGCTGGCAGGCAGCCTGAACCAGCCTTGAGGTGTGAATTCTTCTCATTCATTCAATGGATGGCTAATTCAAATGGCATTGATACAACTTGAAACGGTTAATTGTGCATCAGAGCAGCTAGGAAAATGGGAGGGTACATAATGAAAGTGAGTAGTATTGTGTTGGGCGGTCTTTTAACAGCACAGGGTGAGCCTAACACCTGGCTTCTGAGTAACTGTGCAGGCCAAGTCTCCTCAATCAATGAAACATTAGTTGTAGATGAGCAGCAATAAACAACAGAAAGTAGGAACTGAATAAAGAGAAAAGGAAAATAGATCTTTGTCATAATATTTCCACTGCAGTTAGTCATGTGTTTGCCTGCTGGTAGTCTCATGCTCGCGGAATTGTTTGGCACCCTTACCATGCAAAAAGATTTGCCTACTTGCTGGGTTTGGTGTTGGTACCTATCTAGTCTCAAGTATACTTCCTACCTGATAAATAGTTTGTGAACTAGGAAAGTGTATGCTGTATTTTGTTCCTGGCAGAATTAAAGAGTAATTTTTAATTTTCATTTTGCACAAAAATATTAGTTTGAGAGGGAGAGCAATGTTGCTGTGTAATCTGACTCAGGAGGAATTGGTGTGTCCTTTAAAAACAGGTTTGTGCTCATCCAAGGTATAGAACATGGAAGAAATTTACTGTATGAGCTTTTATTTTAAGACAACTCCAGCTGCTGAAAAACATTGAGAGGCTGATATGCATCTGAAAATCTCCTTTCTTTTTCACTACATCACACGTGACCCAATTGCTCTAATTACAGATTGTTAGTGATATTTTTCAAATTGCTTTTATGTTAAAGGAGTTCATTGTCATAGTTTGTGGAAAAGGCTGCTAGCCTCAGTGTGCTTCAGTCTAGAATGAAGTCAAGTGGTATGAAAATACAAGAAGAAATTAGTAAAGCTTTCCAAGAAACTCAGTGTAAATACGTTATTGATTAGCATAGAAGCCAGTTCTGTAGAATCCAAGAGCAGATAGACATTGGAAACTGTCAACAATATGGGAATATTAATTTGAATGTTTATAATTAGTTATAGTAAAATCCTCTTAGGCTGTGTCCTCCCTTTACAGAATCTTCTTGAAAGCAGATTCTACTTGTCCAGATCCATTTGGACTTTAATGGCATAATGGATTTTTTTGTCAAGAGGCCTAGAATGTCAGATAGATGTAGTCCAGAATGCAGTTACTGGACAAAACTGTCTTAATTCTATTCACCAGGCCTTGAACAGCCCTGCAGTTACCCCAAAAAGTTTGAATTGCTTCTGAGTTTGAATTTTCCTGGTTGCCCATTGCCAAGCACTGGTCTTGAAACTATGTTGCAGGCTTTTCCATCCCAATTCAATGGATCTGTTAACACACATCCTACATCTCATTTAGAAACCCAAAACCACAGTGAAACAGGCAGTGCAGCTTTCTTGTGTATATGTAAATTTATGTCAGGGCCACCTTAAAACCTGCTTAATTTCACATTGACTTGAGTCATTCCTTTCCCTGGTGTATCACATGTACTTTCCAAAGGAAGGGGCCAAATGCTGTGAAACTTATTGGAAAGGTTTAAATCTTTGACCTGTTCTATGTTCCACTTGTTCCTGTTTTTCTTAGTCTCTACAATTGGTAATTCCATTCAGTCCCATATTCTTTTAATCAATTCCCTCCTAGACCTTTTTCCACTTGGCCATTCTTACAGACTTCTGATCTTGTTGCCACAAACTCCTAAACTGGTTCATTTTCATGACTTGTGTAATAAAAATTTTTAAGGGTGGCCAGTATTTACCAAACTCTCTATTCATTTTCCAGTGTCTGAATCTGATAGCTGTCCTGTCTGTTAAGCTGATGCAGCGTCTACTACTGCCCTAATTCATCCTGCTGACCTTACACAGCTGAAGCAGTGCATCCCATCTCAGCGATGGCTGCTCTCCAGGCCTGGGTGTAACAATTCACATATAAAACTACAATACCTGGAAAGCAGCTTGGGACAAAATGGGCACATGACTGTGTCAGATATTAATGCCAGTGTTCCTGGAGGTTTTAATGTCCCCCCCCCAGTAAAACAGGTCCAGAGTCTGGCTTTGTTTCCCTGTAGCTGAATTCAGCCAAGATAATTCCTATCCAACTTCTTAAGTGACTTGAAAACACTGAAATAAATTGCTTTAAACCCTAATAAGTAATTTCTATTACTGAGAAGGATGTATTCACTGCCAGCATGGTACTGGTGCTGAAAGTGGATTACATTAGCCTTTTGTTTGAAATCAATTGAGTTTACAACTCCACTTCAAAGTCTTTAAAGCTTTAAAATAGAGCCAGCAGTAACTGTTTAACAAGTCAATGCTGCCCTGGGATTTGCATTGTTCTATCTTTAGTTGTGAGAAGGAAAGACTTCATTTTCCTGTACTTTCACTTCACCCATGGAGACTGGTGCAGAACAATAAGCACCCTATTCAGTTTTGCCTTGCTGCTGGTTTGCTAGGTTTTACCTTGGTGCAGATGCGCCCCTATACAATGAATTGTGATCCCTCGAGTTTGAGTGCTCTCACTCTAATGCTTGAGTTAGATCACACTGTCCTTCTGGATTGTTTAATTTTTCAAAGCTCTAGTTGTGATGAAGAATCCCTTAAAATGAGTTTCTGGAAGAGTGGAGCTTTTTAGGCTTCACACATTAACTTATTCCCGTTGTACAAATGGCAGCACATTATTTCAGTGACCCAGGGAAAACAAGAACATTGTTTTACAGCATGGATGATACCAAGCTATTTCAAATTCATAGATTTTTCAGTCACTGTATATGTTCTAGTAAAATTAATAAGCCAGAAAGCCTTGGTTTAAACATCAACTGCTTCTGAGTTGGGGAAACATTTTCCACAAAATAAGGGCTTCCCTTTAAACTCCACACAATGGAAAAATTTCTGTCAACATAAGTAGGCAGAAGGGGGAAGAAGAGATGGAGTGGGTATGTACCATTGTTTCACAGAATGTTTGTATTTACTCTCTCATTTGTGCCTCAAGCAGTGAGGAAGCTGAAACAAGCAGCAAGGTGCCATTTACCTCTGAGAAAGGCTGCATCAGTCTTGGCCTGCTTTTCAGATCTTCCTTGGTCTGTGTTATTCCACAGAAAATAACTTTTTTATTCCACAGGAATAAAACTTCTGTATTTTTCAAGGACCACCAACTTGGAAAAGTGAAACATCAACTCTGTAGAAATAAGTCATAGCTGTTTCCTTCTTAGGGCTGCAGTAGTTCACTCTCTAGTTTAGGGAGAAAGTGTAGAGATTGGGTTACTTGTAGAGTCTGTCAAGAACGTGACAGGTCATGAAAAACAGCATGTACTCAAATCAAGCTGGATTCCTGTTGCATTGGGCATGAAGATGTTTCTATGGCTCTGCCACAGAAGGAACCTCAGACAGTTCTGGATTTCCCCTAACTATTTTCCCTCAAAGACAAGAGAAAGGGGAGAGAGACCTTTTATATTTGTACTATTACAAAACCTTTCAAACACATTAAGGCACTTCCCATGCACTTCACATGTATTAAGTCATGTCAGTAAGGTTCATAGCAGTTGTGCGATTGTGGGAGAGTCTGCTTCAGACTCTGCCTGAATCTATGAATAACAATGGGCTGTTGGGTTCTGACTCTTGGAGAGTAAGTCAAGGCTGGAAACTATCTCCTTCAGACTAGGTCCATGAAATGCTTTAGCTGTGATAAAGATACCTTTTTCTTAAATGATTTTGCTAGAAAAGTCTTCATTCACCCTCACCCCATCCATTAACATCTTGTCTTTTTCAGAGGAACATAAGATTTCTGTTGTCCTGTTCTTACATGTGGTATCTCTGACACCTAACATAAGACTTTGCCTTGCACAAGTAGAAGCAAAGTTAGAGTAGTATGGCAATGTGAAGTGCTAGGTTTTGGACTAAGCAGGGTATTTGCTACTCAGAGCTTCCTCATTCATATAGCAAAAGCACAAAGTACTAGTGATGAAATCAAACAGATCTTGGTGCATGTGTGGAAGTGATAGTTAATGGATAGACCAGTGAATCTCCCTCTGTAACTGCTGTTTCTATACAATGTGTATATGGATATGTTTCATCAGTTGTTTCACAGTACTAGCAAACCCAGAGATTTGAATATGAAGCGAGCAAAGCTTGAATTGGAGTTGATACTCTGAACCTTTATCTTATGATTTTTTTAATGTCCCTTCGTTCTAGGGTGCGCAGGATTGGTAAGACTGGAGATTGTGAGCAAAGGATACTTTTTTTTGCTCTTTCCTTAAGATTTATGCAAGGGAAAGCAGAGGAAGGAAAAATGTAATAAACCCAGGTCTTGTGCTTAAATCTTGGAAAAACATGCTAATATCCCAAAATGGTTTTGAAGGAAGAATAACTGATATTTACAAGTAGTTTCTTTTGTTGGAGTCCAATTTGCATCCTAACACAAGCTCTTCATTATTAACACTGGTTTCCCTGTGCTGGTACAGAAGATGCATCAGTGCTTCATGCTGCCAAGCACTGTGGTTTTTCAGAAGGAAGAAAAAGGCTTAATGCTATTTGTTCAACCCAGCCAGAGATCTACTGTTTATAATCTGAAATATCATAAAATGTGTTTTCAATTACCTCGTGCATATTTTTAAAGAATTAAATTTCCATCAAAGGATTTTGTGAGCTGTTTGATCTCGCTGTGTCTAAAGAGCCCAATCTGACTGGAGATAGTTTTGTCTGAACACATATGGTACAATTGTAACAAATATACCCTCTGAGTGTATGTGACTTGAAGAGAAAATCAGGCCATTTTAGTGAGAGAAGAGGATGTTGAGGGGCTAATTTCCAGTGTTAGCTGTGAAATGAATAGTTAAAGACTGGATGTGCACAGGAACTATGGTTCTTTGTGCTGTATGGCTGACTTAAACTTTTGTTTTCTTGCTCATTCTGGATATAGTATTCCATTTTCCAGACAGAGTCCTACCCTACTGTGAGAACGTGGAAACAAAAGATGCAGTACTTTTTGTTACACTGAAAAAAGACTGGGATATCATTGTGCTAGGCTCTGTACAAGCACACATTTGCACTGAATGTCAATATAAAAACCAAAGATAAAAGAAGAAAAAGAGAAAAATGAAATGGTTTTATCCAAAACCAGTATCAGATATTTGAATTCCTGCTACTTGATTTTTCTGCCTGCTAGGCCATGTTGTCTTTCTAGTGTCAGGCTCTAAACAGTGTAATGATACAATTCAGATTGCTGATGCTCCTGGGTGGCATCTGCATTTCCTGAACTAGAAAAGTAATACCAAATATTGAGTACACAGTTTTTGCTTTCCGTGCAGATATATCTTGCACAAAGAAACACCTGGGAAAATTAGCTTAGGTCTCAGGAGTGATAATTAGTCCAGTGGATTAGCATGCTCATGTTGCTATTTTAGCTCTAGAACTGGCCTGGTTATGTCTATAGCATACTGTACTGCCCTGATTAGGCTTACATGAGATGTAAGAACACTTTTTCTGTCCCATTAAAGTATGTGTTATGTGTCCTTTATCAATGCAGCTACTTAGAAATAATTCTCCTCCTGCAGTCAAGTGCATAGTGTGGCTTTTGATCTCCTTTCCTGTTATCCTTTATTTGTGGGGAATCCTGATGTGAATGCAGAGTTTTTCTTACAGATCTTGCTTCTTCCCAGTGCTCGCTGCTCACCTTAAATTCAAGTCTTGTTTTGGACTGATTAAAGATTGAGTAATTGTCATATTGCTCTTTGCACTATGTTACAGTCCTCTTTTAGAAAGCCAAATTTATCTGCGCTTAGTTAATGAAAATGCATACTACACTAAATTAAACCAAAATGAAGTCAGAAACACTTAATTGCATGTGTGTGTTTGGTAGCACTTGATCCATCTCTTGCTGATATTGTAATTGTTACTTAGGAAATGCCTATGATATCACAAATAGATGTCAGGTAGAAAAAAAGCAGCAGTAGGTGACACCTTAAAGAGACAAAGAACCTTTCTATGCAGATGTCATCCAAACTAAGGAGAAGGAAAGAGAAAGCCAGACACGCTGTACAGCAACAGCACAGTTGTATCTAAACAGAAAGGGGCCTGTTTTTCCAAAGTTTCTAGCTAGTGATAGTAGAGGCAGTAATAAGATACAGAGCTGCTTTCCATCTTACCCTGCCAATTCAGCTCCAACAAAGATGCCAAATAAGTTTCCATTTATGAACTTTTCAGTAGAAAACAGCTTTAGCAAAATCCCTGCTCTTTTTTTCTGCTGAAATTGTCTTTTCCAGTTTGTGACATTTGCTACCTGTCTGATTGTCATTAACATGAAGCAATGGAAGATGTGTATAAATAATATGTATGGAAAATCCCTAAATCATTCCCTAGCTATTTCTTAGTATTTCTGGAAGGGAAAGTAGACACATCTCTCGGGATGTTTTTTCTATCAGCTGGACCTTCGCTAATGTGATTAGCAGGCTAAATACTCCAAATAAATCCATCACTGGCATCAATTGCATCAGAGGTGAATTTTGTTCCTTTATTAATATATCAGTAGAATCCCAGTATTCATTTCCAAGAGCCACTGGAAATGGATCAAACTCAATACTTATTCTTATCCACACTGTGTTTCAAATTAGTGTTTCTATACAACACACAAAACTGTTAATGTTTCCTGACATTTTTTCCTGTTGAAATCTTATGGGAAATTGCCTCATATCAGAAGCACCCTGACAAGCAGTACACTGTGTTCTGATTCTAGACAAGTTTTTAATGCTAAGGACTTAGTGATACCATGCAAGCCTCAGTGTGGCAGACCAGTTTTTTTTCTTGTTTGTTTATTAACCAATAATGTAAGGAGCACATATGATATGTGGTAATCTCAACTTTGTTGCAAGGCAGACTTATGTTTGTTAACAGTCATTTCTTAAATCATGTATATGGAAGCAGAATGGGGCCAACAGAAAATGGGATGCTACACCTTAGAAAACAGCTTTGGAAACATTTTGGGGGTAGTACTGGATAAACAAGGAATTAGGGGTGGTTGTGATGCTGTAGGTGAAAGATCTGGTTAAACCCTTGCTGAAATGTAGAGAGGGAAAGAAGTATCAAGGAGGAGAGAGGGGTGGGGATGTTAGTTTTTTGTAACACTACGGAGGCCATACACTTACCATATTCAATTCTAGTAGCCACAATTCACAAAGGAGGCTGAATTTGGAAAAGATTCAGGAAAGAGATAAAATAATGATTCATTGTCTGGAAAAATGCCTTGAAACCAGAGACTAAAGCAGCTCAGGCAATTTAATTTTTCAAAAGGATAAAAATGTGACTCTAATTTTAATTGTACTTACCTGGACAGGAGGTTACTGATGGTAGATTAGGCAGAATTAGACTAAGGGGTTGGAATCTAAGGGAGAATTTAATTCTCACTAGAACTGAGATGCCAAAATGTCTAATGATCTTTAAAATATGGCTGTAGAGACATCTTGGGGTGACTGGATGTGTTCTCTAAAGAATCTTAAATAAGTGGAAGATTTGTTGCATGATTTTTGGGCTGTGTTCCACTAAGCACAGACAAAATGATTGGAACAATCTCTTCTAACTTTTAATTCAGTAAAAGTTCTCAGTTACAAGTTTGAATTCAGTTCAAACTTCCAGTTTGTGGTACAGTTTATAGCCTATCAGAAGACCTATTAAAAAGCTAATTAATGTTGTCTTATTTTTGCAGGGCAGATATTTGTTATAAAGCATCCTTGTAACTGGTGCCAAGGGAAAGCCTCATTAGAGCCTATGTGACTTTGACTGCTCTATTGTTACCATACTGCTTCCTGTACATCATGTTGAATGGCTCATAGGGCAATGGAGGCTAGAACCTCTGTCTTGCAGCACAGGTAGGCTAGGGGAAACCTGGAGTGTACAGCCAGCTGTAGAGCACAGGACAGGTACCAACTATTGAGCTTCAGTCACACTTTTTTGCATTTTTCAACAACTCAGTGTGGTCATAAATGGTATGAGCAAGCACGTGTGTGTGTATGCACCTAGAACATACTTAATTGTGATATTTGTGTAAAACACAAACTTTGGAAAAACTCAAGCTTAATGATGATTTGGGATATTTTGTCCACTGTAGCTATGACCTTTAAAAACAGTAATAGTAACTGAGCTGAAGAGAGCCACAAAGAGCAGCTGGGTAGTATTACTTTTAGGTATGTCAGCCACAGGAAAGCCTGCTGTCTCTTTCTGTCAGGGCTATGGGAAAACTGGCAATCTTTTCAAATGCCTCACTTCTCAGCTCATACTCAAATTGAAACACAAAAGAGGAATAAGCTCTCTTTATCCTCAGTCTGTCTGAGGAGTCAGCTACTGATAATGAAAACACGTATGGTATTGCACAAGGAGAGTGAGTTATTTTAAGAGTAATTTGCAGTCTTTTAAAGCGTTACACTGTATCAGTTACAGTTAAGCCTATATAATAACATGTAATTATGAATGTATTGATCTGAGTTAGAGAAGGCTGAAAAGCAATCAGCTTTTATTAAGCAAAATTTTCAAGACTAACAACACAGTATTTCCACCACTGAGTGAGAAATTGGACTGTGCTAGTGCTTTTCATATAAACACATTCTTTATTTCAAGTAACCTTATTTCATGAGACTCAGTTTATTCCAAAATACACAAATCATCCTGGGTGAAAGCTATAAACTTTATCTTATTTGTTTTGGTTGGAAATGGCCATGGTGTTTCTTAGACTCATAGAAATTGAATAGTATAGTGATTGGCATTGTGGAGGAGAATTTAGGCTTATTGTTCATCAATGTTACCAATATAGATTGGATGAAGGATGCATCTGAGCTTTCTAGGGAACAGATCACCTTCAAGGAGGCTGTAAATTCTTTTCTATGTATGTTGTAGGTCTCTACACCTCACTTTTCCTTTGTAGACCTTTTCTATGTCTCTTGGAAGTATCCAGAGAGAAGGGGTTGTACAGCTTTTTTTTTAAGCAGTTTTTTGTTTCATCTGTGGTTAGAAAGCTCAAGCATACAAGCACTAACCCTGAAAATTTTGCTGAGCATCTCGGAGACTAATGCACATAGTTCAAGTTCTGTGCTAGATGCATCTTAGGGGGAATATTATTCCCCATGATATAGGGTATCATAAACCTAGCACCACCAAGCCTGACTGAAAAGAAGAGCGATTATTCTGTGTTGGGTTTTTTCACATATGAATCTCTTGTCTATCTTCTTTCCTTACTCAGTAGTGTATAGGTGAAAGCCTGTTTCTGGCCAAGGCACACACTTTCTTACCAGGCAGGCTGTCTCACTTGCATTTGTATTGTTTTCCCTTTTTTCCCCCTGTAAATTCTAGGTGTAGCAGCTGCTTTTATGTCTAACTGGAGTGAGTCATTACAAAGGAAAGGAGAAATCTGGATTGTACCTGTCTTTCTTCTGTACCTTTTAGCTCTGAATGGGGTATGATACTGCAGTAGGCTAATTCGATGTTTCAGTTTATGAATGAGGTGCAAAAACCTGTCTAGGTTTGAGCTTAGGGGCAAAGAGAATGGCTGAAGCAGAGATTCAGCATGGCACATTTTCTGTGCATGTGGCAATGCACTTTTTACTTGCATGTCTTGGAATTTAGACAGTGGGGAAGGAGGGGGGCTTCTCCTCTGTGCAGGCTTTCTGTGAAAAGTAAGAAGCACTTTTCCTTACACAGTTCCTCAGGGAAGAAATAGTGTTTTGGGGGGGCAACTCAGTGTACAAGGGAATTTTATTATTTTTTTTTTTTGTTATTGTAGATCTCATAGAAACTGGGTGTGGTTGAGGTTTGTTTCTTTACAAGGAACAGCATATATTTTTGTGAAACATACTATATGTTTCATCTGGTTAATTTAAATACTAACTAATGGCAAGTTTTGTATGTTTTGTGATTGGACTTATCTTCCTTGCCCCCTCTCCCACTCAAAGATTCCTACAGTGCAATCACAAGAGTCTGGGCTCCCTTTAAGAAGCTACATTAAAGGAACCCGTACCTCTTCAAATACCTGATG
>VZTU01004430.1:0-11390 GCA_013400835.1 Zapornia atra | reverse complement strand
TGGCACAATACACCCGAACCCAAACCTCCCAGACTAAAATACCTGAGAATAGCTACCACCACTCTGAAGTGGTCACCATCAACCCACCAATTCTCCTAAAATGGGTAATAATCATGTTTTTCTTGCTATTAGAAACAAGCACAGCCCTTAACCTCCAGGGGGCCAGAACCATGTTTGACCCTAGACAAAACGTGTGGGTTACATTGGCTCGGGCTCTAAATACCACCACCTTTTGTGCTAGCCTTGCCATACCAAGCACACCATTCTTAACATGCCTTGTAGGAGTGCCACTCAATAGTTCCACCTAGGGAGTCTTTGAAACAGCACTAAGAAAAACAGCAAGATGGAATTATACCTGTAATGCCAGTGAGGGCATGGGAAGGTATGATTCCTGGGATGATAGACTCCCAATAGGCCCAAACCCGCAGGAATTAGAATTAGTGGATTCACTGAATGCCAGTTATTGTATCTATATGGACGCATCCAAGTACCCATGTAATGAAGGCACTCTAATGCTACCAGCCCGGTGCTTTCTGAACTAGCCGATGACTTATCTGCTGTACAACATGTGGTGTTGCAAATCCGAGCTGCTACTGATTTTTTGTTGCTTGCACAATGCCATGGTTGTGAAGATTTCAAGGGCATGTGTTGTATGGACCTGAACGACCATTCCCAGTCCATCCACAAAGAAATTAAACAGCTCACGCAACATACTCAGGCCATAAAACAAGATGTAGGAGTTTTTGGCCTAGATGGACTAACAAACTGGCTCGGAATAGGGGGATGGCTAAAAGGCTTGTTAAAAGGTGGCATACTGTTACTTATTACTATTGTAGTAGGGCTTTGTTGCTTTTTATAAATATGCATATTATCATGCATAAAAAGTCCATTAAAAGCAGCACATTTAATGCTATTAAAAGGGCAATATGAACACCTGAAAGATGATAAAAACAATGAAGAAGAGACTATAATTCTCTCTTTAGCCCGAGAGACTGTTGCTCGGTTTGAGGAACAAAATGAGGAAAAAAAAGGGGGGAATTGTAATAAATGAATTCATAGGGAATTTGTTCTCAAACTGGCAGATAGGAAAGGAGACGGCCTCCCTTTTTTTTTACTCCTTGTATCTTTGTTTAAAATCGCTGATTGTGCAAAACTCATGGGGCCACTTCCCAAACTGTTGACAAACTACCAAATCTCAGGGTGGCGACATCCTGCTGAGCAAACAAGCAGGAATCCTTCCTGCTTCATGCTGGGTCAATATGACCAGATAAGGAAAGGAATTGATCCACAACGTGGAGGAAGACTACGACCTTCACCCTCATGACCACCAGAGAGACCAGGACAACCCCCTAGCAACAGTACGTGCAGCTGTAGGGAAATACCAGGATGTGCCATGTAGACCCGGAACTACTAAACTATAAAAAGGGACTCTGGTGAGGATGAGGTGTGAGCCTTGGGGGAGCTGTGACTCCACGGCTGCCCAGCGCGCTGCTTTTTGCTTTCCTTTCTTTAATAAAACTGATAAAATTCATTCCAGACTGATTGGGTCTTAGTACTACTATAACAGCAGGCACCGAAGAATGGGGAAGAAAAAGAACCCAAATGGAGAAAAGAGCAGAAAGTAGCAATGAAAGAGGGTAAAAAAAACCCTCAAAATGAGCAGAGAGAAGAACAAAGAGACATGAGGGGGAAAAGACACATTGCAAAGAATTAAAGACTTCATAAGGAAGTGGTGAAATTGGAAAAAAACAACCAAAAGCAACCAGAAATGAAGGAAGCCACCAAAGGAGAAAAAGCAACCCCAAAAAAAGAAGAGAGCATCAGGCAGCAAGAAAAGGAAAATAATAAGTAAGTTGCTTAAGGAAGTGACTAAAGGGGGGGGAAAGATCCCCAAAAATCTGGAAGAGAGCAGAAGGAAGAAACAAAAAACCACCAAAGAAAATAAGAATGGAGAGAAACAATGAAAAGAGGGGGAAAAGCCCCCCCAAAAGCTAGGAGAGAGCAGAAAGAAGCAACAAAAATGGAAAAAGAAAAAACCCAAACTAAACCCCCCCAAAAAGAGCAGAGAGAAATGATGAAATAGGAAAAAAACAGCAAACAAGAAGACAAGAGAATGAAGCCACGAAACTGGGGGAAAAAACAACCCCAAAAAAAGAGAAGAGAGAAGAATGAAGCGATGAAAGGGCAAAAATAATCAAAGCAAACAATGAAAACAGAGAGAAGTAAGTGACAAAAGGGGAAACAAAACAAAACACGAAAGCCTAGAAGATAGCAGAAAGAAGCCATGAACAGGGAAACACATCCAACTCAACTCTAGAGAGTCAGGACAGCAAAGGCATCGGATGGCACAATCAAGAATGCCTGCTGTCTAAATTTAAGTCTTAAGATTTTAAGTCTGAAGAGAGTTTCTTAAGCGACTTTTCTGGTAACATTTGCACCCAATTCAAAAAAGGAACAGATCTCTTCCTAAGGCTCAGCCCAACTCCCTTTCCCTTGCAAAAAGCTGTGCAGCTCAGAGGAAAAAACCCTGACTTTGTCCCTGCGATGCACACATACGTCAGAGCTCAGACCTGGAACAGCAATAAAGCCTTGACACAGCTCCTTTTTGCTTTCCTCATACCTGTGTGCGAGCTGGGATGTCCTCATTTCCCCAAGTCCTCCCAGACAGACGGGGAAGTGGCTTCTGTGCGGTCCATGTGCCATGAAGAGAAGCACTTCTGACCACTAAGCGGGGAGCAAACAACTGCGTTAGCAGAAGCAAAGCTCCACTTTGTAAATACCCACAGCTCCCTGACACCCAGGAGCCTCTGGCACCCCAGCATCTGCTTGGTCTACAGCTCTGTGGGGGCTGCCAGTGCTGGGGAGCCCCATGGAAAGAAGGACACTGCTAAGCCCCCATGAGAGGAGTGAGGAGGGCTCTGCTCTTCCAAAGCAACATAGGAGGAAGCCAGGGGCATCTCTCCTCCTCAGCCCCTGGAAGAAGGCCAGGCCTGAGAAAGGCCCTGGATGCTAAACTCAGCACAGGCACTGTAACCAGGGGCAGCGCCCACTCAACTTCCAGGTGCTGGCCTGGCTGATGTGAGCTGCTCCCAGCACACGGCTCCACTGGCCCAGGGCTGTGGCTGGAACCACAGACAAGCCCACGAGTCTGGAAGCACCCCGGCAGCAGAGCAAACCTGGAGAAACTCCCCTCCCATCCCTTCCCCTTCCCTCCTCTCCTCTCTCCTGCCCCCTCTTCCTCAGCCCTGCACTCCCCTGCCCTGCCCCCCTCCCTGACCAGGCCCAGACCCATGAGCAGACCCAGGGCTGCCAGAGCCCTGCACACACCCCGCACTATCCAGTGAGTCACTCCAGGGGAAATGGAGCCTCATCAAGGCCTTGTCTCGCCACAAGCCCAGCCTCAGACCTCCTGAGGAGCAGCACACAGCTCTGCCCACAGGCCCAGGCCCCTGCCCTCCAAGAACCCGACACCCCATTAGCCACTGCTGAGCCAATCGGCAGCACTGGAGGAGGCCTGTCAGTCCCAGCAGCCAGGGCGGGGCCCAAAGGGCCAGAGGCCCAGGAGCCTGAGGAGATGGACAACTGGATTGGTTCTTGAATACAGATTACATATACATTCTCCACCCATCTTGAGGTCTGGGAACTGTGTTCCTTTCTCACCCTCAAGAACAATGCAGCTTTTTCCATCTTGTTACGGTGTAACACAGCTAGCAGGAATGCTGACCTTCCTCACTATCACTTGCGTCAAGATGGTGTGGGGCCTAGTCTTACTAAGTTACATAAGAAACTACTCGATACTAAGTTATACACTAAGTTATACAGGCGACTGCTTGAACAATTGCTCCATAGAACCATGGCCTTGCTCCTCAAGCCATTCTCCAACAATTCCCCCATTTTCTTTTTGTACAAGCAGTGCCTGATTAGTTACTCTAGTAACAATTAAATGCATTATGTTTTGTAAGCATTGACAAACTCAGGACAAGCAAAATACGATAAGCAACACAACAATCCCTATTGTAGTAAGTGGCTGTATCAAAGAAATTAGCCAAGGTCCAAGGCCTAAGGATTTTAGCCATCCTTCTAGGCGTAGGTCATCTTCTTGTTGTAGCTGAAGAGTTAAGCGCTTAGCTCAGCTATTTGCTTGTGAATTGACTTAGAGTGATCAGACAAGTTCATGCAACACATTCCTTCAAATTCTTCACATCCATGCCATTAAGCTAATAGCAAAAAATCAATCGCTGCTCGGTCCTGTAACGTTGCATGCCTAACAGAGTCTACATCTATCAAAAGATCAGATAGCACCCTAGATGTCACGTTAGTTTGTTTAGCAAGCGAACAACCTAACTTGTTTACAGTAGCAAGGGCTCCCGCAGAAGCCACTCCAGGGGCTAAAAAGGAAGCACTAATAATTGCTTCACGGGACCAATATTTAACATCATCGTGACATTTAGAAGAAAACTGATGGGTCATACGTATCATTCTATGTGAGCGAGACATATTTAAAATCATTGATGTGTTTGGTGTCAATAAGGATAACCTTCCAATGGTACAAGGTCCACCTTGTAGAAGTGAGGGGATCCCAGGCCATGCACGATCGCCACAAACAAGAAAATTTCCAGCAGGTAAACTCAAGGGGCTGCTGGTAGATTTTGAAACACTGGAGGCAGTATAGTTACACCATGTTGATGCATTGCGATAAACTGAGAAGCTAGAATTTACGTTAATAGCTGTTGAGTTAATTTTCGATGTCCAATTAAATTGAATACAAGCGTCTGCTTGCACGGCCCCTAATAATTCCAATTCTTGTGGCTCAGCCGAAGCAATAGGCAACCGGGGTACCCAAGCATCCCAGTTGTCTACACTTTTACGTGGGTCTGTGGAATTACATAATGGATTATGACTTGGACATGGCCATGAGTCCGCAGGCAGTCCAACTAAGCAGGTAGAAAAAGGATTCCCTGGAGAGGATAAACAAATGGCATCTTGATTTGTCAAATTTGCCATAGTTACCCAGATGTTCGTTTGGGTTGTGCAGGTACCCATGCCTGACTGCTGCTAATCAGAACACTGAGCATTAGAATGAGGTGCTTTAATGCTCCTCGACTCTCAGTTTCGTTCATCCCAATCATGATCTTCTATTTCATAAACAATTGGTATCTTTATGTGAGTATGGCACACGTGTTCTAATATTTTGGACTCCTTAACTACATTCACCTCTTTCAATACTCGTCGTATTTGCCAATTAGAAAACGCTGTCTAGCTCCTAGATCTTCAATGAGCTCTAACGCACGTTCATAAGGCTGACCCACAAATCTTGCAAGATCTTCTTGCCAATTTTGCTGAAGTAAGGTTCTTGAACATCCATGGCAGCAGGGGGCTATAATCTGACTCTGGTGTAACCAAACTTTCCGCGTACACCCTCCACAATAAATTTATATCCACGCTCTACAATTAGGCTGATTACATCTACTACACTTTCGCTCATTATATCTTCCATAATCAAAATCCACCAATCCTGATCTCAACCTTCCTGTTACCAATTCGGATACCAAATCTTCTGGGGTGTAGAAGTGCCACCGAATCCCCAACAGTCTGATTACTTGTGACCAATATGGGGCTAAAGCTAGCCTCAAACGATCAGTTTCTCGTTGTCTCACATCCGGATCCAGGGCTGATGTCACTGTCAGGAGTGCCAGAGTCCTTTTGGCTCAGTGAGGGACGCGTCCATCTGCTGGGTACCCACAAGGGTCCTGTTGAAGTAATAACACACATATAGCCTTTGCCAGAAAACCGTACCTCTGCTGGTCCCTTCCAGATCCCTGAAGCCAGGTCTGGATATATAACATATAAAGGTTCCCTATCTTTTGACTGGGCTTTTTCAAACCCACCATGTATATAGGCTGGTGGTGCACTTTGATCAGCAAAGATGCATAAGTGATTCAAGAGGAACAATGCTTTTAACAGTCTTTCCTGCATGTCTCTGATTTCATTAAATTTCATTATATACAGCTTCAAAGTCTGATTCATTCGTTCTACAATAGCCTGTCTGGTGGGAGAGTGAGGAATACCCGTGATATGTTGCACTCCCCATTGTTGACAAATTTTTCTCATTCTTTCACTAACATACGCAGGTCCATTATCGGTCTTGATCTGTTTTGGAACGCCCATCACTGCAAAACAACTGGTCAAATGACGAACAATGTGCAAGGCTTGTTCTCCTGCCTGGGCAGTTGCCCAAATGTAGTGGCTATAAGTGTCCACAGTCACATGCACGTACTTCATCCTTCCAAATTCCGAAACATGTTACATCCATCTGCCACAACTCATCAGGGCCTAAACCTTGAGGATTCACCCCAAGACCGAGACCAGGGCCATGATGACTACAGGTAGGACAGGCTCGCATAATTCCCCTAGCTTCCTCCATGGTAATGTTAAATTGTTTATACAACCCTCAAGCATTCTGATGAAAAGTCGCATGAGCCTCTCGTGGCTTATTAAATTCATTAATGGGCACAGTTAACGAAACCAATTGATCTGCTCGGACATTGCCTTCACCTAGGCCTTCAATCCTTTTATGACTTCTAATGTGCAAAACCGCATATGCCTTGTCCCTTTGAGAGATAGCTGCCTGTAGTTGTCGAAAAAGTTCAAATAGCCGACGATTTTGAATGTCCTTAAGTCTTGCATCCTCAATACATTGAGCAATCCCTGCCACATATAATGAGTCAGTTACTATGTTCAAAAGGTCTGTAGGCCACTGCTTAAATGTCCAGACAACCGCTGCCAGCTCCAAAGTTTGTAGAGAATCTGAAATTTCTGCTTCTAGGACAACATGATGCCAACGATCATCAAGGTACCACGTTGCTGCTGCACACCTAGATTTTTTGCCTGCATCAGTAAACACTGTAATTGCCTTCTGTAAGGGCTGCTCACTTCGCTTAGGAATAGAAATCCACTCATGTTGCTTCATGCATTTCAATACAGGTGTCTTCAAGGAACTAATGTTGAGGTCTTGTGCTGTACTTAAAAGACTAACTTGCAAAGGTTGAGAATGTTGTAAATACCAGTCCAACTTCTCCTTCTTCATAGGTACATAAATCACTCCTGGTTCTTTTCCTGAAATCTGTAAAATACGACTTCATCCTTTCTGGATCAACTCAGCTAAGATTTGAATTTTTTGTTGTAAAGTTGGTTTTGGCTGTAGTTTCGAAACAAGCCATTCCAATACCGTTGGTTCTGGCTTCCCGTTTTTCTTTTTGTGCTGAGTAAGTGCACCAAGAAGTTGTATTGGGCCATGAAGAATAGTCAGATCAATGCTCAAAGCAGGATCTATACGATCAACACATCGTTGAGCTATTGCTGAACACAAGTTATGAATCACTTTTAACTGATCATTAGTGGGCTATACAGGTGTTGAAGGATCTGTACCCTTCAGCATAGGCCGAAGAACTTCCAAGTCCTCATTTTGAAAACCAACAATCGGGCGTAGCCATTGTAAATCCCCCATTAGTCTCTGAGCATCATTCAAGGTGTTTATTCTGGTGTTAATCTCCAGCTTCTGTGGTCGAACGTATGCTTCAGTAGTAGTCCACCCTAAATACTTCCAAGGGGAGGTCCTCTGAACTTTTTCAGGAGCAACAGTCAATCCTTTAACTTGTAAGTTTTCTAAGAGAAATGTTTCTTGTTCCATGGTAAATGGCTGCTCTCGTGCTAAAAGAATGTCATCCATATAATGATATATCATAGTCCATGGCCATGCAGCCCGCACAGGTTGCAAGGCAGCATCTACAAACAACTGGCAAAGGGTAGGACTATTCTTCATACCCTGTGGTAAGACTGTCCATTCAAAGCGTGCTGATGATGCTTCTCGATTAATCGAGGGTAAGGTAAAAGCAAAACGCTGAGTATCATCAGGATGTAAATGTATAGTGAAAAACCAGTCCTTTAAATCCACAATCAAAAGGTACCAATTTTCAGGCAACATTGCTGGATTAGGCAAGCCAGGTTGTAATGCACCCATAGATTGCATCTGCAAATTTACCGCTCGCAAATTGTGTAGTAATCGATACTTCCCTGACTTTTTCTTTATGACAAAAATAGGGGTATTCCATGGACTAGTTGAAGGTTTTACATGTCCTTGTTGAAGTTGTTCTAATACTAAGGCGTGAGCACGTTGCAGACTTTCCTGTCTAAGTGGCCACTGCTCGATCCATACAGGTTCATCTGTTAGCCACTTTAAAGGAATCGGGAAAGTCCATACAGTGGCCGCTACGAAAAATGTTTGTCAATGGTTAGCTCTACTCCAAGTTGGTTCAATACATCTCTACCGATTAAGGCATTCACCTTAGCAGGCAATGGAATGACGGTAACAAAAACAGCAGTTGTTTTTCCATCTAAGGTTATTCGTACCCTTGTTTTGCTCCTCTGCACCTTTGCAGACCCTCCTACGCCTTCTACACTTCCCATCATCTGTTGTAGCAGCCAGCATTGAGGCCAAATCACTCTAGACACAATTGTTAGGTCTGCACCTGTGTCAAGCAGAACATCCAACTGTAATGATTCATTTTCATGCTGAAAAGTGGCAGTGACAACTGGTCGTGAAGCCATTGGTATAGTAAGTAATGCTATGCCACCAGTGGATCCAAACCCTCTTGTACCTCTCTCAATACTGGAGTGTGCAGTGACAGAATTAACCAGTTGCTGCAAAGGAACAAGTTGTGCAATTCTGTTCCCTTTTTCAATATGCAGTGGTGGAAAATTTGTTTGAGTCACTATATAAATTTCACCTTGATAGTCACTGTCAATTAAGCCTGGTAACACAAAAAGTCCTCTCAGTCCACTAGACAATCTGCCAAGCAAGAGGGCCCCATAAGGTTGTTCGTTGAATATAAGTGGGCCTTTAACTCCTGTTGGGATTTTCTGTGGACGACTGTCAATCAATGTGACATCTATTGCGCTTGCCAAGTCCAAGCCGAGGCTCCCCCTGTGGCTGGTCGTAGCTGTCGTTGGGACACGCAGCTGGGTTCAGGTATTGTGCTGGAGCGGCCATTGTTGTCATTGCTCGGCGGCTCTTCGCGCTCTTTTGGTCGTTTCCCGAGACCTTACATACTGCGGTGCTGTGTGTATTACTGCTGCAATTCCGGCACCACACCCTAACGCGACACTCTCCTTATGTGTCCTAACTTTCCACACTTATAGCCTATCACCCGGACCTTTTTTTTCTCCTGATTTCAGGGGGGCAAGTGGAGTCACTGCCGCATATACCTGACTCTGTACCTGGGTCAAACTATCCCCTATCTTTTGTAGTGACTTGACTAGCAAGGCTTGCGACCCCACGGGCACCTGACTCATTCGTTCTAACACGTCTTCTATGGTGGAGCCCACCAGCAGTGTGTAAAGAATACATTTAGTAGCAGTATTCGAGTTCTCCATCACACACTGTTTAAGCAAAGCCCTCTTCATCCATTCCGGAACATCCACTCTATTAAGGGCGTCTGTTACTTTATCCACAAAAGTGGCAAAACTCTCCTCCCTCCCCTGTTTGAGTGACATATAGGAAGGGGTGGGCGGTGTGGTCTTAATTGCCTCTATTGCCATTCAAGCCGCTCTCATGGCTTCTCGACACACTTCAGGACCCAAATAAACTTGGTCTGTTATTGAAGCAAACTTTCCCGTCCCTGTCAGCTGCTCTTCTGTCACTCAAAATGACGGGTCATTTTGATCCCTCTGTGTATTAGCACTGATTTGACACTGTCTCTGCCAATGCGCCTGCCACAACAGCTGCTGAGACTGGGTCATGATCATATGGATAATAGTTTTTATATCTTCAGGAACCAACAGACCATTTACCCAAATATAATTAAGCATCTGCCTGGTAGGCTCACTCTGCAGACCACTCTCACTGACAGTAGCTCGGAGCTGTGTTAACAACTTCCAATCTAGAGGGTGGTAAGTTCCCTCCATCCCATCCTGATTTGTGGTATAAACACCAGGAAAAGCACCCAGCTCTTGCATTACCTGAAGACACTGGTCCAAGGCTGCCTTCCTAGCTATGGCTCCCCAATTGATGGTTGGCAGGGGACGTAGTCGTACTGGTTCAGTTGTGGGAGCCGAGGGTGCTACAGGTGGAGGGCGAGAAACCTCAGATGATGTTTGAGAGGTTTGAGCACCCGGGATTTGTACCGGACCAGCTGCTGGAATGGGGATATATTCCTGGCCAGGAACAATTAACCCTGGCACTTCTCCCCCTGAAGCTGTGGCGTTTAACCGCTGGGTGGCAGCATCTAACCGTTGAGTGGCTACTGCTGCAAACTGTTTTTCTACTTTATAATGCTTTAAACAGTTCATCACCTCCCGCCACAACTTCGCTAACTTTTTTGTATTCTTAACATCATCTATTGCTTGATCCCACAAACATTCCCCAAATCGTCTCCACTCCTCAATCTCAAAGTAAGAATCTGAAGTCTTAAAGAAACCCTTATCTAACCCATATATTATAAGTCCCGGTAACTGCTGAATGCAGTCTACTCCCCGCTTTTCTAAAAAGCGTTGCAATAAAGATAGGGCTACCTCTTTTTCCATTGCGTATGTACGGCTCCTTCCGCGTATAACCACAATTCCCCGTGAAATTTGCCTCTCCGTGTCTCAGCACATAGGCTCACTGTGTCTAACCGCACCGCGTCCTGCGCGAAATTTGCAGCTCCGTGTCTCCATGTCTCACCACGTAGGTAGCCCTCCTCATCCGTGCAGACCCCTTCTTTAGGCAGTCAGATACACAGCTGCTCACGTATCTCCTGGTAGCTGCTTACCGGTGCTCCTGAGGCTGCGCTGTGTCCAATATGCCTTTCAGGTCCCTGTGCCTGTCAGGTCCCTGTTCTGGAACCATTTGCAGGGAGACGTGGCAAGTCAGCCCGGGAAAGCAAGCAGTCGATTCAATATGAATGGTAAAGCAAGCTCCAATTATGGTTAAAGGCTCTCTTTTATACTATTGCCAAAGCATATTATAATTATTACAACTGGATTGGTTCTTGGTTACAGATTACATATACATTCTCCACCCATCTTGAGGTCTGGGAACTGTGTTCCTTTCTCACCCTCAAGAACAATGCAGCTTTTTCCATCTTGTTACGGTGTAACACAGCTAGCAGGAATGCTGACCTTCCTCACTATCACTTGCGTCAAGATGGTGTGGGGCCTAGTCTTACTAAGTTACATAAGAAACTACTCGATACTAAGTTATACACTAAGTTATACAGGCGACTGCTTGAACAATTGCTCCATAGAACTATGGCCTTGCTCCTCGAGCCATTCTCCACCACTTCGGCTTGTCCTTGAAAAGCTGGAAAGCATAAAAGCAAGCAGCTGTAGCAACGGCAAGCTCTGCTGTGAAA
>VZTU01004429.1:43362-61093 GCA_013400835.1 Zapornia atra | reverse complement strand
TGCTGGACTTTTGCCATGTTTGCGCCAAAATGCTGTTCCAGGCGAGAAAAACACTTTTGGAGCTCTATGCAGGTACATTTGAAGGTCCCGGGCAGAGGAAATCTTTGATCCCAAAATGAAAGGTGTTATTTGTGTGTCCCCTGTGGAGGTTTCAAACCAGCTATGTCTTTCAGTCCTGGCTCCTTTGGTTTGGGAGCAATTGCTGGACTTTTGCCATGTTTGCGCCAAAATGCTGTTCCAGGCGAGAAAAACACTTTTGGAGCTCTATGCAGGTACATTTGATGTTCCTGTGCAGAGAAAAGCTCTGAGCCCTAAAGTGCAAGGTGCTATTTGTATCCCCTGTGTAGGTTTCAAACCAGCTATGTCTTTCAGTCCTGTCTCCTTTGGTTTGGGATCTATTGCTGGACGTTTGGCATGTTTGCACCAAAATGCTGCTCCAGGCGAGAAAAACACTTCTGGAGCTGTATGCAGGTACATTTGAGGTTCCCGGGCATAGGAAAGCTCTGAGCCCTAAATTGAAAGGTGCTATTTGTGTGTCCCCTGTGGAGGTTTCAAACCAGCTATGTCTTTCAGTCCTGGCTCCTTTGGTTTGGGAACTATTGCTGGACGTTTGGCATGTTTGCACCAAAATACTGCTCCGAGCGAGAAAAACTCGTTTGGAGCTCTATGCAAGTACATTTGAGGTTCCTTGGAAAAGGAAAGCTCTGAGCCCTATAGTGAAAGGGGCTGCTTGTGTGTTCCCTGGGGACGTTTCAAACCAGGTATGCCTTTCAGTTTGGCTCCTTTGGTTTGTCAGCTATTGCAGGACCTTTGGAATGTTTGGACCAAAATGCTGCTCTGGCCGAGAAAAACACTTTTGGAGCTCTATGCAGGTACATTTGAGGTTCCCTGGCAAAGGAAAGCTCTGAGCCCCAAAGTGAAAGGGGCCACTTGTGTGTTCCCTGGGGAGGCTTCTAACTATGTCTTTCGTCCCTGGCTCCAGGGAACCTCAAATGTACCAGCATAGAGCTCCAAAATCGTTTTTCTCGGCCGGAGCAGCATTTTGGTGCAAACATGCCAAACGTCCAGCAATAGCTGCCAAACCAAGGAACCCTTCTTACGTGCACGCTGTTCACAGTTTCACAGAATCACAAGGTTGGAAAAGATCTGTAAGATCATCTAGTCCAACTGTTCCTGTCCTATGCTAAACCATATCCCTAAGTGACTCATCTGCCCTTTTTTTAAACACACCCAGGGACGGTGACCCAATCCCCTCCCTGATCAGCTTGTTCCAGGCCCTGACAACTGTTTCATTAAAAATTTTTTTTCTAACATCTCATCTGTTCCTGTTATCTTCTACATTGTGCCGACAGCTCAAGGCTTCTTCCTTACCTTGGCTGTGTAGGCTGTTCCAGGTCCCAACATTTGCTGAGGTACACCAGATTACACTAACAGCATTTACTATTTATCCTCTGAATCAATCTGGGTCATTGGTATATGGTTCGGATTTGGACACTGGTCTGTCCTAATGTGTAAAAGTCCTAGAAAGTTACTTCCCTGGACTAGGAGAGACCTGAGCTGAATGTTACTGGGGCTTCTGCTGAGCTATAGGGCTGTTCCTGGGTAGGGACTTTTTTCAGTTTCGACACCTCGGGATTGAGATGTTTATCAGTTTGGTCAGTGTGCTTACGCAGTGCTTGAAACTCCTCGGGAGTTACCTCCCTGAAACAGGGAAAGCCTTGACCCCCTAAAGTTCATATGGTGGCTGTTGGGCTACCTGAAGAGGTTTCTAGGCAGGAACATCTTTCAGTGCTGGCATCTAAGGAAGGCAGCTCTTGCTGTGCTATCTGCTGAAAGTTGTGGAAGGCGATGTTAACTTGCTGGACTAGGACTGGACTAGGACTACTGTACTACTGTGATTGCAAGGTTAGGGTGACATCTTGTGTTGTTTCTTGGTAGCTCACAAGCCAGGAACATATCTCAGTACTGGCATCTAGCTTGATAGCCCTTGGTGTACTTGTCTTATTTGGACAGTGGGCTGTCCTCCTGTGTGAAAGTTCTAAAAAGTTACTTCCCAGGACTAAGAAAACCCCGAGTGAATGTTACTCGAGCTTCTGCTGGGCTATGGAGAATGTTCCTGGGTAGGAGCCACAGAAGTACCAAACATTACTTGACAGCAGTGCCCAGTGTACTCAAATGCCCTTGAGCTATGAAGGGTCAGAACCCATCTACAGCAGTTGACTACTAAAAGCAGAAGTGAGTCTAATGGGGAATGACTGTGAAAAACACCCCATTGTGACTGGCCCAGAGGCTCTGTGCATCCTGGACATAGGCTTCCTCTGGAGAGGGTATTTCAAAGACCCAAAAGGGTACTGGTGGGCTTTTGGAATAGCTGCCTTAGCGACAGAGGGAAATGAACAACTGTCTCTTCTGCCTGGACTCTCAGAAGACCCTTCTGTTGTGGGGCTGCTAAAATTCAAAGAACAGCAGGTACCAATTGCTACCATAATTGTACACAGATGACAAGCCCACACCAACAGAGACTCCCTGATTCTCATTCAGAAACTGATTCATCAACTGGAGAGTCAGGCAGGGAGTGATCAGGAGAAGCCACTCACCCTCCAACAGTCCAATAGGGCCAGAGCAGAAGTCCAATGGAGAGTGAAGGCTGCCCGTGGACTGTCGTGGCCTGAATGAGGTCACGCTGCCTATGAGTGCTGCTGTGCTGGACATGCTGGAACTCAGGTATGAACTGGAATCAAAAGCAGCCAAGTGGTGCAGCACCACTGACATTGCAAATGCTTTCTTCTCAATTCCTTTGGCGGCAGCACACAGGCCACGGTGTGCTTTCACTTGGAAGGGAATCCAGTGCCCCTGGAATTGCAGCCAGTACACCTGGAATCAACTGCTCCAGGGGTGGAAACACAGCCCCATCATCTGCCATGGACTGTTCCAGACTGCATTAGCACAGGGTGAAGCCCCAGAGCAGCTGCAGTATATTGACAACATCATTGTATGGGGCAACACAGCAGAGGAAGTTTTTGCGGAAGGGAAGAAAATAATCCCAATTCTGCTAGAATCCAGTTTCACTGTCAAACCAAGTAAGGTCAGGGGACCTGCTAGAGAAAGCCAGTTTTTAGGAGTAAAATGGCAGGACGGACGTCGTCAGATCCCGATGGATGTTACCAATAGAACAGCAGCTCTGCCTCCACCAACCAGCAAAAAGGAGACACAAGCTTTCCCAACACACTCTGGGTTTCTGGTGAATGCACATCCCAAACTACAGTCTCACTGTAAACCCTCCTCTACTGTGTAACCTGGAAGAAACATTTCCAACAGGGCCCTGAGCAGCAACAAGCCTTCAGACAGATCCAGTGGGAAGTTGTCCACGCAGTAGCCCTTGGGCCCATCCAGGCAGGGCCAGATAGAATGTGCTCTACTCAGCCAGGGAGAATGGCCCTGCCTGGAGTCTCTGGCAGAAAACACCAGGGAGACTTGAGGCCGAGTGCTGGGGTTTTGGTGTCGGGACTAGAGAGGATCCAAGGCCCGTTACACTCCAACAGAAAAGGAAAGGCTGGCAGCACATGAAGGGGTTTGAGCTGCTTGGGAAGTGATCGGAACTGAAGCCCAGCTCCTCCTGGCACCTGGACTGCCAGTGCTGGGGTCTGAATGTTCAAAGGAAAGGCCCCTTTTACACACTATGCCACCAATGCTACGTGGAGCAAATGGGTCACACTAATCATTCAACAGGCTCAAATTGCCCAGGAACTCCAATCACCCAGGAATCCTGGAAGTCATCACAGACTGGCCAGAAGGCAAGAATGGCAGGAATATCACCAGAGGAGGTGATGCACGCTGAAGAGGCCAGAAAATGAGAAGAAATATGCCCTGCTCACCGATGGGTCCTGTCACATTACTGGAAAGCATCGAAGGAGGAAGGCTGCAATATGGAGTCCTACATGACAAGTTGCAGAAGCTGCTGAAGGAGGCGAATCCACCCAGTTGGCAGAGGTAAAAGCCATCCTGTTTGGCTTTAAACATTGCCAGACAAGAAAGGTGGCTGA
Source organism: Zapornia atra (assembly GCA_013400835.1). Taxonomy (NCBI): domain Eukaryota; kingdom Metazoa; phylum Chordata; class Aves; order Gruiformes; family Rallidae; genus Zapornia; species Zapornia atra. Next base: position 57,050 of record VZTU01004429.1, on the reverse strand, counting down.
AATTGTACCTCTGCGCTGACTCATGGATGCTGGCCAATGCCCAGCGGGGGTGGTTGTGGCAGTGGAAACAAAGCAACTGGCAGCGCAGAGGCAAAACCCTCTGGGCTGCTCCCCTGTGGCAAGATGTTTCTGCCCAGTTGGAGAACCTAACACAGAGTACCTTACCAATGCAATGGTAACACATAGCATTGCAGGACAGACAGGAGGACTGTCCCAACACATGCAACTGTCCGGGAGGAGGCTCTCTGGGATGCTCTATAAATGGGAGACTCGCTGGGATGCTCTATAAATGGGAGATTCTCTGGGATGCTCTATAAATTAGGCTCCATACTGGCTAGCTTTTTAGGACCCAAAACTGGCACTGCAAATGCTTACATGTTACCATATTTCTTACCACTGCTTTTCATTCTTTTATTCAATCCTACATGTGTGTCCATGTTTATTTTTTTTCTTACACCCTTTTTAGCTTGTTCCTATCTTTCTAATGTCTTTGTTCTATTCCCTGGTGGTTTGTTGCATATCTCCCAGATCCTATTCAAAGCTTTCAATATGCTTTTATCAGTCTCTCCCCTGCCTTGGTGGGGGTTGTGTGTCTGGTGTCTTTCTCCGCCGTGTGACAGCTCCTTTGCTCACAAGGGTGACCTGGTCCTTGGCCGTTCTTCCTTCTCTTTTCTTTTACCCTTGGAGTTTGTCTCAGTGCCACAAACTCTGTCTCCCTTCTTGCATCTTTCCCCTCTGCTTGTCCTCTCACATTGCTGAAAAACTCATGGAAAAGTCCACTCTACGAATCCACTACTTTCTTTTCCATTTACACACCTTCCGTGCTGTTTTTAATCTCCAGCTGTCAGGCCAGAGGTCCTGTCAGGCTGTTGAAAGCCTCCTGGCTCTCCAGCAATGTGCTCTTCTCCTCTCTCTCTCTCTCCATATATTATTCCTTTCTCCTTCTTTCCTATTACCAGTCCTGTATTTCTTCCTCCCTTCTCCTCTTTTAAGCTGCAGCACTAGTGACTTTCTAACCCCTTGCCCCAGAACCCTCTTGTTTTTATCCCTCCTCTTCTCTTTCTTGAGCAAATTGAACAGAAAATAGTTTCTCTTTTGCTATAAAACTACCTCTTGGACCTGACCTCTCTCTTCAGATGTCACCTCATCTCTCAGTTGATGTGATGCACTGCCAGGGACATCACTTTTCTGTCTTCTTTCTTCACCCTCTCCTTTCTCCACCCTGTGGCATTTCTTTGCCCTGGTTTTCAGCTGTGCTTCCTTGTCTGCTGGGCTTTTACTCCCTGCCCTTTGACACCCTGCAGCAGTCAGATTTCCTCCACATCTCTTCCACCCTGGCTGTGTTTCTCTGATGCTTTCAGTGCTTTCCTTTCACCTCTGGGCTGTTAATATGAGGTGTCTCATTTTCCCTTCTCTGCTCTCCTCCTTTCCCCAGGTCGTCTCATTCATCTCCATGATGTCACCTCTCCTCTTATTCCTTCCCCTTTTTGGAGACTAACAGTGAGCTGCCAGTAGGAGTCACTGCTGAAGGCAAGGTATTTGGGTCTGAAATCCTCTTCTGCATCTTGGCAGCAGTTTTGGGGTTTTTTTTCCTTTTTTCCTGCTTGTCAAGCCTGTATCACCTTAATGACTTGAGTGCAACTCTGTACAGTGTTCTAAGTGGTGTCTTCACCCTGGGTACAGTTTCCAGGCACTGACATCTCCAAACAAACAAAAATATTTATTGTTTATTATAATATTACTTACCCTTCTTTTTTATATTGTCTTCTTAACAGCTATTCCATAGGAGCCAGATGTCCTGCTGCAACTGACTGCTCCCCTCCCCGCTGGTAGTGCAGCCATGTACAAGGCCTTGTTGGGGTTTTTCATTACTTAAGCCTGGCATTAAGGGGTCCTGCCTCAGGCTCTGGCTGCTTTTCTTAAGGCCATGAAGATGGTGGTGTTTCCCATGGGAGCCCTGCTGCTATCTCAGAGGTAGGTTTGGTGCATGGTCTCTAGCTCCCCATATAAGATGAATCCCCTGGGCTGTCCTGGACATTCACAGAATCACAAGGGTTGGAAAAGACCTTGGAAGATCATTAACTGTTCCTGTCCTGTGCTGAACCATATCCCTAAGTACCTCATTTACCCGTCTGTTAAACACACCCAGGGATGGTGACTCAACCCCCTCCCTGGGCAGCCTGTTCCAGGCCCTGACAACTCTTTCAGTGAAGAACTTTTTCCTAACATCTAATCTGACCCTGCCCTGGCACAGCTTAGTGCCTTTTCCCCTTGTCCCATCTCCTGCCACCTGGCTGAAGAGACCACCTCCCACCTCTCTACACCCTCCTGTCAGGTAGTTGTAGGTGGTGATAAGGCCATCATTCTACATGGATGCCCAGGCTGGGTTTCTGCAGATGTAGATGAGGCTATGGCTCTCCACCATACATACACTACACCTTAATATATATTTGAATTTACCCTTTTGTTCTTTGGCTTTTCTCCAGGCTGGCAATAACCAGCTTCTACCTGTTACACATAAAAGACACTTACTGGGAAAGCTGCTGTGGGCCCTGTTATAAGCAGTAAAAAAAAAGAATAATCCGGATTTATCACCTTATATACATAAACATTATTAATTTGTCTGTGATGCTCACTGCTTAACCATTTCTGTCTTCTAGAACCGTTTTCTTTGTTGGGACAGTGCTGTCCACATCCGTGCCTTGCCGAGCTCATCCCTCCGGGCAGTGAGATGGGGTAGGGAGCCAGGTCCAGGTCGTGTCTCCAGCCCCATGGTACCAGCACAGTGGTGGTGGCCTGGCCTTGCCAGCATCTTGCTAGCATCTGGCCAGCAGCAGACTAGTTGAGTGCAACAGGGATTGCACACACAGCTTCATTTTAAACATGCACATATGTCTGTACATATATATATGTATAAACAAGGGGAAAAAAAGAGAGGTATATATGGATATATATGTAGGTGCATAATGCTACATATGTATATACATACGTATCTATGTAGATATCTCTATACTCCCATATATAGTTATATATAGGTGTATAAATGTATGGGGTATGTATATATACAGGGGTCTGTGCATATGTATAAGGAGAGATAGATATGGGGTGTATATAGTGATATATATATATGTGTGTATAGATAGATGATCTACCTACAACTCTATCTATATATCTCCTTATATATAATGGAGAGGGAGATACTTATAAGGGTATGTGTGCATTTATAGGTGTGTATCTATGCAGGTATAAGCATACACACACACACTGCTCCCTCCCCATCCATGTATAGCACTCTGCCTATAGACCTAGCTCCGGGACGCCCCTGTAGAGAAGCCCCCGCCCACCCACGGTGACTGTCGCTTCCCCGGTACACCTCCTCCCCACGCTCCGCCCCCCGGCCTTCCTTCTTCTCCTCCTCCTCTTCTTCCCCCGCCGAGGCTGAGGGCGGGGCTGCACGGCTGGCAGGGGTGTAACGCTTTACGATGCTGTTTGTCCCTCCGCTGCCCCCATAGCTGCTGCGGGGGGTGCCATAGCGACATGGCCTAGGCTGNGGTGGCCGTGCGAGTGCGGCCCATGAACCGCAGGTGAGTGCGGCTCGGCGGTGGGGTCGCCCCGGCTTTCCTCGCTGCCGAGGAGCTGCGCGGCGCAGGGCTGCAGCCCCTGAGCGCCGCCGGCCGCGGAGCTCACGCAGGGAGCGACTGCGGTGGAACTCGGTGTCCCACCTGTGCGGGCGGTGACAGCCATCCCCGCGGCGGGGGTTTCGGGGGAGCCCTGCCTGGGACTCGAGGGGTTTCTCAGCGCTCGGCCGAGCTGCTCCGTGGGGCAGGAGAGGCCCTAGGAGTGCTTCTCCTCCCTGGCCGCCTGGGAAGCGGTTCCCTCGCTGTGCTGGAAGGCGCGGGGCCTTTCCCGGAAAGTTCGATCGGGCTGAACGTCAGCGGTTCAGGACAGACGGAGCTTTCGGCGGGCTTAAGCTTCGGTTTGTCTGATCCCTCCGGAACGACGGGAAGGTTACTCTGGTGACCATAGTGCAGTACCGAGGGCAAGGCCCTGCCGAGGGTCTGACAGCTGGCTTCTCGAGAGTGAAAGCAAGCTGCTTCACCGAGAGATTGCAAGCCCTTTTACCTACTTGAAGGAGATTGTTGCTTAGTTAATTTGTAACGCTGGCTTTTGTGGAGGAGCCGTTATAGGAAAGGCTGCTTAAGCTCCAAGTATAAAAGGTAGTTGGCCCCTGTTGCTGTACTGACACTTAACCACATGTGTCTGGGAAAGAAACACTGTTTTCTTTGGAGACAGACGTGCACAATGCACATGAGAGAGTTAACTTTTAAGGATAATTTAAGAATCACGTGTAGAAAAAGATCAGAATCTACTGGTGGTGCTCATACATCTTCCTTTGCTCTGGAATGATGTAACCTTTTAGAAAGAAAAGTGTTTTAAAAGCACAGGCAGCCAATCAGGGTCCCACTGTTCCTTTCACTTGATCTGATTCAGGTTTAAAAAAAAAAAAAGGAGAATTTTCCACGTTGTCAAAGTCAGTCAGTATCTTGTCATTTCTAGTGGGATTAAAACAAAGCTTACAAAAGTTGGAAGGGGAAGTATTGCAGATTGTTTTCCAGTACTTTGGGAAGTTTAATGGAGCCATGTGGTTAGAGGTCAAGGTTGGTGAATAATCTTGTCACATCTTTCTGCTCCCCTCCCCCCCGCCCTTATGATTCTGATAAATTTTAAAAGTTATTCCATATATGTACTTTTCCTTTGAGAATCTCTGGCAACTGGTAGCATAAGTCTTTAAATTATTGCTAAGACTTGTTTGTAGTGTTTCAGTAGCAGAGAGTTTTGTGTGCAGACTAGAAATGTCATCTGCTAAGAGACGGAAGAGACTGAGAAGTGGAAAGCATATGGCAGCAGGGAAAAGGGCTGGTAATCGTGATAGGCAGTGGAAACGCCAACTGATCAAGTGTGAGTAGAAGTTCACAACTGCTGTGGCAAAAGAGTGTTACAGGCAGTGACTCTGGTTCTGGAATACACATGGGAGGATAAATTGGATGGGGCTAGATCAGAGCTGCCTAGAAAAGGATGAAAACTATGATATGATAGAGAAGACAGAGTGGAAGAGCAGGGCAGGTGCAGGCCTGGTGTGATCAGCATCTGCTTTGACACCATGTACTGAGTGGCAGTGAGCAGGCTGTGAATGGACTTAGTCTGAAACTTACTAAGTATCTAACTGTGGAAATAAACGAACTGTAAAGAACCTTCAGTTCAGGTTGTTAGAACCTTGCTGTTTATGGGATGGTGCCTGGTGTTTATAAACATTATTGGGTTGTTTAATTGGTGTGTCAGGCTGGACATTGCTGCTTTAACTTGCACGTTGCTGCAGTACCCAGTACTGCACCTGGGGAGCGGTGCTGGGGTCGGTGTTGCTCCTCCTTCAGTCAGTGCTGGCCTTGTGTGTTGTATATTGTAAAACCAAGATCCTAAGCCTTAGAGTGTTTCATTTTGCAGGAGTGAAGGTATGGTGAACCATACGTCATGAACAGTAATTGTGTTCTTATCTTGCCTTCCCTTGTACAAGCCTTCTCTCAGCTGTGCTATCTCTCCCTCCATGGGTTGCTGCAGTGTTTTGTGAAGGAAGGACCTTTCTTCTCCAAAGGAACTTCCCAATGGAGTATTCATTCAACGGCACTTACTTTAAAAATATTTAACATGATACTGTATAGAGTTAGATTTAATTTCCTGTGCGTGCCTAAATTTGCTTTCGTTTGTTTGAAGCTTAATCATATAATGCAGTTTATTTCATGAGTCATTTTTAATTAGAGAAGACAGACTTAATGAATGGTTATTGGTAGGACTCCTGCATTATGGAGCAGTTGCACTGTGTGGTGTCATAGCACTGCTAATTGTGTAATAAGTCATGAACATGGATCTTGGAATGAATCATGTGATAGGGAGGAGGTGGTTGTTTAGGGATTATTTGCTGTTTCATTGCAGAGATGACAAACTTTTAGGTGTTGTGAGGTTTTTTCCCCCTTCTGCTGTGATTTATTTCGTTCTCTGACTTGACCTGGAAGGAGTTTGTTCATTTCAGTGCTGTTGCCAAAGCCCTTGACCATTCTTCTTGAAGTAGTTAAGGTCCCAAATTGTCTTACACAGAGGTTACACTGGAGGCTTTTGATTGTATCTTGGGATAACGTTATAAAAGCTATGTCTAATGGCTGTATAGTTCCTGCTTTGAAAGCTGTTGTGAACATCAGCTTAGAAAGTTCAGTTAGTTGGCAAGTCTCCATCTCTCCTTTGGTTCCCTTAATTCAATAAAATGAATTGTAGTGACAGCCTTTGGGTCTGTGCTTGTATTTTACTGTTTCTGCAAAGTGGCTAAAAACCTGCCAGGTGGCAGAAGCCTAGGTTTTCTTCATTGAGTAGAAATCTGCAGGGAGCTGAGCTGGGGTGGTTGATGTATTTTGGTCTGGCAAGTTAATAGTTTTGGTCACCATCATTTCTGAGGTTCATTTCCCCAAGCAGACGCTGGAAGCATTCATTTGTTGTCTTGTAATTTGGAGGACTTGACTGGACAATCCTGTATCAGGTCCCACAAAATGTGTTTTCTCATCACAGTCCTGTTGTTCCTCAGAGCGCCTGTTTCCTGGGCAAAATAATGGAATTACAGAGAAGTGTAATCAGTTCTGAAGCACTTTTCTGTTCACATACTGAACAGATGACTTTGGGTTGCTGGTTACTAGTCACTGTCTCCCGCACAGTGCAGGGTATTTGGGCTCCTGTTAGGTGTAATGTAATTCTGGCTCTGTTTGGTGTTATGCTCTGCATCAGCACAATTCAAGTAAATACGCTGCTTTGTGTTCATCTGTTCAGAGTCTTGTAAGAAGAATGAGGGAGGAATCTTTCCTGATTTCCATTTTATGTCATGTTTTCTCTCCATGAAAACTAGAATTCAGTTAGTGTTCAGGAAACCCACTTTTATGCTTTTTCTGTCAGTTAATTAAAAACATCAGAAGTATGCTAGGGAAGAAAAAGGTTTTCATAGTTGATAAAGGAAATACCAACTTGATTCTTTCAGATGCTATCACTAATTCTTGTGTCCCTTGATTTCTTACACCTCACAGCTCTGTTCTGTTTGGCTTTTAATTAATGAAATAATAGAGGAAGACAAACTTTTTCTGATTTTTAACCTTCTTCATCTGTTGAACAAACTAAACGAGGGTCATAGGCTGTCCTTACCTGCAGAAGGTGCAGCTGACATCAGAATGTGGCAGTAAGTTTTTCTTCCCTGGCCTTATCCGGTGCTGTCTTGTGCCTTTAAAAGTTTATTTAAATGAGCTGTGTAGACTTTCCCACAGCTCTGTTCTTATTCCCAATGTAATGAAACAGAAATTCCAATCTGAGTGAATATTGAAATGATTAATTTTAACCCCTCATGCACGTGCTCTTCAGGCTTACTCTCCAAAGAGGGTGATGATGGGGATGGCAGAAGTGCGTGTGGGTGGCCATAGTGCTCTGTGTGGTTATACAGTCATTCACAATTATCACATGAAGACAGTAAAGCTTTTATGTTTGATAGTAGAGACACAGAAAAAAAATGTTTTATTACTTAGAGAAGGCTTTTGTGTGACTCTGGGATTTCTTTGAATTAAAAGCCATGCTGGTACTGTAATCCACATATACATTCCACATGATTATTCATCAGATGTAAAGCTGGCCCTCTTGGTTTTACATTATTGCACCTCTCAGTTATGCTTGTAAGTCTTAAGTAACTCCTCTGCGTGCAGAGCTGGAGTTGGGAGTACCTTGGGGGGTTTACAACCAACGTTATAGTGTCTTTAGAAATAACTGTTTGCACAATCGAAGCCTTAGTATCAACAGCAGCGTTTTCAACGGCTCAGATTAGTATAGCGATGCAAAGGGCAGAGGTATTAAATGAGGCTATTTCATTACAAGGAACGTGTGACTAGCATGTTTTTGTAGCAGCAAAAAGAAATAAAGAAGTAAATAGTGAAGAGCCAGCTGAAATTTTAATTTCCATTCTGAATGTTTGCCAGTGATTCAGGGAGAAGCTTACTGGGAGCATGAAAGTTACCATTAACTATCCATGCTTTTTAGACTTGAGAGGAGGAGCAAAAGAAATAGGTGAAGACTGTATTACAGATTTCCAGTGCAGGGAGGAAGGGGACAAATCAGTGACTCATGATGATATGCTGTGTCTAAAATATGGTTACTGTGTATATTTTTATTTTTCATGAGTTTAGAAAGGAGTGTTTTGACAAAAATATGTATAACATCAGTATAAAGCAAGTAGAATGAGAAAAGATGGAGTAATTACAGGCAAGAGCACCCATAGTTAAAATACCATTTGGTGAAATTTTTGCTGCATTTGGTTTTGGGCACTGATTGTTGGTTGTGGCTCTTAAGAGGTGCCCAGAGTGACAGCAGAAACATAACTAAGAGAGTAAACCTGGCAATGTGTTGCAATGCTGTCACTTTCTGGACTACACTAGCAATGAGGATAAGCAAGCCGAATTTACTATTTCTTACATTAACTGTTTCACTTCTGTTTTAGTATCAGTGCTTGTGACTTGATTTGTAGTCATGTACAATTTCTTTGCCATAAAAAGAAGTTGACAGATCTGTAAGGGTGGGTGAGGCTGTGATGTGTCTGGGATGAGCGTACGTCTCTCTTGCCTCCTACTTTGTTTACAGGTGAGTCTGAATCCAATAAAAATCTGCGTAGATGCTGGGTTAGCAAGATAAACTAACTGGTGTGTGACTTGTTTATTACCTTGCCATATTTTATGTCCAACACCTTGAACCCATGTAATAACCTCCAGCAGATTTTTCTGGAAAAGTGTTTAGAGTGGATACTTCCAGGGAGAGAAGTGTAAGATCTGTATAGATCTTCATCAGCACGGTACTTGTGTTGTTAGTGTAGGACCAATGTGTAAAGGTGCAGGCTCTGATCTGAGTTCTTGGGTCATGCAATGTTGATACTGAGAGTCCAAAATCAAAAGTCTGTTCGATTTTGTAAGGTACATGAATAAATGGTTTTATTTTTATTTTCTATTTATTATCTCTCACTTCTTCATGAAAAGCAAGAGTAGTAAGAATTTTTATTCCTCAAGAGGGTCATGTTCACCTCCTCAGGACAGGTCCCTTAGTATGGGGAGGACCAGAGGGGTTGTACCTCCTTTATAATCATTACCTTTTAACTAACCTGAGTGAAGATGACTAGCAGGTTGAGGGAGGTGATTCTGCCCTTCAACTCTGGTCTTGTGAGACCTCACCTGGAGTAGTATTGTGTTAGCTCTGGGGCACCCAACATAAGAAGGACAGGGATATATCTGTTGGAGAGAACGCAGAGAAGGACCACAAAAATGATGAGAGGGCTGGAACACTTCTATGAAGATGGGCTGAGAGAGCTGTGCTTGTTCAGCAGAAGGCTCTGGGGAGACTTTATAGCAGCCTTCCAGTACCTAAAGGAGCCTACAAGAAAGCTGAAGAGGGACTGTTTATAAGTGCACGGAGTGATAGGATAAGGGGTAATATTTTTAAACTGCAAGAGGGTACATTTAGATTAGATATAAGGAGAAAATTCTTCACTGTGGGGGTCGTGAGACATTGGCACAGGTTGCTCAGAGAAGCTGTGGTTGTCCCCTCCCCGGCAGGGTTCAAGGCCAGGTTGGATGGGGCTTTGGGCAACCTGGGCTAGTGGAGAGTATATCTGTGTGTGGCAGAGGTTGGACCCAGATGGGCTTTGGGGGTCCTTTCCAACACAAATGTTCTGTGATTCTATGCTAAGCTGTGTTTAACAGATGGGTTACGATTTGGTGATGGTTTAGGATACCCAAAGGGTATGGCTAGGTTCTGTGGTGGGGCTGAGAGCAGTGCTCTGCTTCATTCATTTGGCCTTGACAACTCCACACAATTGAGGCTTTCAGACATGAGAGAGCACAAAAATCTAGTCCTTGTGCAGTTGTTGGAAAGCAGCACAGTGTCTGATTCACGTGTCCCTACAGGTGAAGTGGAGTGATTGTGTTTGGTGGTTTGATATGTGGGGCTCTGAGAGAGACAAAAGAAGAGGTAGCGATGACAAACAGGTCTCTGTTCTGAAGGGACTGTTAGTCTGTGGGTTTGATGGTACCTGACCAGTGCTAAGGAGGGCTCTGCTGAAGTGCATCGAACATGTGTTCTTTAAGCACAGGTACCAATTATAAATTGTGACACAAACATTTGTAATTATGTAAAAAAAAAAAATGCCCTCAAATATAATAAAAGTCTCTCTGGTGGTGTTTTCTGGTTGTTGTTATTGCCATCTGCAGGTCTGGGATGCAGATGCAATTGAGCTGGCAGTGTTAGCTAGGAAATGTAGGTGCTGTGTGCTTTGAGGTTCATTCAAGTGGTTGCTGTGGGGATCATATGTTTGAGAAAGGGATGGAGTAAGCTGTGTTACAAGGCTGCAAGCAGACTATTTGAACATTGAAAAAGGCCTGGAGAACTTGCTGTTGGAGCAAATGAAGTAGAAAAGACTGCTTGGCCACAGCAAAGCGTTAACTCAAACTTGTAGGGACTAGAAAAAAAAAGAGCATAGTGAGCTCTATTTTTTGAGTACAGACAAGTCATGATTGTCAGTGGAAAGAATGAATAAGAGGTGATGGAAGTCCTACAATCAATATAGTAACACAGAAGATGGTTGAGTTTTGAGTCCTAATTTTTAAAGGGGTTTTTTTGGCAGATTTTTACCCAATACCTTAAGAACATTGCAGATGTGAAGCAGAACTGTGGCTCAGCTGAAGAGCTGAAATGTGGAATGGCCTGTGCTGTGTGTTTCCTAAGGGGTGGTGGGATGCAGTACGGGGCTGCTTGGTGAGGACCGGGGTTTGAAGAGTGTGGCATTTGCTGCAAGGAGCAGTTAAAGCCAAACAGAGAAGCCAGCACCAAGGATGATAGTTGGCTGGGAATTTGGATGCCACAGGTCAGGATATGCCAGAAAAACTTGTTGGACTCACCTTAGACTTTTCCACAGCAACATATGTCAGCAGTGCTAAAGCAAGCTGAAGCTTAGGAGTAGAGAATGCCAGCATTCTCTGGTGGTTTTTCTCTATAGAGTTTCTCACCTGTGCAAAAGTACACGGTCTTTGAACATTGGTGGCTTGTTTTCCTCTCCTTTCTGTGCCCTTTCCCTCTGTGGTTAATCTTTGAAGTTTATCTGCTTGAAGGTGATAATTTTTTATTTAGGTGTGTGCTATGATGACAGTGCAGTTCTTGTTTGCAAATACATTGTAGAGCCAAACACTCAAGCTGTGGTTGATGCTTCCCCTGGTGAGCCCTTGGGTCAGTACCTTGTAAATTCCTGCTTCTGGAACCACATTACCTGAATTAGGTTGGAAAAGATCAACAAAAATAACGGTAGAGCATTGATTCAAGAAATACTGAGCTAAATGTGTACTCAATGTGTTATGACTATGGGAACAGATTAGGAGATGCAAATCTAGAAATACTTGCAGGGCTTCAATGTTGAAAAGAGGAATTAAATATTTAGCTATAGCTCCTTTATAATATCTTGGGAATATTGGAATTAAGCTACTAACAGATCAGGTTAAACAGTGTCAAAGAATTACTGCTAATGAGATAGTGCAGGTTGTAGAAGAGTCTCCCAAGGAGAACAAAAGCCTGGGCAGTTGGGAAGAACTAATTCCTTTGAAGAAAGTCATTGCAGGAAGTGATCTTGCTTGAATGGGAAGGTGAAGCTAGACCTGAGTGACTTAAGTAGCTCCTGTGCTTGCTGTTCTACCTCTGAGCTCCTCTGCAGTGGGTTTTGCATGGTTTTATACACAGGAGAGAGAATAAGTGGGACAATGCAGTCCCACTTAAAATGGGGTCTTGCCTTTTTCATGTGTCAAGCTAGATGTATCAGGAGGGTCCTAAGTGCAGAACTTTATCCTTGTTTTGGTGATCAGCAAAGCAGAACAAGACCTGACCATGTCAGAAGGAGCTCTAGGAGTTTCAGCCAAGTATTGGGTTCCCATTAACTGAAGTGTTAATGGCTGGAACTGGCAGTCCATCTTGTATCATCAGGGAGTGGGAAGCCCACATGCAGCCTCTGCTTACATTTGCTTCATTTTCTGTCCTTTTTAGTGCTTTAATGCAAATATTTCAGAAGTTTTTCAAGCCTGTGGGATTTGTCACAATCACTACCTTGTTTTGTCTGTTCCCTCATCTCTGGAGTGGAACAACAAAGACCTTCCAGTGCTGTTGGGGCCAGAGCACAGTGGTAGTATGGGCACATGTGAGGCAACTTAAACTGACCTTCATTCTAATCCCCCAAACTTTACAATTTTAAGCATTTTGAACTTGAAATCCTAGTTTTAGAAAGGTGTTTCCTAGTTAATTTATTCCAGTATTATGAAATGCAATGCCAGTTTACCTATGTGTTATATCAATAGAATACTTCCAAGCTCTGCTTTTTGTTGAGAGCTCCATGAGGCCAGCAGAGAGAAAAGCAATGAGCCTCTCTCAGTATTGTAGCTTCCCTGACAAAATGAAGTGAGAGAAAGGTGAGTCTGTTGGTTCCTCAGGCTTTGTTTGTTTGAAATTAAGACCAGTTTGTTTATTTCAAATGGGATTAGCACTCAGCTGCTTTAACCTGAGCTCTTGGACTTGAAGACTCTTAGAAGTCTGAGTATCTGAAAGGCAGGTATTGTTGGTAAGAACAGCTGACTGAACTGAAGAGCAAAGTCCTCTATTTCTCAGCAGCTATGAATACAAAGCCAGGGCTATTTACTGAGAGAGGCTTTTTAGCATTATCTAACAGAAAGAGGGGGTACATGGCACTTGGCATCTTAATTGCTGATGGGCTGAAGTTATTGTTGAAGACTCAGACACTTCAAATATTGGCTTTATGATGGCTCTTCTCCAGAGAGTTGACATTGTAAATACAAAGCAGTAGTGAGACACAGAAGCCTGGAGTACCCCCATCAATTTTCTGTATGCTTATACATTTGAAAGATACTTGTACTTAGGTAACTGAAGTAATTTGTTGTTCAGGCCAGATTGCTTGAATGTGGTGCAGTACAGGAAAAGAATGGCAGAACAGCAGCCTTACCTGAGGGGCTAAAAGATCTGTGAAATTGAGCACAATTTTAAACATAAATTTCTAACTAAGGTACCCTCTGCATTGAAAGACAAGGGCACTGCAGGGGAGCAATCTGATTCCTTTGAACTGTGATTTGCTGTCCACAAGAGGTTAAATTGGTAGAGTCTTTATGACTTGCAATAGCAGGAGTAAAATAACAAATGAGTAGACTACAAATGTGGACTGAAATCCAAGAGTCCTAGAGAAATTTCATAGTATCTTAATAGTTAAAACAGAATGTCATTCATATCAACTGGGTTGTGTCTGAGCTTATATTTTCTGTTGCTTCTGCCAAAGATGGGCATTTACTACATTTCCTTTAAAGCTGACATGAGAAATGTGTGAGAGGAGATCCACAAGCTTAAAACTTAGCTATGTGGGACTAGTCCCCACTAGTAAGATCACTACTGAGCCTGGTCTGATGCTCCTCTGTGCACGTAAAGCAGACAAATTGCTGTCGAAGTAATCTGCTACTTGAAGTTTAAATATTACTCATTTTATTCTGCAGTCATTGACCATGGCATATCATAGAATCATAAAATCATAGAAT
>VZTU01004429.1:20006-42873 GCA_013400835.1 Zapornia atra | reverse complement strand
TCATGTTAAGTTTCTCATCCACCACAATCCCCAAGTCCTTCTCAGCAGGGCTGCTCTCAAGAAGCTCTTCTCCCAGTCTGTATCTATGGCTGCGATTCTTCCGACCCAAGTGCAGCCCCTGACACTTGGCAGTGCTGAACCTCATTAGGTTCCCCTGGGCCCATCTTTCCAGCCATATGAGGATATACTTTTTTTTTCAAGCTAGTGGTTGCTGATAATTTAAAAATTTGCTCATTTGGCTACTTACTGGGCCTCACCTGAGTTGTTGGGAGGTGGAATCTACCAATAATATTACTAAAAATACAAACAGAAAAAGTAGGGTTGGTATAGGATTTCATGTAGTGACCAGTCTGTTGGTGTTTACCACCAGTGTGCATAGTTTTCCCCCAAAAAGCTAGATGTCATTTGACATAAGACAGCACAAGGATACCTGTACATCTATTTCCCAGGGGAGTATTACTGCTGTAGATTAAATTACTACTACCTTTCAGTATTGGTAAAATTTACTGTTGTGGTGAAAGGCATTTAATCTAGGTTGTCCTTTGTACAAGAACTGATGTGTGTGTGTACCAGTGTATAAACTAAGGGTATATTTCTGTTTCATGAGGTGTCCAAGATTTTCCCAGTTTCTGAGTTCTCTGTCACTGGGTTTATTATTCTGGTTTCAGCTACTCTGTGAAGAAAGTTCTGGGAGCAGCAGAACTCTCTCATGGAACTATTTGCAAAGGTTGCCAATGCTGCTTATAAAACTGGTATTGCAAAAGGGAACGTGGATATTGTTACAGCTCTGCACTAGCTAATTAAGATTACATTGATCACAGAACCCCTTATGCCCAGAGGAAGTGTGTTTCACAACAAAACTCTTTCAAACTACCAGGTATGTGCACAGTTTCTTTATTTTCCTGAGACACAATTGCATTCATATCCATAGAAAACGATTTCTTTTCACTTCAGTCCCCAGGAATTGTTTCTGCTGTTTTCCTGGATTGAAACTAGAGAGAATGCACACAGCCTATCAGCCAGCCTGCTCTCATCCAGCAGCTTTTGAATCTGTTGGTCAGCCAGATTTGACAGCTTGGTAGAGGCCTCAAAGGTAATGAAGATGTGTTCAGAGAAAATAGGAAGCTAAAAAGAGTCTGTGGAGCTCTCTGGAATGAGGGAGAGACTGCAGCCCTTACCAGCTCTCAGAGGATCCACCTAGGAGCCTCCCCTCAAACTGAGTCTGAAAGGCATCTGATCACAGTTGTGCTGCTTGGCTTCCGAGGTGTAGTTACTAACTTTTAGACTATCTTTATGTACACATAGCTTCAGCCATTTAACTGTGGGTTTGTAGCTGTATCAGTCAACAGCATGGGGTCACTTTGAGCTCAGGATATGCTGGGCTGTTGCCCTGCTGTGGAGACAGCTGTGATTTTTATACAGTGTAATCATGGAGTACCAGTGGCTCCAGCCTTAGTGGATTCCCAAAATCTTGTGATGAAATCAGATTGCTTTACTTTTTCTGAGTTTAAGTCTCAGCCAACACTATATTGAAACTACTTGTTAGTGAAGTTTATGGAAATAAATTACCCCAAAGGGTAATGAAGATGCTTTAAACACAGACTACAAGGTTTGGTTTTAACTGCACCTAAATATGGAATCATCATTTTTTTAAAAAGTGCTTTCTACAAAAAAGTGCTTTCCTCAAACAAAGGAAAGTGCTCTTGGTCTGTGTAATTCGACAGGATTTTGGGGCAAATGTATATTACTGAGCTACAAGAAAAAGCCAAGTCCTTTCTGTGATGCACTTAGTGCTTTTTTTTTTCCAGTTAAATCTACCTTCATTCCTCTGGTCATTAAGCAACCCTCCTGCTTTTGCTGTGTGACCCCAGAAATACACCTGCATAGTGATAAAATAGGACATCTGTAACAGTGTGCCTAAAATGTGAATATGAGAAGTAGCAGGCACTTTGCTGAAAAGAAAAGCCATTGAGCGGGGTTGAGTTGCTTTTAAAAGTGCTCAGACTATGTTTTTGAGTAGTTGAAAAACAAAATTGCACCTCTGCTCTTCAGTGGAATCCTTTGGCAATAGATGTTCCATTAGATGGCTACAGTTAAGTGAATTTCCAGGAGTATATTTTACAGACTGTCTTTCCATTTTGACTCAGAGATGCTCTGCAGGCAGTTGTGGTAGTGCTTATGTCCTTGCCCATGCAGCCTTGGAGGTTTGCTGAAGGGATCTTTTGAAACACTATTTGGGAAAGCTGATTGTAGAATCTGGCCTGCCCTTTTTGGTCCTGTGTCATCCTGTCCTCATCCCCCCTGGCCCCCCCAGATGAAACATGTTTTGTTCTCTGTTCTCTTTTGGGAGTCGTGTCTGATGGATGCATGCAACTGATTTGCATAGTGTCAATTTAATGGAAAGCATGTTCTCACAATTGCAGAGTGAGATAAGCTATAAGAGAGATAAGCTTCCTTAAGGAAGGTTTAGATTAGATATTAGGGGGAGGTTTTTTACAGAGAGAGTGGTGAGGTGCTGGAACAGGCTGCCCAGAGAAGTAGTGGATGCCCCATCCCTGGAGGTGTTTAAGGCCAGGTTGGATGGGCCCTGGGCAACCTTGTGTAGCTCCAGGCCTGGAGGTTGGTGTCCCTGCCTGTAGCAGGGGGGTTGGAGCTCTATGATCCTTGGGGTCCGGGGTCCCTTCCAACCCAGACCATTCTATGATTCTATGATTCTATGATAATAAATGCTCTAGTGTCTGAATTAATAAGACTAATAAAAAGTCACTGTTTAAATAATGCTCATTGAAGACCATAAAGGAAGGAACCTAAACATGAACATGGAAAAAAGACCAAATACATTTTGCATGTCTGTATTGGGGATTTTTCTAAAGCTTTCCCTGTTGACTTACATTTGAGGTAGCAATGCTTTACCATGCTCTTCTCCCTGTGAAGGATCTTCAGAAAGCCTTGTGGAGGATTGGGTAGGTGACATAACAAACAGGGGTTATTGAAAGCCGCCTTGAAATCTGGAGATGCTGCCTGTACTGTGGTTTTTGACTAGATGCCCATGGAGGTGTAAAAACGGCTCTAGTTTTTGCCCTGAAAATAAGAAGGGAATATAAGGGAGGAGAGAGAGGAAGAAACCTGATGTGGAGATCTCTGCATTGGAGCTTCTTCCACAAATCTTTTGTGTTTTGATATGGCAGCTGAATCACCTTCAGTTTGGGGCAGATCTTCACAACCCACGTGCCCTGTGTGAAGAAGAGAAATTATGAACATGTTGCCCAAGTAAGGCATTTATCAAGCTATCCCATTACAAGATGAGTATGCTAGCTCTTTTAAGCATATCTTGGTATTACTACTGAGATTGTTTATGTTGAAATGCCAGGATGATTTGNCCCCCCTTTTTTTTTTCCCTCCTCTCTTACTCCTCTCCTCCTTGCTGTTAATTACTAGATGACTGGCTGAGTTTAGCCAGAGTAGAGGGTTAATAACAGCACTAGGCTGTTTTATTTCCTGATGTCAGTGTCAAGAAACTTCCCTGCTTGAGCACCTTGTCGTTTGGTTAAGGATCACGGGTTATAAGCTTCCTTCCCTTGTGACTGTGGAACTCCACGTGGTCTGTGAGACAGCAGGAGAACAGCCTGGAGGCTTGCCCTGCCTGAACGCGGCTGTGTGAGCACATACAGCCTGGGGGGAAAGCAGGCTTTCTTAAATCATCAAAGCCTTGTGAGCTAGTTCTGGCAGCCAGGCCTATGCATTGCTTTGTGATGAGGGGATGTGTGGAATTTGTAGGGGCAGAGTCTTTGGATAGTGATGGGGACTTGTCTCTGGAGCTGGGGTAGAGCGAGTGGTTCCTATGGGTGTCAGAGGAACGGCTGGTCATACTAGGGTTGTTCCAGACCTGAAGGTTCTAGGAAGGTTACCCAGCACTGCAGTACAGCTGTTTACAGCCTGAACCTGTGATTGAGGTGGGACTTGCAAATGAAACTCTTTGAAAGGGTCTCAGCCCTTGCTGAACTGCATTAAATGAGTGCCTGGAAGTAACTGGCATCATGCAGGCAATTGTTTTTATGGTATCCTCTCAAACTCTTTATGTGTACAATAAAGTACACTCAGCTGTCTCATGTTAAAATGAAGCTTTAGCAGTTGCTTCCTGTTAAGTCTTTTCACTCCTCTTAGGCTGGCTTATTGATTCTGATCATAGTGTTCCTGTTTCAGGTTCTCCCTATCTCTTCCCCACCAAAAAAAAGCAAAATTCAGTTTATTGGTTAGTGCTTTACAAGGCTTTTGTTCTTGCTTTTTTTCTTCTTTGAAATCCTCATTCTTTAATAATGTTTAGTAATACTGTTTTCAATGTTATCACAGGAATTAATGTCTGTAGGCATCTCAGAATCTGGTGTAGTTCATATACAGGTGTTAAAGTTTCAACTTTTTGTACCAGTTCTCCATTATTGGATAGCTTTAGGTTTTGTAATATTCAGAGCTGGCTAAGTCTGGGAAAGAAAGCACCAACATATTTTGTTATTTCTCCTCATACCTCAAGCATGAAGAAATCCAGACAAAAATGCAGTCATTCTGGCCCAAACTTCTTCCCCTACCTGCCCCCCCTCCAGTGAGACCTTCCAAACTTCTCACCTAGAGTCTTTCCAAACTTCCTAGAGGAAGCAGGTTACAAATTATGAAACGAATTTTCATTGTGAGATAGACCATTTAGTTGGACCACATTACTTACTACACCTTCACTGAGCAAATGGAGTGGTAGAGACTGTTGATGAAGCAGGATGAATGGTAGCCATCCACAGGCTACATTTCTGTGATGTCAAAATCTACTACTAAAAAACACAATTGGAAGCTGCTTCTCCATTTCCCACTTTATTATCTGTAGCTGTGTCTGAGTGTTTCAGTCTCTTGAGTGTAAAAGCTACTAAGGATGACATGGAAATGACTAAAAGGCATCTCTGAAGTCATGCCTCTGATGTTTTTCTGTGGTAGATCTAAATTCAGTTGTATAATTAATGCTGTAATTATTACAATTATATATTTTATTAAATTAGAAAATAACTTAATGTGTTGATATTTAAATAAGCACTTTTATTTGCCTAATCTTTATTCATTAATGTAGATTTTTAAATGGATTTTGTTTTCTTTAGAACATCTACTGGAAAACTGAATGCGAATAGAGGGTGGCTGCACAGTCAGCTGAGGGTGATCCAATGCATCACTGGGGAGAAAATGCCACACTAAAAATCCTGAACTTGGGTCTCCTCTTACTAGGAAGGATTTTTTTCTTCTTCATTTTTGGTTGGTAGAAGCAGATAGCCAGTAACTGCTGAGATAGTGCAGTATGGTAAAGCAGCACTTGATTGATTTAAAGCCCCCTGTACCAGTTGGATACACCAGTCTGTCAGGTGACTCAGCAGATGGGTTTGGAGCAGGCGTGTCTGTTAGCATTTGGGGAGGGACGTTTTGGTATGGTGTGTGTATAGCAGTCTTCCTCTTCTGGCTCTTCTTTTTTTTTTTCCATGTGGGTGTTTTTAATAATGCAGGAGATGTTGTGCTTGAGGTTGTCATTCAAGAGCAGCCTGTGTTAGTCTTATGACTAACTATAATGAAAACCCATCTCTAGCAAGCAGATTGATGCATGATGGTTTTGGACACTAAGCTGATGATTTTTTATGATAATTTTGAAAACAGTCAGGAACAACTGATGGAAAATGGCTATGGCTGCATGAAAACACTGCTATAGTACTGAACTTACTGTGTTCCTGGAATTATTGTGTTCTGGGAAACAACAAACCTGTGGGACACTCCGTTAGTAGCAGAGCCTCTCTCCTACACTTCCATGATGCACCACAGCTCAAAAAATATCTTGGGTACCTCATTTCTAAGAGAGTTTTAAAATCTGAGGTTATGGGGTTCAACTGTTTAGTCCCTGTTACTTAAGCCTTATGGGTAAATGGTGACCACCTGCTACTAGGATGGTGGTAAGAAGCTGGGGTTTATCTTGTGATGTTCTATTTCCCACTTCCTTAGAGTCACATAATTGACTTTCCTGGGCTTTGGATCGAGGAAATTAGGAACAGACCACTAAATTGACTTGCTGAGTCAAACTTCTGAAACAGGTTTCCACAGGTTGCTTCATCTAGAAACAGAGCAGGGGTTTGGAGGCAAGCTCAAGCCCTTCAACAGTATTCCATAGCAATACACAAACATCGGTCACAACAATTAAAAAGTGAAATAAAATACAATTCACTTGATATTTGACTGTGGCAAGCAAACTACTGGGTGGAAACATCTTTGGGTTATTGAGAGATATTTAAGTTAAGTTTTTTTTCTTTCAGAGAGAAAGACCTTAATGCGAAGTTTATTATTTCAATGGATAAAAATAAAACGACAATCACAAACTTAAAGGTGAGTAAACGCAACTGAAAAAGGAAGCACTGTCTGAATAGCTGCCAAAATACTGGTGCTCACTGCACTGTGGAAAACACCCTTATTTTTTTAGAATACAATGTTGAAGTAATCCTTTGGGGGAAGTGGGTTAAACTGTGAACTTAACTGCGGCAGGGTTTTCTGAAGACACTCATAAGTGGTGTCTCACTCTCAGTGACTCACTCTGGTCATTGAGAGAAGGCTAAGAGGGCGTCTTATTAATGTTTCTAAATATCTGAAGTGTGGGACACAGCGGGAAATGGCCAGCCTCTTCTCAGTGGTCTGTGGGGACAGGACAAGGGGCAGTGGCCTCAAGTTGGAGCACAGGAAGTTCTGCACCAGTATGTGGAAGAACTTTTTCGCAGTGAGGGTGACAGAGCCCTGGGACAGGCTGCCCAGGGGGGTGTGGAGTCTCCTTCTCTGGAGATATTCAAGACCCGTCTGGGCGCCCACCTGTGCAACCTGTCCTAGGGAGCCTGCTTTGGCAGGTGGGTTGGACCCGTGGGTCTCTGGAGGTCCCTTCCAACCCCTACAATTCTGTGATTACTCAGCTGGAAGGAATGGAGCCAACTATAGAGGAGAGGTACATGCCTGGTGGCTATTAAACTTTTCCTTCATCTGTAGAAGTACCTTCAGCAATTCCATGAAAATGAAGTAAACCCAAAATACCCGTCACTTGCTATAATTTTTTCCTAGTGTATTTTAACATTTCTCTCATCAAGAGAAATCTCACACAGCAAATAGGTTTTTGCAAGATGGTTTCCAATGGCAAATAGATGTGAAGGAATTTCAGCACATAGTTTGTTCAGGCTGAGTCAGGCTGCAGTGAATATTGCTGAAGCATAGTGCTAACTGTCATGTCATGAGCATGATGATTGACTTAAGCAGCAGGGATGTCACACCGTGTTAATTATGACTCCATCTTGAAATACTGCTCACAGTGCAAAGGTCTTTCTGGCTCCTGTTAATCATGTGTGTAAGATCATTCCTCATTACATTCTGAATATATATATATGTATACACAGAGAGCTGTTTTAGCTGAAGTGTTGTGGTGAAAATACACTCTGGTGTTAGGAGCAGTAAGGTAAAATCCAAATAACTCTTGCTGTGCAGTTTTGTAATGTGACTGCCCTTGCTGAAGGGTGTATCTATTGTTAATTTTTCACTGATGTTGGGATAATAGGCAAACCTGTCACTATAAATTTCTGAATGTGAATAGCTTTAAGTTAAATTTGTATTCTGATTATTTGGTGTAAAATATTTTTAATTACTCATCAGGGTGTATTGTACCACCTCTTTCTTTTTTTTTTTCTTTTTAAATAGGTACCAGAGGGTGGTACTGGAGACACAGGACGAGAAAGAACTAAGACATTTACCTACGATTTTTCCTATTTCTCAGCAGACAGTAAAAGTCCCAGCTTTGTTTGTCAAGAAATGGTAGGATTTCTAAATGTTAATAATTTATTTATTTATGTGAATACTTGATTTATTAAGTTTAGTAATTGATTTATTAATTATTGGTGTTAATAACTGATTCCTGAGGGAATGGTATGAAGCTGCGACAGGGGAGGTTTAGGTTGGATATTAGGAAGAGGCCCTTTACTGAGAGGGTGGTTGGGCACTGGAACAAGTTCCCCAGTGAAGGTGGTCACAACACTGAGCTTGACTGAGTTCAAGAAGCGTCTGGACAATGTGCTCAGTCCCATGCTGTGACCTTGCTAGTCCTGTGTGGAGCCAGGAATTGGACGTGATGAACCTTATAGGTCCCTTCCAGCTTAGGAAATTCTATGATTTTTTTTTTCTTTGGCTTGAAAGTATTCTTTGAAGCTTCTCGTCATTGCAAGTGCTTCTTGTGTAGTTTAGAAATTCCCAAGGTATCTGAGAATTTTAATTTTCTTTTTTTTTTAAATTTTATACTCATCTAGTATTGTTAGATGCTAGTACAGCAGACTGGATACCTTCTTTCTAGTTCTCTTGTCTGATTTGTCTTGGAAGGTCAAGTTAGAAAACTTCTCAGAACAATAAATTTGATTTTGAAAAAATTTTTGAAAAATCACTTTTGATGAACAAGCATGTATCTTTAATTCACTTAGACAGAAACATTCTTCTTTTCTGATCAAAGTGAGGGGTTTTTTTTTTAACCAAAAATCTTGGTACATGTTGAAGAAGATTCTTCTTTCTCCTCCCTTGAATGTTCAGCTTTGGGAAGGACAAAACTGCCATTCTTCCTGCCTACTCAGCACAGGAAACCAAACTCAGAGCTATAGGCATTATTTAGATGGACAAATACGTCCTCCCTGACCCCACATTTCATGTGAACATCAAACCTCTTTGTTAGTCTACATTCTTAAATAAATATACAAAGTAAAATTCAAGTGTTTTGTGATTTGCTGTTTTCTGGTTTGTTTCTGTGGAACTTTGGATGCTGTAAGCTGAGAGTATTTATTCCCCCTTAAAATAATGCAACAGTTTGCTGAATATACTCTTTAGTCAGTTGGATACATACCTTTTTGGCAGGTACCTCATCTGTTCTGTAACCCCAGAATGTGGGATGGTATGGCTAATCCTAAAAAACCTCAGAATGAAAACTCATAATATGAAACAATAAGTTGAAGCCAATTTTAAATATTTCTGAGAAGAACAAGCTTTACTATGTTAAAGCCAGTTTTAAATATTTGAGAAGGACAAGCTCTGCCATGATATATAGTGATTATAATTGTTTGATAGGGAATTTATAATTTAATTTTCTCTTTAACCATCAGTCTAAATGGTAGGTCCTCTCTTTTTTCTCAGTTTCTCTTTCTTTCACTGATTTTTTTTTTTTTAGTTTTTAATCCACATACTTGATGACATTTATACTTTAAACTTCCTGGATTGTTGTTTCTTGATGAAGTTCTTTAAAGTAACAGCTTTAGCTATATTCTCTGAAATACCAAGTGGGGTACATTTATTTGGATGCTGATACAGAAATATCCTAATTACTTTAGCACTGTGGTAAACTCAAGCAGTATTTGAGCACAGTGATTGCAACCAAAGATACTGGTGGATGTTTTTAAGCAGGTTGTTCAGGCCATATCACTTTACTAGAACTTCAGCCAGTGCTTTAAGTTGACTATGCTGAGAGTTATTTATTTTCATTCATAGAGCTTTGATCAGTGTGCATGAGCCAGCAGTGTGCTCTTGCAGCTCGCAAGGCCAATGGTATCCTGGGCTCCATCAGAAGAGGGGTGGCAGCAGGGACAGGGAGGTGATTGTCCCTCTCTGCTCTGCCCTCGTGAGGCCCCATCTGGAGTCCTGTGTCCAGATCTGGGGCCCCCAGTACAAGAAAGATGTGGAACTGTTGGAGAGGGTTCAGAGGAGGCCACGAAGATGATGAGAGGGCTGGAGCAGCTCCCCTACGAAGAGAGGCTGAGGGAGCTGGGCTTGTTCAGCCTAGAGAAGAGAAGGCTGTGAGGGGACCTCATTGCAGCCTTCCAGTCCCTGAAGGGAGCAGAGAAACAGGAGGGGAATCAACTTTTTAAAAGGGCAGACAATGGCAGGACAAGGGGGAATGGATTAAAACTAAAGGAAGGAAGGTTTAGATTAGATATTAGGGGGAAGTTCTTTCCAGAGAGAGTGGTGAGGTGCTGCAACAGGCTGCCCAGAGAGGTGTTAGATGCCCCGTCCCTGGAGGTGTTCAAGGCCAGGTTGGATGGGGCCCTGGGCAATCTTGTGTAGATGCAGGCCTGGAGGTTGGTGGCCCTGCCTGTGGCAGGGGGTTTGGAACTGTATGATCCTTGGGGTCCCTTCTAACCCAGACCATTCTGGGATTCTGTGATTTTTCTGCTCCAGTTTTAACACGCTTGAGATTTTTGGTTGTGGTTCTGCAGACACAACAAATGATTGCCTTGAGTTTGCTCATAGAAATAGATAGAGTCTCAGTTTAACACTACTTAGTTTCATGAAAATGTCTGTAACTTTCAGGGATAACTGAACACCATATTCTTGGTTCTTCCTGATAAAGATGAGTGCATCCCTGTAAAACCCTACCAATGAATTACCAATGTGTATGTGGAAGAGTCTGCACAATATCTTATAAAAATAGTTATATAAATTCTTCTTGAGCACCGATTGTGTTTTAGGTCTATGGATATTTAATTCTTGGATCCTGTAGGTAGCTGTTTCCTTACCCAACTTTCAGTAATTCTGGAAAGTTATGTTAGACAGGATGTCATTAGAAGAGCCCCAAGAAGAGAGTCCATTGTGTTGTTAACCTGCACTGTAACAGCAACAGGCTTTCTCCAGGATCTGAATGTGTAGTGAAATAACAAAGTTAATTCTTGTTAAAACAGCCATTTGTGAAGGCTACTTGAATTAATATAAATGGATATCCAAGTTTTATCCTGTGTTGATGCTGAATTTCCTTGTAGAAGTGATAAGTTTTCCTTATTTTAAGATTTTTCCTTATTGATGTAATTTTGGCTCAGTTTTAAGGCAGGTCAGGTTGAGATAAAACCAGTATAACTTGCTCATGTCTGGAGCTGATAGACAAAATTAAAATGCCCATATAGGGATCGCTGCAGCAGCCTTGAGCAATGAGCTTTAAAAAAACCCTTGAGTTTTATGGATCATAGTAATAGTATGTTAGCAATAAATCCTAAACATGGCTTAGATGTCCATGTTTAGTATTCTGCTCTTAACAGCATTTTCCATGACCCCAGACTGCCTCCTTCACCCTTACTTGCAGAATGCTCAGCCACAAAAATGCTGTTGTCCCCATGTCAAGTGTTGTTTTAATTACAGCGTGTGCAGCACATTGAAAACAAAAGGAGTTTTCAAACCACAGGAGTGCAATTTCTAAATAAATGCTGCACAAGCTATTGTTTTGCTTGTGGTATTCATTTCATATTTAATTGGAAGACTTTGTAGTTAAGCTCTTATCAACTTGCTGCAGGATTGCCAGTTTACTGTACCAGTGATGTAGGAAAAGGATGTCTTCCATTCACAGTCATCTTGCCATGGAATAAAATTGGTTTTGATTGTTGGTAATGTGGTTACCTAGTGTGCTTTATTCATGCTTGTTATATTTCTCCTTTTCAAAGGCAGGAAATAATAAATGGAAGCCTGTTTAATTCTACATGCCCCATTAATATGGCTTGTAGATATAAAATATGCTTTAATATTAAAAAATTAGAGTGGAAAGTGGCAATTTGCCATCCAGCTACTTAGCTTGTACTCATGGAAGAGAAACAAATAGAATTTTGAGTTTACTGTCCTTTTGTGAAAAACCAGTGTCCAAGTCAGTTATTTCTGACAAAGTCTCATCATAACGATGCCATTTGTTCTAACTGATGTGTAAAGTCTCTGTGTGGAGACACCACCAACTGGAAGTGTCCTGTGTACCACCTCACGCCACACTGCAAGGCACACACACATTTTCCAATGGGAA
This sequence comes from Zapornia atra, assembly GCA_013400835.1. Classification (NCBI taxonomy): domain Eukaryota; kingdom Metazoa; phylum Chordata; class Aves; order Gruiformes; family Rallidae; genus Zapornia; species Zapornia atra. The sequence continues at coordinate 31,028 of VZTU01004429.1, read as the reverse complement.
AAGGCAGTTGAACCAGTAGCGCATAAAGACTAGGGCCAGTTGGTGAGGAAAGAGCTTGGGCATAGGGAAAGGGAAAAGGGAAGGGAAAAAAATAACTCAGGAGGGAGAAGTCAACTAAGATGCTCCTTTTTAAAGTGACAAGTGAAAGGGAAATTGTGCTATGCTTGATCTTTGTACTCTTGCTCTTTGGGAAGTGTAACAGATTACAGTGCTAACTCCTTTGCTCGAGGGAAGGTCAAGGTAAGTGTTCCAAGGGCATGTTTGCAACCGAGCATTAATGATTAAAGAAATTACCTAACACTCCTCTGAGGGAGGAGTAGTGTAATTACACTGTGTGGATAATGACTTGTACACCTTGGTTAATTTAAACCACGTATACTGCAGACTAGTAGCTAAATTATGTGAAGCATCTATGAGGTGTTTGAAAATCATGTCAGGATTGGGAGATCCAGGTTAATATTTCTGCTGAGGGAAATGCTGCATCAAGTGTTACTCCTTGCTCAGTGGGAGTATCAGTGGAAATGAAGGGTAATAATAATAATGAAGGGTCAGGGATCTGGGAGGGATGCTGGAGCCACTATTAGAGACAAAGTTGGTGAAGGCATCCAATGATATCCTAAGTGAGAACAGACTCCCATTTTACAGGGTGTGGAGGAGGGATCATTACTAGCTTGTAATGTTGAGGGGAAAAGAGAAGGCGCTGGCTGATGGAAGTGGGTCACTTAATGTATAGAAAACATCTTTCCATGTTTGCCAGCCTGAAATATAATGGCATGTAATAGCCAGTCAGGGAGGAAATGGGGATAAAATAATGGGCCTTTTTCTTAGATTTGCTTAAAGCAAAAACCAAAAATCAACCAACCAAAACTCTCCAAAACCACAAACCAAGAAACTGATGGGCTCACTGAAAGGTTTCCTGTTGAGCAGGGGCTGGGTGTTTGCAGAAGGTGGACCTTTGGCATAGATACTAACAGTAAGGAAAAGTGAACAAAGTATCTCAGACTAGCTAGAAGGGATTGGAGCTATCAAAAGAAGGGAGTGGGTTTTGTAATTCTCCATGTCAAGTAGATTTCTGACAGAAAACTAGAAAATACACTGTTCTGGTGCTGTAAACTAAATCTGGTAATGAAATTTAGTATTTGTTTGAAGTACTAATTTCCTGTGCTATAATAAATATTGATGCCAGTAGCTTATATTGTGGTAGTTTCTTGTTTAAAAATTTGCCATGCTGGACTGATGACAACTCTTCCACAAGCTTCTATTGTCTTAAAAAACTTTCTTTGTTCTTAGGTTTTCAAAAATCTTGGGACAGATGTGCTTAAATCTGCTTTTGAAGGTTATAATGCTTGTGTTTTTGCATATGGACAGACTGGATCTGGAAAATCCTACACCATGATGGGGAATACGGTATGGTGTGTTTTACAATGCACGTTTTTATTCTGCAGCAATGCTTTGGAATTATGCTATTGCAAGAGCATGTCATTGTGGGATTATTACTGCTGATCCTGTCTTTATGTTGCTCACCCTCCTGTGAATCATACCTTCTAGTAGCAATCTGAGTTTTTAGAAGCTGTTTCTTTTATAGGTAGATGTTTACAGTTGAAAGAAGTGTTTTTAAGTGATACTCTTACGCTAGACTAAAAGTAACGCAACCAAACAGCTCAAATGTTACCATTGATTTTTCTGTGCCCAACTTAAGACAAAAAAGAAGGTACTGATATCAAGAACACAAATGATCAGTTCTTCCTGAAGACATCTGTTTCTTAGACCGGTTTTGAAGGGTCTGGAAATTAAAACAGGTTCTCGATGCCCTGTATAGAGGAGGCGGTCAAGAGAGGATGAGAAATTGGGGGCAAGAGTCACTGAATGAAAGTTTCAGCACACTGTTATGGGATGATAGAGTACCTTTGGTTTTAAGGATTACACCCTGATGAGCACTGCAGAGAAGACTCTGGAAGAGGAAGGCATGGCAGGAGGGGTAGTTGGCAGTATGTGAGTGAAGGACCAGACTAGTTTCTCACAATTGCTTCCATGACTGCCAAAGGACAGAAAGAACCCACTAAACTGTTGGGATTGAAACAGTTTTAAAGGGCTGACTATTGAAGCCTCTTTGCAAGACAACCTCTGCAGGTTTCATTCTCTTTTAATCTTTGGGGGGAAAAAAATGCAGCAAGTCTCCTAGCAAAATTGAAAAGGGGAATATTGCTACTTGTATTCCCTTAGATAGATGGCTCTCTTGAAATCTAGTAAGATTGGCCACATCACCCCTCTGCTTCGGAGAGTAAATTAGCTGTAAATCTTTTTCTTTCAGTTGTCACAGAATAAATAGCTTTACATTTAACTTCACTATGGTAAGCAGAATAGACTTTTGTAACCAGAAAAGATCTTAAGACTTAGATGTGGATTTCTATTTCAGAATTTTATATAAGTGACATTTTTATGAGACTGCCTCACTAGATGTAATGACTGTAATCATCAAGACATTTTGCAAACGAATAGGTGCTGAAGTTTGTTTGACACTATTCAATAATAAAGGCCTAATCCTCTTGCCACGATACATAAATATTTTACTCTGCCTTTGTACAGAGCATGCATAAAATATACTCATCTGCCAAGTTAAATGCTTGAAAATGGATGGCCCTGTCAGAGAGACTACAGTGCTATAAGAAACCTTGAATTGGAAATAAATTTTCTTTTTTCCTTACTTCTCCATAAAAAAGTATGAATTCTCTTCTCATTTTGGTTTCAATATCTGCTGTTCTTGTCTCTGGAAGGCTTCTTCTGCAATACAGTGTGCAGCAATCGTTTTGAGAAATACGTGGACCAGTAAGAGTAAGTCTTGAGCAGAGATACTGAAATGAGCAGAGATCTATAAAACACGATCCATCAGGAATGTCAGGCTTGCATATGTGGAGAAAGGAAGACTGTGGAGGAACAAAAGTCTTCCAAGACCTGAAAGGCTGCTGCAGAAGGGAAGGGAATATTTTGTTCCCCTGTGTTCAAGGTAGATGGGTAAGAAACAGTACATTTAAATTGCAGCAAGGAGTTTTCTGGTTAGATAGCACAAAAGCAAAACAGGCTTTTAAGGAGAAAATTCAGCTCTGGAATTAATTGCCTGTTTTGATTCTAAAGGTCTCCATGACTGGAAACTGACAGTTTGGGGTTTTTTTCTGGGTTACAAAGCTGTAGTTGATCCTGCCCTGGAGCTGTAGGGAGTGAAGAGGGAGGAAGTGTTTAAATACAGTTTCTTGTGAAGAGTGTGCATTCTGTAAGATGTATATTTTCCTGATGAAATATGCTGGGAACTATGTGTTCATCCTTTCTCATCACTGTATTGCTATGGTTGAAGTTACTCAATTAGAGCTAATATTTCCTACTTTAAGACTCTCTTTGCAGTTGCCAAGTTAGGTCAGACACTAATGATTTGCCTAAAACTTTGTGATGGATCTTTCATGTTTTTTCTTTAAGCTTTAATTAAAATTGTTCAGGTGTTTCCAAGCATGAGATGAAAAAAAAGTCTTACTCCCCTTCCTGTGTTTAAAATAAGAAAGGTAATAGAAGTCTAGGGGAAGGTACAACAGTGAACCCTGAAACTTTATCTGGAGTAGATTGATTCATATTAGGAAAGGCTGCTCCTTTGTTACCAAAAGCAACTGTCTTGAGAATAAAACCTAAAACAACCAACCCAAACAATTAAGCTGGAAGAGTCTCATTTTATCTAGGGGTTAGTTTGTTTATTTTAAACTAGGGTGCAGTCTGAGGAAGGGCAAGGCATGACTGAAGGAGATAATAGATTATTGTTTCAAAGAATGAAGCTTGGTTTGATAAGGACAGAGAGGCTGTGATTAAGAGGAGGATTAAGAAGCTGGAAAAGGGTAAAATGGAGGGGTAGAGTATGATTTAAAACAAAAAAGAGACTGGATGATGAATCAGGAATTATATCTAGGCAAAGGAAAAAGGAAGAGGAGCTCAGAGATGGCATCTGGAAGAAGATTGTTGGGACAAAGAATGCAGTGGGAAGCTGAAGAATGAGGACAGAGGGGGACCAGCTCAGGAGCAGACTTGTGCAAAAAGGGTCAGATTTTATGTAGGGGTCCAAGTAGAGGAGAAATCTTTGCCTGTGGAGCGCTTGCCTGACAGTCTGGGGCACAGCAGGCCACTGTCTTTGTGCTTTCCTGCCCTCCAATATCTGTAGAATCCCACCAGCCAAACTCACTTGGGTGTCTGGAGTGCCTGGGTTATGCTTACATTGAATGTTCAGCCTGGTTTGTCCTAGGTTGCCTCCTGCTTAATTGCAAGGTCCCTAACTCTAACCAAGAACACTTCTTGTCTCAGTGGTGCACAGAATTAGAATTAGTACATTGCATCAGATCTCTTACGTGTTTTGGGCTGGAGGCAAATTGTAGCTGACAGACTGTTTTGTAAGCTACCTCTGAGCTTGCTGCTCTGAGCCCAGAGCTCATCTGCATGTACATGTCCTCTCCCCTTATTCCTGGGAGTGATGTTCACTCACTTCAGCTCTTGAAGGAGTGTTAGCTGCTCTCTCCCTGAAGTGGTGGGGAGGAGCTGTGCTCTGCAGGTAGTTGGTCGTTGACCTAATCAGACTTGGTGGGAATGGAGCAGCTGGGAGCAAGCAGCCCCTTGTCAGATGAGAACAGAGCTGCACGCCCTCTCCTGCTCCTCTCTGCTGCTGAGAAACACCCTGGCTTGGACTTACTGCCTTGCTGTTTGGCTGGAAGGGGGTGTCCCTGAAGCAGAAGAGGAGAGCTGCATGCTAAGTCTCTGGATATCTCAGTAGTGTTAGCTGCTGCCTCAGTCTGACACGTGTTTTGACATCAGTGGTGGAGCAGCAGCCTCCCAGGGATGAGGCTCAATTCTCAAGTGCCGGCTTAATCGAAAAGATGACATCCTGCTGCTGCTGGCTGCTGTGTTAGCTGAAGTGGCAAGGACCCTATAATGGATAGCTGCAGCCCTGCTAGTAAACCACACAGTCTGTTGGGATCTTTGAGAGGAGATCTGTTTTCTCAGTTTGCTTTATTAAACCACCAAGCACATCATCTGTAAAAACTCTTTAACTGCAGCGTCAAGCGTTCAGAAGTTAAAGATCAAATTTAATTTGGCTGCAGTGTGGGATACAGTGAATCTAGCTTTAATTTTGTTATTGCATGCTAATTTATCCAGAGGATGAGCTGCATCTTTCAAGACAGGAGGGGCCGTGAGCTGGGGGCTGGGGGTTTGAATGAGAATGGCTCACTGATGCGTGTATGCGGATGGCTCTTGTCCTGTTCTCTGCAGATGTTACCAAGTGAAATGATATGCAAGCTGTTAGAAAAGATATTATTGGGATAAGGCAGTTCTTCTGTTGTTCCAGTTTCTGCCTTAAGCAGTTGGGATTATTCATACTAAATGAGGGGCAAAGTATATCCAGATAGCAAAGAATTGGAGCTAGTATATATGTTTCGACACACACACATGTGAGATTTGAAGTGGCAAGGTGACTGCAGTCAAATCAAGGGAAAGAGAGGATTTTGCTGCAAAAGGTGATTCTTTTTTTTTCCTTTTTCCCTTCCTTCCAGATGTTGGAACTCTCAACTAGTCATCCTTGGGTTTTATTTTCCCAAATTTATTGTGCATGCATATTTAGCCTTGGAAATAAGAATTATTGTCATTGCAGGGCGATGCAGGTTTGATACCTCGAATTTGTGAAGGATTATTCAGCAAAATAAGTGAGAAGACAAAGCGGAATGAGGCATCCTTCCGAACAGAAGTCAGGTAGGTCTTGGCATGTTTAGTTGTTTACTGGTAATCAGACTTGTTTCAGTTACCAACTACCCAGTTTCACTTCATCTCTGAGAAGAGGCTGTGTTTTTCAGACAACTTTCCATGGTTGGCCTCAGTCCTTGTGCAGTACTTGTAACTTCAATCCAAAAGCTATGCATCTTGCTTTTATATAAATGATAGTGAAAAGGCCTTTGTTACTGGACAGCATCTCCTGTACTGTTACCCTTTATTCAGGCTGACACTAGGAGATCTTGATCTTGCTAACATTTGCTTCCTTTTACTTGCTTTGTGCTTTTTTGGTGTTTTTCCTCATGATACAAGTATGCTTAAGTGATAGAATCATAGGGGTTGGAAGGGACCTCCAGAGATCATCGGGTCCAACCCCCCTGCCAAAGCAGGGTCCCTAGGACAGGTCACACAGGGAGGTGTCCAGACAGGTCTTGAATGAAGGAGACTCCACATCCCCCTGGGCAGCCTGTCCCAGAGCTTTGTCACCCTCACTGGGAAAAAGTTCTTCCACATATTGGTGTGGAACTTCCTGTGCTCCAACTTGAGGCCATTGCCCCTTGTCCTGTCCCCACAGACCACTGAGAAGAGGCTGGCCATTTCCCCCTGCATCCCATACTTCAGATATTTATAAACATTAATCAGATCTCCTCTCAGTCTTCTTTTCTCAAGGCTGAACAGCCCCAGCTCACTCAGCCTTTCCTCACAGGGGAGATGCTCCAGGCCCTTAATCATCTTCGTAGTCTCCTCTGGACTCTCTCTAGGGATCCCTGTCTTTTTTTTATACCAGTCATCGTATCTTAGGCCAACTTTGGATCCATTTGCTTTCAAACACAGGGTGAATGTGACGTTCCTTTTTTAAAAACTCTTGAATCAGTCATTGGTTTTTCCTCATCTTTTCTTTTCAGTTACCTGGAAATCTATAATGAACGTGTGAGAGATCTTCTCAGGAGGAAGTCATCAAAGACAAATAATTTACGAATACGAGAACATCCAAAAGAAGGGCCATATGTTGAGGGTAAAACCACTTTCATTGTTTTTTCACTGGATATTTTACTACCTTTTCTGTATTCTAAAATGTCATTACTAATTGCATAGGACGTTTTTATCTTTTAAAAGATAACTGATGATTGATACAGGGCTTCCCTTTGTCAGAAAAACATCAAAGGAGAATACTCTCTCATTTTGTACCCCCACTTCCTTTCCCAATTCTGAGATCAGTATACAGGTTTCTCCCTGTAAGTTTAAAGCATGTTTTTAAATAATTCTAAGAGATGCAATTGATTTTAAGAATGTGTTGACTATAGTTTATAAATCTTTAATGTTTAGATAGAAAGAACCTTTTAGGATCTAATTGTCTTAATCTGTTTTCTACCATGTCTCTTGAGGGATTCAGCTTGTTACTACACTAAATAATTTAGTAGAATTGCATGTTTTCTTCTTATTCTACTGTAAATGTGTAAGTATTCCATTGTTTCATGTGAGGCCTCGTTACTTCCCTTAAGTGATAAACAAGTATGACAATAAACACTAATTGCAGCAATACTTTGCAGTCGTGAGGGTAATTTGAATGTTTTTGTAAAGAAAATCAAGTGCCCTTAGGAACATACTGTAATACTCTACCTTTCTTTAGATTTGTCTAAACATCTAGTGCAAAATTACACTGATGTGGAGGAACTTATGGATGCAGGAAATATAAATAGAACAACGGCTGCAACTGGAATGAATGATGTCAGTAGCAGGTCACATGCCATTTTCACAATCAACTTCACTCAGGTAACACCCCCCTCCCCCCCCCACCTTAATTTTAATCTTTACATTCAATAAATCAGGTGACAGTTAAAAAGTAAGATTGTTAAATAAGCAAATATGGGTAGACAATGACTGTGGTATTGTCTTGTAATTGGGAAAGTTAAAAATGGGACAATACTGGTTTGAAAATTACATTGATCAGTAGTTATAATCCTTAAATTTTTCAGTCTTGTGTGATTAATTAAAGTGATACTTAATAAATTTTACAGGTATAATTTTTGGGAGTTCAGGCTGAGTAACAGTGACTGGTGCTGGTGAGCTTCGTGAGGCTGCTGTGACAGGAGGGGTGGGCAAGGAGCATGCAGTGTGAGGCTTCTGCCAGAGCTGAACACGGGCTGCCTGTTATGCTCTGCTGTTATCCAAGGTTTACAAAAAACCTGTCTCTGTAGCCCGAATCATAAAGTGCAGAATTGTTTCCTGAGTGTTTTGTTGCTTTGAGGCAATCTGACTTACATGAATTAAGATAAAAATTGGAAGGAAATCTAAAAATCATAGAATAAAACTGCAGTTGCTGGTTACTTGGAGGCATGGGGAGAAAGAGGGTGTAAATATGCCTGTGTATGTGATGTCTCTAAATGTTGAAAGCTGAAAACAAACACAGCACGTGGTGGATGTGCATCATGTAAATACCAATTCACATTAGTCCACATGCCTAAATAGCTAGAAATGTGCAAGTGCTGCTATTTAAAGAAGTACCAGTGTGGGAGTTTTGTGGCAGTTCATCATCAAGTGCCTCTGTGGCACATCTAATACACCTGTCTTCTGAAGCTCTGCTGTTGTAAACGAATTAAATCTGATCATGAGATGAAAAAGACTGTTAAGTTGGATTCGGTAAAATTTCAGAATTTTGTAGCTTAACACCCTTTTCTTTGTTTTTTTTTTTATCTTTCTGTAGGCTAAATTTGATTCTGAGATGCCTTGTGAGACTGTTAGCAAGATTCATTTGGTAGATCTTGCTGGCAGTGAGAGAGCAGATGCCACTGGTGCCACGGGGGTTAGACTGAAGGAAGGAGGGAATATTAACAAATCTCTAGTAACTCTGGGAAATGTCATTTCTGCCTTAGGTAAGTCTCTGGGGTTTGTGCTTGTCTGGTTTGGGTTTTTTTGTTCTTGATTTTATTATTATTTTTTAAAAATCATTAAATACTTTTCTGTTTATTTACTTAAATACCTTTCTATTTAATTTACTTACACTTCCATTAATTTTTACTGACACACATCATGGCTTAACACATACTGGTTTTGAAAATGAATGAAAATACATAACTACTTTCCCCCCCCATTTTCACATTACAGCTGATTTATCTCAGGATGCAACAAATCCTCTTTCAAAGAAGAAACAAGTATTTGTGCCTTACAGGGATTCTGTGTTGACTTGGCTGTTAAAAGATAGCCTAGGAGGAAACTCTAAAACTATAATGATTGCCAGTAAGTGTTTTTTAATTACTTTTTTGCATCCTGAGCAGTTCATGCTTAATAGGAGTGGCTGTAAATAGATTCCAGATGCTTTGTTAAGGCAGAACATTGTTTACACATATTAATGATTTCTTTCTTTCTGAGTTTTCTAGTAACACTCTGCCTTTACTTACACTCTGCAGAACATCTCTTCCAGGCATAAGGTCTCACTGTGTATATGGGGATAGTCTAATTGTTCAGTGATGTCATGAATGTCAGGTATGCCTCTGGAATTCAAGAGCTTCATTTTCATATGCAGTTCATCTGTTTGGGTGCATGCATCACTGGCTGAGTGGTTGGGCACAAATGTAACAAGGCATCCAAATTGTGTATGTATCACAGGATCACAGGGTTGGAAAAGACCTTTAAGATCGAGTCCAACTGTTCCTGTCCTATGCTAAACCATATCCCTAAGTACTTCATCTACCCTTTTTTTTAAACACACCTAGAAAAGGTGACTCAACCTGTAGAGTCTCTTGCATAAGGAAGGATCATCCAGACATATGTACCTAATTGCTTGCACTTCCTGTGATACCTTCCTCACTGCTGTGATTCTTGGACACATGTGCAGGGTAACAGCTAGCTAATCTGACTGGTTTAACTTCAAGTAATAGTTCCTCCTTGTTCTTTAGGTTCATTTGCATTCCAGACAGCTCTGTTACTCAAGGTAAATGCTCAAACCCAGACCTAGAAGAAATCTTTTATTGCACTTAAAACTTCCATCCTCAGTAACAAAAATATTCTGGCTTTGTGCAGTTAGTTAGTGCTGATGTGTGAATCAGTTTGTTTTTCCAAAACTGTGTTGTTTTTGTTGCATTAGTAGCAGAAACAACCTGGTCTCTTTTGACATGTGATGGGTAAGATTCTCATTGTTATTCAGCCTACTTTTTGAACACACAGAGAGTGTTTTAACTTTTTGTCTGTATTTAATTATTGATGATCAGTCCTCTTGCAGACTTTCCTTACAGCTTCCTTTTTAGGAAGCTCTGTAAGGATCACTTGGTTTCAAAACCTATCTGTGGCATATATACTGCAGGGTTTTTTAACAAATTGGAATGGGAATTCCATTCCTGAAAAGCTCCAAGTTAAGGTGGGAGGATGGTTAAGGAGGGAGGATGATTTTCGATGTCAGAGATGTAAAGTGTGAAGAGAAGAACAGCTGTGAACTTTCTCACTTTCGTGCTCAGATGAAAAGCAGTCTCACTGAAGCAGTCCTCTCCTGGGAATGGTAGGAGAGCAGAACTGAAGGAGTAAAATGCATTGGATCAAATTCTAGTTCTTCAGATGCTTTGCTAGAGTCAAATTCTCTGGATAGCAATTCCTTGGTTGCATGATTTTGGGGGCTTTTTTAGAATCTGTGTCACTTTCTTTCCTCAGGCTGATCACAGTAGTGCCAGAAGAGGCTCTTGGACCAGACTCTGCTTTGTTTTTCTGGCTGTTTTAAGTAACACTGTGCTGGCATTTTTCTTCTTGATGCTCTCTTTCAGTTACATGGTTGAATAACTTGGTGGGGTGTGTATGTGTTTGTTTGGCAGAGGGATTGTGAAGAGCAGTCTTAGAAACAGTGAGCTTTTCAGTAGCTGTAATAATGATTGCAGTGCAGAGCTACTCTTTCAGATGCTTCCTTGTCTATTAACGATGCTTCTGCTCGACAGAGACCTGGTTGATGTTTCCTCCAGCAGTAACAATACTGGTGATGTGGCTGAGCTGCCTACCAGAGCCTGACAAGCTGTCCAGATATATTTGGCCTGGTTTTTCTGTAACTAAATGCAAAAAAAAAAAACCAAAAAAAAACCCAAGGAAGGTGAAATCAAACTGTAGGAAAGGCTTTTCTAAAAATACATCCAATTCTGATTTGTCACATTTCTATAACATATTGTAACATGCTTCCAGAAAGAGAATAGTTGAGCAGTGAAGGGGAGACAGTAAAGTAGGGAAGTGATAGTGTGAGCTAGGGGAGCTAGAGTC
>VZTU01004429.1:0-19960 GCA_013400835.1 Zapornia atra | reverse complement strand
TGAGTCTCTAGCACAAAAGGAATGTTTATTATTGGTGAGAGGATGAGGAAAGGCAGACTATTCTGGTTACTTGGTTATTTTTACCTGTGTTTCCATTTTCTGATTATTCTGTGTGTCTCATGTTCAGTTTGTTTATTAAGAATTCTGGTCCCTCATAGTTTCTGCATGCTGTTCTCTTCTGTGGCTTTGCTCATCTATTTGGATGCAGTTGTTATCTCTTTAATTGGGATCATCTTGTACATTGTTAGGAAAATTAAGTGAAGGATAGCATTAGCACATTCACTTAAACTCCTTGTTTTTCCTGGTTATGTTGCCTGCAAAAGTAATTCTGATTCCTCTCCATACATCAGATAGGCAACAGTTCTGTGTGCTGCCAGATGCCTGCTGCTCAGCAGAACAGTTAGACTTGTAAATTATACAAGTTCTTCTAATGTTTTAATTTTCATGTCTGCATTTGCTTCAATGCAGTTAAATTTCCCTTCAAAACTTAGGCTAGACCTACTGTGTCTTTACCTGAAATGACTTTTCTGTTCAAGGATTGCATTCATACTTAGAAAATACTATTTTTCTCACTGCTCTTTTAAAGAAGTTCAAAAAAAAAGCCTGTGAAGGACTCCTATAGGACGTTTGTGCTTACCATAGAAATGTATGAGTTAACTAGATGGGCAACAACACTATTTTAATACAGTGTGTACTTAAGCACAGCTATAGTGATGTGAAAGCAGTGGACCTAGCTGAAGAATTGGAACAAATCGTAGCTCTACTGGTTAATCATGTATTTCTGTCTCTTCCACGTTTAAGTTTGTCTTGACTGTTAAAAACTAAGCTAACTTTACTGAATGAAACACATGGGCCTGGATAAACTCTTTCTGATTTCATCACCTCAGCTATTTCACCTGCCGATGTCAATTATGGAGAAACTTTAAGTACCCTTCGCTATGCAAATAGAGCCAAAAACATCATCAACAAGCCTACGATTAATGAGGATCCTAACGTCAAGCTGATCCGTGAACTGAGAGCTGAAATAGCCCGATTAAAAGCCCTGCTTGCTCAAGGGAATCAGGTTAGCTTTGCTTAAAATTTATGTGTAATTTTCCTTGAGTTATAACATCTATTTCTAGAATGTAATGAGATAATTATCTTTCATTATATTGATTTGAGTAAACAAGCTCTATGAGGCTATGAATGAATATTATTTTCCTGATTGAATCAGTTTCCATATGGCCAGTAGATTACCCCTTTTAACATAAGGGGGGAAAAAATTTGCATCCCAAAGCTTTTAGCTTTCTCTTAATATAATCAGGGCTTGATTGCAGTGCGCTGTGTAACAGGTAGTCACCACAGTGTAAGGAAACCAAGCAGTAGCATATTTCCTGGGTCTAGCCTGATGGACTGAAGAGATACTTTATCTAGTATCTTGAAGAGGAAGGTATAAAGTATTTTCAGATGGGGAAATAGAAAACAGTAGCACTACAGTAAGGTTTGAACAATACATTTTATTTGTCTTCATGGTGCATAAGAAAGCATGTGACATGCAACGTGAAACTCTTTTCAGGAGTGGTGTAAGAAAACATGTCACTCTATACTTGTCTTCTGCACTGTGCTCTTTTCTTACTCTTCTATCAGTTTTAGCCACTGTAAACATTTGCTGTACAAGCTTAGTTGGGCTTAATTCTTCCTCTGTTTCCAGGATGGTGAAACTGAAGTAACACTAAGCAATGTGCAATTGTCTCAGGCCAGTAATGTCTTCTAAGTAATGTTACTTGGGACTGCTAGATTTCTTGAGCAAGTATGGGTTGGAGGCATCTGGAATGATACTTCAGATTCATTTCTAGAACTGCCTAATTTTATTTTGCATGGGCTGTGCAATGTGAAATGTCAGTTCAGCACAGACCTTTTTTAATAGAAGGCTAGTAGGTCAGCTAGATATCATGCTACAAAACATTTGCTGAAAAAAGGGATGGCACCACAGCTGGAAGCAGTAATAGGTAGTGTAGATGGCTGAAGCAGAGAGATTAGCTTTGTTACAAACAATTAGAAAATGCTTTATGGGTTTTGAATTACTCTATTATGCTTGTGTTTCTTCTATATCCTTTAGGAAGGGAAAATTAATTTATTTTCAAAATGTGGTTTGATTTAGAGTTAACAAAGTAGATATAACTTGGATCCTTTTGCAGATGTAATGCTTTGAACTAGTTCCAAGCTGTAAAACAGTGGATATCACAAAATAAATGTGGTTCAATTGTAAGATGTGATAGATGGCTGTGTGGTAGACAGCAGAGAACTTGCTGAAGTTAATTGAATTTGTGATAGTTGGTAAAATAGCAGGTGGTGTTAGGTATGCACAGTAGAAGATAAATCTCTGTATAATTGCTCATGTGGTTTTTCCTTTATATCCCCAGAATATTGTATCACAATTGATTCTGTAGATCACTGAAGATACTGGTTACAACAAATGTAGTGCTGGATTCAGTGTAGAATGTCACAAAACAATGGATGTTGCTTGTGTGTGTGCTGTATAGTGGTTTTCCCTTTCTGAGGCCAGTTACCTTAATATATCTTTATTAAAGATACATATCTATACATATCTATTGTAGCAAAACAATGGGTCATAAACTTTCATCTTTAACAGAGATGTAAAGGTCGATGTATCAGGAATTACCCTTTATAAACCCATGTCTGGTTTCAGTGTCTGTACCTGGGTGACTCTGTGGGTACATAGGGGATGAAAGCAGGTGATTTGTGTTTTGAAATACCTGCTTTGACAAGGCTTTCATTGCTCTGATTATATCAAGTTAAAATGAGTAGTTTAAAATGCTTCATCGTGGCAATAAAAAAAGTCAACCAATTGCATGTCTTTCATTTCATTCTGCCAGAAATTGTTACTTTTTTCTTGCTTTTTTTAAAAAAAAATATTGACTTCTCTCAATTTTAGATCGCGCTCTTGGATTCTCCAACAGCATTAAGTATGGAGGAAAAGCTTCAGCAGAATGAAGCAAGGGTGAGTTGTTATTTCATAAACCAAGTGTTTAAACCAAAAAAAAAGAAAAAGGAGGGTATCTAGATGCAAGAGTGTTGGTAATTTTCAGGAGTGTTTTGATACATTTTATCCCACCAACAGCCTTGTTTTGGTGCTTTTTAAAAAAACAAAACTAAAACCCCAAATCCTATATCTGAACTAGCAATTTTGATATCCTACTAATCTAAATAACATACAATGAAGAACAAAGTATATCTCTGATAGATAAGAGTTCTATTTCATAAAAATGTTTGTTGCCAGGTCAGCTCTCTTTACTAAAAAACTTGTTTGTAAATAGAATGGGGGGGGAAAACCCCCTAAATCAGAGTAATCAGTAACCAGTAATGGCAGTAACAAAACATTCAGTGTGTGCAAAATACAGTAAAATATTTGTGGTCGACTCTTATATTTTCAAGCAATCGATAACTTGTGAGGTTGGTTTTAAGAAAAATGTCAGTCTTTTAATCAGGTGTGTTCAGTGCCTAATTATCCATCTTTTTTAGGGGGTGGTGTAAGATCTAGATGTTCATCCTAATGTTCCTCATTCCAAGTAGTTTAATAATCCAGCCCAGTGGCTGAGAGAAATTCCCAGAAAGTTTGGATATACTCACAGGGTCCAAAAGAATATAAATAACATGATACTCTGATTTTTCTAATTGTTCATTCTTCATTCTGTTAACCCTTTTCTATAGTCTTGCCTGGTATTAAAGCTACTGCAAACCCTTCCAAAGTCTGAGCAATAACTGTTCTCTTTAAACAAGGAGAGAGGAAAGTATTTGGAGTAATATAAACTGCTGAGTAATATAAACTGCTGGTTATATGCTAATTAGAGCATGTTATTCATGCTCTGACAGTGATTGCTGCTTGTCCTGCCACAAGTGTTGGCCCCACTGTGTGAAGAGTATCTCGAGCATGTTTTAACAGATTTTGTCCGCCTCATTAGAAGGTTGTGTGATTACTGTTCATGATAATTACAATAGATATAATTACTGAAAATTCTTAGTAGATACTGCAGTGGTTATAGCTTTTTTTTTTTTTTTTATAATTGAGTGCAGTAATTAATTTGTTTATACAGATCTAAAGACTTTATAATCATATTTAAGTTATCTGAAAAACACATGGTAGCTGTCTTTAATGAGTTGATTTGTCTTTATATAAAGAACAATGTTTAAATGATTTCTGAGGAATAGAAATTATTCTGGTATGTTGGCTACAATTATGATGGACCTCTTCATGTATTTCTTTCATCTTTTCAATTTGTTCTTTATTTTAATGTTAGCATTAGGACTGATATAATGCATTGAAAGATGTATTTATTTTTCTCTGTTGAAATTCAGATGCAGGGAGAGATCATAGAATCATAGAATGGCATGGGTTGGAAGGGACCCCAAGGATCATAGAGCTCCAACCCCCCTGCCACAGATGAGAGAACCTTCTTCAGTTCCCATTCATTTATATCTGAAATCCTGTTGATTTATATCCAAAAAGACAGCTGGAATGGTAGGCTGTAGGTAGCAAACGTGGTGATGCTTGGAGGACCTGCATTGATGGTCTTTATTTTTTTTTTTCCCTGTAGTGGTTTTATATGCAAAGTACTACAGGGATATAGCTGGGTTTTTTGTTTTTCCCCAGCTTTGTGCAGTTGAAATGAATTAAAATAACAGAAGATTGTGTATGTCTTTAAAAAGTCTGTGATTCAATTCCTGAACAGGAATCTAGTGCTTTTAAAAAATTAAAGTGTGTGTGTATGTATATGTATTTCTTTATCTGATGTGATGTTTCAAGACAGCCAGAGCTTTGAAGTGCATCTGGCTGAAGCATCCTCTATGCAATGCTTTCTTAAAGGCATTTCAAAGCATTTTGGACCTTTTAACTTTCATATCTTCCATGCAGGTAACTGAATGAGATGGACAACTGAGGAATAGGAAAGACAGGACAAAACCTAAGCAGCCATACCCATCCATTTAATTCCCTGTTAATGCCTTTACAAGCAGCTTCTCAGTCCTGTGCTGATTTCAGCCAAGTGTCTNNGTTTCAGCCAAGTGTCTGTCTCTTTTTTTTTTTTTTTTTTTCAGTTGCAACAGGCTTTGCAGTGGTTCTCTCCTTCAGGCTGCCTGTCTGCTTCCTCTGCACTCCATTCTCTGAAGGGCATCTTAGCCTGAACATGCTTACTTGTGCTTTAGGAAGGGAGCTGTTAGCTTGTTACAGCTGAAGGGTGCATCTGTGGCAGTACACTTTGCAGGAGTGATGGAGCACTATGTGATTATTCCATTTCTTTGAAAATCCCTGCCATTATTTATGTGGATATCTTTGTCCTTTTTTCTTTATAAGTAAGAATTTTGTGATTTTTTTTTTTTCTCCTTTTTGGGAGAGAGAAATTAAGTATGGTCACTTACTGTAGGAGCAACAATGCTCTTCTAGAGGTTTAGGTATTAAACTCCACAAAGAATTGCAGAGATATTTAATACTACTCTGATTATGTGTTCTCAAGGACTTTAGAAGAGAGATGATTTTTTATTCCAATATTTGTTTTATTTTATAGGTACAAGAACTGACGAAAGAGTGGACAAACAAGTGGAATGAAACTCAAGATATTCTGAAAGTAAGGAAAACAAATAAATTTTCAACCTGGCTTGTGAACTAGCCTTAGAGTTTTTACTTCAGAAAAAGTCAGCTTGGGCTTTTTTTAGTAACAGAAAATTTTCTCAGTCTTGTTTTGGCTTGCTCCCAAAGAATTAGTTTCTGAGATGTTTTAATAATAAATATTCAGGCATGGTGGTACTTTTAACTAAGATTTAAAATAATTATTTCAAAAAATGAGCACAACTCTTCCTTCTTTTTAACATAGTGAAGTCAGCGCAAAACACTTTCTCTCTTGCTATTCTTTAAAACACTGGATGTTTTTAATGAGTTGCAAACAAAGAAAAACTGGGGTGAGTACAAGTGATTCCTGGGGTGAGCACAAGTGGATCCTTCATCCATTTAGTGTTTGTGCTGTATCAACAAGAACCATGAGTTACCACCTTTTAAGTTACACTGGGTAATTTAGCAGATAAATCCCTGCATTGGCCTTCTGATTCATGTTTTGGTCAGGAATGGCTTGTAAATTTGGGAAAACAGCTTTAAATGGGATGTCTGCAGTTGAATCTCCTCCAGAAGGCCTTCATCAAACTGAGCAGATGCATCTGACCTAAGTACACTCTGGAGGCCCAGGCACAAGAATTTTTGCAAGTGGCTCACGTAAGCTGGCCTGCATCATGCCGCTCTCTTTTTGTGGCTCCAGACTGCTTCTGGAGAAGTTAAATCCAAGCAGCACTCTCCTGCCTTTTGTAGGTTTAATACAGATCCAGGGGGACAACTTGGTAGTTTTCCATACTGTGGGTTGTTGGGTTTTTTTTTTAACATCATAAAGGCTGAGACTTTTGTGTCCTCTGCATGTATCTTTGCTTTCCTGCTGTTCAGTTCTCCTGGTAAGATTTCCTGTTGGCATTTGGCTCGTAATGAAGGTGGCAGTCTGAGGTGGTATGTTAATGGGCTACTTTAAGATTCCAGACATGCATACAAGCACACACGTGCATGTGCACACAGAGCCGTAGTTCCTACAGTCTCTTTTCCATAACATAGAATAACTTCTTTTTATTTGCCAAATCTTTAACTATTCTGTTAATTTTTTTTAATTCTTTTTTAAACAAAGCTTAAACTTTCTTGACTTGCTGTGCATACTGAACTTAAACATGTTTGGAAGTCAATTCAAACAAGTGTTCAGAAGGAACTCTTTCATACTTATAACTGACTTGAAACTTATTTTTGTGGTTGATTTTTTTTTTTTTAATCATGTATTACTTTTTGATTCCTTTAATTTTTTTCAAGTTCACCACTGTATCTCTTATCTGACTTCCAAATAAGTTGAACGACTCCATGCTTAAAAATAAAAACAAAGGATAAATAGTGTAGAGAACAGAGTAGGGTTGGTAACTGCCTAGCAGATGGTGTGACAGAATGGACTGTTTAATGTCTGTCCAGATATTGAACTGAGAATTGCTATTTGCATATTCCTCAGAGATGTTTTGCGTCCAAATTTACATTATTTCTGTATTATTTTATTACTTTGAAGCATCTATATGTGCCTAGAACTTCATTAATCCTCTCTTTACTCTGGTCTGACTTGGGGTGTTGGTTGTCACATGGTGAATTTGTGAATTTTGGTCAATTGTGAATGTGAACATGATGTAGCATATGGCAAGTCTAAAACTTAACATTGGAAATGCACTGATTCTTCCACAGAAATTAGAGAATTGAAGGTGGTGTTAACTGAACCATTCATATAAACAGGGGAAAGCTGCATTTGTTAAATAGCTGGATATAAAAGACTTAAACACAGAAGCTGAGTACAGAGCTCTTGGTAGCTGCATTCATACAGCTTCTGTATTTTGTGCTTTTATATGCTGATATTTGAGTTCACAAATGTAGCTTATAGTTCACTTTTGGGTTAAGGTTGATAAATTTTTCTTGGCCCTGAAAAACTGAAAATCTGCAAAAGATTTCTTGGTTGTACTGTTTTATTTTGCACCTAAAATGAAGCTATCCATATTTTTATTCACTTCTTGTTTAATGATTCTGGAAACCCCTGCCAGGAATACAAGTGGAAAAGGGCTTTTTGGAAGCTTGCCAGGCCCAGTCGCTGGAAAGCAAATTTTAAACTATAGAGAGCAGCAGTGGTTCTTGTAATGAACTCCCTAGAAGTTCACTGGCTTTTTTGTTTCCTTATTGATGTACCTCCTCTTGCACACAGAGTCATTGTTCATTTGTAAAACTAGAATGTCTTGGCACTCTTTGAGAAATGAGACTGTCTTTGTTACCTCCACCACCCTGCAGTCAGAACTGCAACTTTTTTCATGCCATAACCCAGTAACTTTCAGGACATTCTTTAGTAAGGTACTTAGAACTTCACATTTGTGTTTGTTTGAAACCTGCTTCCCCTTGCCACCTCCTAGTCTTCCAGTTCTAAGATCATAGAATTACAGAATGCTTCAGGTTGGGGGGCACCTCAAAGCCCATCTAGTTCCAATCCCCTGCAGTGGTCAGGGACACCCCCTGCTAGACCAGGTTGCCCAAAACCCCATCCAAGCTGGCCTTGAACATTGTCATAGAGGTCTACAACCTCTCTATGCAACCTGTTTCAGTGGCTCGCCAAATTCCTTACCCTCACAGTAAAGAATTTCTTCCTAATATCTAATCTAAATCTACCCTGGTTTAGTTTAAACCCATCACCCCTTGTCCTATCACTATGCTCCCTGATAAACAGCCCCTCTCTAGTTTTACTGCAGCCCCTTCAGGGACTGGAAGGCTGCTATAATGTCTCCCTGAACTCTTCTCCAGGCTGAACAAGTCCAACCCTCTCAGCCCCATAGCAGAGGTGCTCCAGCCCTCTGATCATCTTTACGGCCTCCTCCGGACTTGCTCCAACACCTCAGTATCTTTCTTGTACCGAAGACTCCAAAGCTGGGTACAGTACTGCAAGTGGGGTTGCAGGAGTAAAAATTGTTGCTGCCTTTCAGTTCCTGCCCTGCAGCAGGCTTGGAGAATTAAAATCCTTTTCTTTTCTGGTCCCTAACACCTTTTGCTCCAAATCTTTTAGACAGTTGATTTTGAAAATTCATGTAAGCAGCAACCTTGATGCCACTTGCCAGCTGCAAGTGCACTTGCTGGTAGCTGAATGGGATTTCCTACTCTGTATGTGGCTCTGCATTTTCAGACAAGGGTCTAAATACTGGAGTTTGTGTGGCTTTGAATTGTTCTCACAGGCTGATGGGGAAAACCTGTTAATGTTTAAATTGAAAATAATTGAAAGGATTTTGCATAAGCCTTGCACAATACAGGAAGCTGTATTCACAGGGCATTCTGATGTCTTCTACTAGATGAACAGGTACCCTAGGAAGTTGCCTGCTTTTTACTGAATGCAGTGCTTTCATCAGGTCTGCCAAAGAAGGGATACATGCTGGTTTGCAGGGAAAACCTTCCTCAGACCTGTTCACTCTTTGCCAGTTAATTTCATCCTTGTTTTAAATGGGACTAGTAACATCTGAATGCTACCTTGAAAATAATTCATAGAGAATGGAAAATACTATCCAGCTAGAATACACTGAAGAAGAAGGAATACTTTGCGAATTCAAACTTTTGATAACAACTATTTGGTAGCTTAAAATCAAATTATTTCAGTTGGCACAGTGCCATGTACACAGCTGGCAAATGCATCCCAGAATTATTCCTTATGGGAGCTGGTAGCTTGTAGCCCTTTGACATTTACCTATGTAATTCAGCCAAAGTTGTGGCTTTCCATCACAGTGTGAATCTTTAGCCTGGGTATGTGGGACTGTCCTACCTTAAAGTGTTGTTGATTGTTAATTTGGTGCAGTGTCAGCATGGCTGGGTGCTGTTACCAGCTGTGATATGAATCCTTTGCATATGGTATTGTCAGACTGGACATGTCTTGGGCTGGTGATGGTAATATTGATAGTATGCCCTCTTTCTTTCATGCACTTGGGAGAGAAACCCTTCTACAAGGCAACTGTCTGGATTCCTCTGGAGTCTGAATTACTGTCAGTTCACACCTAAAGCCCAAGTCCTCCCATTTCCCTTTAGGCAAAGATTAGGATACTGCATATGTAGGTGTGTTAAATTTTGTACTATTCCATGTGAAGCATTGGTGGTGTTCATCTGTCTGAAGTGACAAGCGATGTTTCCAATGATGGTGGTTGTTTGTTATCCTTGATACTCTATCCTTACTAACCTATTATTACAGTGTGTAACTTGTCCTTTTTAATCAAAGGGAGGGGTTTTTTTAATGCTTAATAAACTTCATAAATACGTGGATTAATGCTTCAGCATTGGGTAAAATACTGCTCTGAAAACCAAAGTGATAATGTTTGATTTAAAGCCCTTTGGGTTATCTCCTAAAATGTCACCAGCTGTCAAAAGAATTGTACTTTACAAAACAGCCCTGCTTTACATTGCTTCTCTATTTTCAGGTGTGTTGCAACCTCAGCACTTACTTAACTCTAGGATTTTTGCTTTCATCTCACTCTCAGTGAATCTGTGGATTTTTTTTTTCCCCCCTTCTCTTAATGTTCCTCCATACACATCCCCAAAAAGAAGAGGAGGAGGGAAGAAAAACTGTTTGCTCTTTTCCTTAGTTTTGTCCTTTTTGTATTGTTCTGTTAAAGATCAATCCTGGGGTCTGTAATTTCTTTGGATGCTTTCTAAGATGTTAGGGTAACCTATCCAACTTTCGATTTTTCTCTTTCTTTGAGGCTTTAATTGGTACAAAACTTCTTTTGATGTGGCTGCTATATTTGGCATATGTTGTCATTCTCCCAAAGATCTTTTTTCTTTTACTGGCATCTTATTTTTGTCATCTTTTGTGCATGTTCCAACTTCTTTCTGTAACCTTTGGCAGCTTTTGTATTAATCTTTTTAAAATGTGTACTCCTTTATATAACACTTTGCTGTTTTTTTTTCTTCCCAAGTTCCTTTTAAGTTTCTTCTCTTCCTGTTTGGGTATAAATTGGTTTGGCTTTTAGCTTTTGCCTTGTTTGATGTATGTCATTTGTGCCTTGTGTTAAAGTATTTAGATGCTCTTTTGTTTGGTTTTGGGTTGGTTTTTTTTTAAGTAGATTTAGTTAGCTTTTTATTTTGCTATCCTGTTGTTTGATTCTGTGTCAGTGGCTTTGTGTGGCAGAGCTCAGCTGATGTCAAAGGATGCAGAGGGATCTGTTTTCAGAGTCTATTAAAGGATAGGATCTTTTCTGTGTGTGTGTGTGTGTGTGTCTAATTCTCATGATCAATAGTTTAATGAGTAGCTGCTTCAATTGGCTTTATCCTGTTGGATTTACTGACACAGCTTCACTTCCATCAATAATACTAATTCTGCTGCAGTACTTTACCACATTGTGTAAATATCTTATTGAACACTGTTGATTTGATATTTGTCTTTTTGGTGCCCTTTGGTTGAGTACTGGTTAATAGTACATTTTTATGGCTTAACAGTGGTTGTTCCTACCTGGGGAGTAAAACTGTTGTTAGTATGTCTATCTTTGCACTTTAACACCTCTTCTCAGGGGAGATGGGGTACTCATCATTTGTCATGATGAATAAATATGGGCTACTACCAAACAGATATTTAGGTAGATGTACTCTTCCTTTCTTTATGAATCTTGACACTATGAGGTCAAAACTCTAAGGAATTGTGTTGCTATTTATGAGGTGCTGATGGGGTGACAGGAGCTAACAGATTTTTATTTGAATCATTTCCTTTCCGTGCTAGCTTATATACCATAGTGAACTCTGTCAAGAGCAGTTTCTTATGTTCTGTATAAATGCTGAATTAATTTGTAAACCAGTGCTGACTGTTATTTATACACCTTTATCTCAGTTCTTCTCCCTGTAAAGCTGGGCATACATAATGATTTTCCTGTTTTATGCTTTTTCATTACTTCGTACTCACCTTGTCTGGCTTGGCTCCTTTCCTGCTTCTCACCTGCTTTATGTTCTACCCCAGTACTTTACCCTTCCAGCACCATTTGTTTCTTTGTTCTCTCATGTCTTTGGGACGTGCTCAGTCCTTTGGTGTGCTCTCAGGTAACACCTGCTGCTCTCACAGGGAAGTCTTGTGTCTACTAAATCCACTTTCTGCTGGCTGTGGAGGAGAGAAGTTGTGCAAGCTCTCAGGTTCCTGAAGAACAGACAGCAGAATTTCTTTTAAAAGTACTTACTGCATCACTAGTACTGGTGATAGTTCGTTAGTCATGGCATGTGCTTCTTGTCCAAAAACCTGTAGTTATGACCCTTCCCCATTTGAGGCATTCTGCAACCAATAAAATCTGGTGGGTTTTGTGCCTCTTCCATAGTAAGATTACTAGAACTTGAGTAGACTAATGCATAACAGAGTTGTCCTAGATAGCAAATGAATAGCTAGTTATTTTTTAAAATATATGTACATATATATATATATAAAACTATGTGGTGAACAAGAACTGCAGCTTCTGTTTGCAATGATAGGTATTGCTTTGATCATTCCACCATTCAGTAGTTGGGTATTGGAAAGTTGTGTGTTAAGATGTTTTTACAGAAGAAACCAGCATAAGCTTTGATGCCACCTTTCAAAAGTACCCATGGCATTTTGGGACATGTGGACATACACCTTTGGAACACAGGTCTTAAAATGGTTGTATTTATGTATTGAATGGGGAAAAAGAGGAGAGTTAGAGGAATGGTGTGAGTTTATATACAAAATTACGTATGCATGATACTGTGTTTAAACTGTTCATTTTCAGCTTTGGCATATGTGTCTATTTGTGCATTTGGCAGGAATAATTCTTGTTTCTAAGGATTTTTCACATTTCAGTAAGTGAATAATTTCTGTAAAATTGTTGCTAGTTAGACATGTCAGCATTGCATGTTGGTTACAACAACTGTTGGCTGTGTTTGAAGCAGAACTGTACTTTTAACGGGAGACTGAAGCCTGTACTTTCATTTGAGCGAATCTTGTTATGTTATAATTTCTTTTCTTTGTCATCTGTATTAGACAACAATCATTATATGCTTCCAATTTTTGTGTCTTCTCTACAAGCTGTGTCTTCTGCTTGAATTTTTAAGGAAGAGATTTAAAACTCACTGCAGAATTAAAACAGATAGCACGTCTGTGGAGCTGGCAGAAAGAAATGAAGTCAGATGTTGCTCCTGAATCTGGGGTTTATTTTAAAGGGTTAACAGAATAAATAGAATAACAACTCTGTTCCTAAGGATGTTTGCTTTCTCAACAATTGTTTACCCTCCAACACTTAGGTAATATATGTATCAAACTGGATTTGTGTGTAAAGGAAAAATGCATTTTTGAATTAAATAGTCTCTTATTAACATATTATGCTTAATAGGGTTCCCTTCAGCTGGCCTGTGAATGTTGTGCAGATGGCAAGATACAGATAAAGTTTTAAAAGTGCTGATGTTAATTATTCCTGTTTATCTCAATCAGAAACCATACAGTAAATGGTAACAGCTTCTGTCTCTCTAGAGGCCTGTGTAAATGTGGTTTAGGTTTCTTGCACTAGATGTCACTGCAGGTACAAAAATCAGGGTCTTTTTCTGCATGCTTAATTCCGATTTAATTCAGATATTTTAAGGCAAAATGATTTGCAGTATCTTGACTTTCATTGCTGTTTGGATCTACTAAAATAAGATTATGAGAATGCCAAAACATTGGTTCAGGAGCAGGTCCCGTAGAACCTGAGTAACTGTTTTGACAGGAGAGCTCCTGAGATGGGATGCACGGTAGAGTGATTATGTACATTCAGAATTACTGCAGTTAGTTTCCAGTACAGTTTTCAGTGCTCTCTTTCAAATTGCTGTGTATCTAGACTGTTTGACAAGTAGCTCAAGCCTTTAAAATGTATTCATTTTCTTAACTTCGTGAGAGCTCTGATATTTTAAGGATATAAAAGAACAGTTTATAGTAGAGGTGGGGTCTTTTATTTGACCAGGTAATATCATTGAGAAAGCAAACAAGCTTTTTGGACATACAGGTATTTCACCAGGCCACTTCTGCTATTTGCTTTCTGTTTTAATGGATCTTGCAGTTGAAAAGCCAGTGACAATGATATGCAGCTTCTATTTATAACTGTTTCTTCTAACGTTTTTCTCTTCATTAATCATTTCTGTAGACTTATAATTGAATTTCAGTGCATTAAAATTTAATAAGTTTCGGGTTTTTCAATTTTTTTTTTTTGAGAATGTTGTCTGGCAACAAGGGAATGTTTACTGCTCTCAATCCTTGTACAGTATTTACCCACAAACTACTGTCTCCTGAGTGATGACAAGTAATACCTAGTTTAGCTCTTGGTTTTGTTAGGGTTTGTTTCCTTATACCTGGTCTTGGTTCAGAAGCTGGGATGTGAAAACACAGCATTTATCTCCACCCCTCCACCTGCACCCTCCCATTTCCACACACACACCTCACACCACACACCCCCCGCCCTTTTCTTTTGGTCATAAGATAAACTTAAATGTATTTACATCCCTGGACCTTTCTGCTATAGGCCAGCTCACAGATTTGATTTGGAATTTGAGTTTGGGCAGAGATTATCCAAACATGATTAGTTTCACCTTAAGTAGACATTATTTTTTCATAATATATCATTGAACAGATGCCATTATTAAATAATGAATATCACTATCAGCGATCATCCCCCTGCTTCAGTGTGGTAAGTATGCTGAGTTCAGTGCAGAGTAAGAAGAAAGAATCATAGAATATACTGAGTTGGAAGGAACTCATAAGGATAAGAAAATACAGTAGAGCTGATACCTTATAAATGCAAACAAGCAGAAACTTTTTAAGGAGTTAGATGGTGGTCCTGAGATACACATTACTTTTTCTTCAGGAGAGCAGCTCTCACTGCTCTTCACTCACCAGCAATTTTCTTTGAGTGCTTTGTCTGCTCTCAGCATTGGTTTGCTGTTGTCAGAGGAATCAAAACTGCTAAATTGTGAACCAGTGCTACTGCTCTACTGTAGCTCTTTTCCTAATAGAAACGCTATTGAAAGGGTCCCAGCCACCTGGGGAATGCTGAGTGCAGCAGTGAAAAGTAGATTTCAAAAGAAATAGTTGTCTGGTTTCAAGTCTCTTTGCCACCTGTGTTTATCTTATTAAGGAACCTCCTCTCTCTCTTGCAGTGTCTTTAGCTGCTTGTGATACCTCTGCGGTGGTCTGACCACTTTTAACTTTCAGCTTCTCGTAGAAGGTCACAATCAAGAGATGCTTAATGCTACTGATCGTTTATTATTTCAGTTTTAAACTGTTTCACCCAGTTGAAACCACCTGGACCATCAGAGAAGCACAACCCAGGGCTCACCAGCCACGGATTAAGGCAGGGTTGAATAGCTTGGTTGATCCAGGCTGTGCATTCCGAAAGAGGCCCTCTGGTTTCTAGGAATAACCATACTCCCAAGTATTTTGCTGCTGTCCTCCTTACAACTGGGGCCCTGCATTCTTAGATTATCCAGGCCGTGCTTAGCTTTAATCCATCCCTAGGGCTTGTAGGTGGTTTTCAAATGAGAGGGAGTCAGACAGACCGAGTTGCTTTTGAAATCCTTCCTACAGCTTAGAAGCCACTCGTTCAACAATTCCTCCTGGGCTTTTGGTCTGCTTTTCTATTAATTTTCTCATGACAGGAAGGGCTAAACTGAAAGCAGTGGAAGCTCCTGATTTAGCCCATAGAAAAAAAAGAAGAAATACACCCTGAAAGGTGTTTCTTCTAAAGGATCAGCAGAGAAGTGAGAGGGAGAAAAGCCAGAATGTATTTACATAGTCCTTGTTGGACTTGGTTATGGGAGCATGAAGAAGCATTCCAACATCAACATTTTAGATGAGAAACATAAACTTATCTGGAGTCCCTCACAAAGGACCTGTTTCAAATGGCAGTGTGTATTGGGTATGAAATACTAGAGTCATTTTATTCTGCTGGTATTTTCAGCAGTACCTTCAGGAGTTTATTGCTGCATGATTCTGATAGCTTTGAGTACATGGTACTGTTGTGCACCTGGCTTAATGTCTTAATTGGCAACCGAGCAAAGCCTTGATTCATACAGCCGTGCTGCGGTAGGAGGGCTGCTGGAGTGATGGGCTTGTTCTTTGTTCTTCCTAGCTGCAGAGATGATACTTTTGCTGAAATCAGCTTTGAAGCCTTGAAAAGCCAGAATCGCCTTAAACACAGGTGGCAGCACAAATCTGTCCCTGTTGCCATCAGGCTGTGCTCCTGAACAAAGGGAAGGACAAGTCCAGGTTCTGATGGCCATGCATCTCCTTGGGTTTATTGGCTCTGTACCTCAGTAGCTGGGCTCTGAGGGACAAGAATGTGCCAGCAACTGAGCCTGTGTATCTTCCTCTGCAAGACTTTGCTATTGTGTTGCTAGTCCTGAAGTTAGTTTTTTGGTAGTTGTTGACTACTAATATGCATGGTCCTACTATGCAGTTTCTTTCAGTAGTAAGAATGTTGGCCCTGAGGAAGGTACTAATAGATTTAAAGTAATCTATTGCTTTGGATTCATCTCTGCAGGAGCAGAGATGAATTTCTAGGGAAATGAACAAAACAGAACTCTAGATAAGTGAAATGTTTCTTAATTTTCCCATCCCCCAAGAAACACACGACCCCCCAAAAAGCTTTTAAAATGAATAAATGTATTAGCTGTGAGACTAGGCTTTTTTCCTCTACCATTCCATGACTCATTCATCATCCAGCTTTAGCAACAAATGAGGTAGGAGTCCTGTAGATAATAGTCTAGTTCACTGCAATCTCTTGATTCATTCCCAGAGTACAGTCTATGGAATGAATTATTCACGGGTCCTGTAGAAAATATATGATCATGTAATTAAAGACTGTATTGTAATGCATATGGGAGAAGAGGATGAATTAAGATAGCCTATTTCTTTCCCTGCCATTCGGGCCCTTTCCCCTTTTTAGATACCAGCATGAAGAATACCAAGAGCAGAGTTGCTGTCTCTTAGCTGGAAAGTATAGTACCTCCTGCTAGCAAGGATTACTAATGGCAAGGAAAGTCTTGTTCTCTGCCCTGAACGTCAGCACTGTGATACATAGGCTGACTTTTCCTTTGAGAGTAATGTTTGCTCAGTGTGGCCACACAGAGGAAGCTATGAAGAGGTGAAGGCTCCTCCACTTGAGACATAGCAAAATGTTCTTGTGTGCCTCAAAAGAGAAGAATAGTTTTCCCTTAAACCTAAGCTAGTGGAGGTAGCAACCAGGCTGAAGCAGATGCTCCAGCATGGAAAATGGCAGCTTTGATGGTTTAAGTTTCCTAAGCTGCTGGAAAATAGGATTTTACAGGCTAGCATCCAGGAAGCTTGAGCAGCCAAACAGGCACCTCTCCTTCCAATTAGCCAAATCCTGCAGTTCTATTCGGGGAATTTTTCCTCAGATGTCAGTAGTAGTTTTGTCTGTACAAGGACTAAAGTGTCAAGGAGCAGGCATTTCAGCTTGTTAAGTTTGTTCTGGTAATTCCAGGCCAAATTTTCTGAAAAAATACTTTGAATCTGCTAGGACTTCTGATGGAAATCCTCAGTGTGTTAAGTCCTTTGGGGTGCCACTACAATAATAGAACCCTTATCTGTGTATTAATAGACATCTGCATGTCAGCTGTGAGCAGGTAGCACTTGGTACTGAGGGGGGAAAGAGGAACAATGAAAAGGGCAAAGATAAGCTGCTGAGAGACTGGCACAGGTTGCCCGGGGAGGTGGTGGATACCCCCTCTCTGGAAGTGTTCAAGGCCAGGTTGGATGGGGCCTTGAGCAGCGTGGTCTAGTGAGAGGTGTCCCTGCCTGTGGTGGAGAGGTTGGAACTTGATGATCTTTAAGGTCCCTTCCAACCCTAAGTGCACCACACTTTCACAGTGAGCCATTCCCAACACAGCTGCTGGGTTTTGCTCTTGGTTGTCACACACTCTTTAGCAGCTTTTCTTGATGGGTGAGGGTGGTATGCTCTAATGTTTCAGGAGACAGGGGAAAAAATCAGATAGGGAAATTTCTTCTCAGTTGTGGTTTTTTGGCATTGGATAGTGAAAGTTTGTCTCTGAAGACTGAAGTGTCTTAATTGCTCTAAACTTTTTGTTTTAATTGTACTGAAACTGACTCTGGCAGCCATCAGGATGATGTTATTTGTCCCATTGGCTAGAAGGAGAAGGCATAGTAAAAGTTTGTGCCTTATCTAATATGCATTTGCATGAAAGGATCAATATCCCCTTCCATAATTGATGATTATATAATTAAGTTGCATCTTATAAAGGAAGAGCACATTTTTTAATTTTCAAAAGCATTTCATTCTAGTCCTAGGATAGTACAAGACATTTTAGGCATGCCTGCAGATCGTAAAACATACACCTCCTCACTGATGGGGTGTTCCATAGTTCCTCCTTTCTTTCCTTTGCCTCCCAAATAGCACCTACTACTTTTGTGGCATGTGATTCAAAATTCTTCTTTTGTTTCAGAAACAATACCTTTGTCAAGCTGAACATAGGAAAACACAGGGCAGAAATTTGATATTGCATATGCAGCTTTGTAGAAGGTGACAAAGCTTGTTTAACAGGCACTGAGGAGAAAAGCAGCTTCACTGATACAATATGGGACAAAACAGCTTTCCCTAGTTAATATGTAGGCTGTCACTTTAATGGGAATCTCAAATATTTCAAAGTTGTTTTTCTTGAACAGTTTTGGTTTTGTGGTTTGTTGTTGTGGGTTGTTTTTTTTTCCTACCCTGGAATTGTCTTGTCAATCACAATTAGACACAATTGAATTTCTTTCAGCTGCTGCTCAGTGTTTTGTCTTGGCTGATCTCTTGTGATAAGTATTATGTAAAGAAGACTGCCTGCAGAGAAAGAAAGGTGTCCATGTAACCAGCTTCCAGCCTAAACAGAACAAGCTAAATACTCAGCTCTGTTTCTCCCATCATCTTTAAGAAATTATTACTAATAAGCCCAACCAGGTTCCACAATATTTTGAAATACTTTTTTCCTCCTCTCCTACCTTTTGTTCCTCCTATTGATGGTCTTGTTGTCAGTAAATGTTTTCATGTGCTTTGCAGCAGAAGCTCCTTGTTCCTCTTTTTTTTCGTAGAGTAATACTATGCTTTGTGAAATCTTTCTGCATTCTAACCCATCAGATTGATAACTTCCCTAATGCTGGCATATCTGCTGTTCCCTGGTGTACCTTTCCAATATTTCCTGATACTGGGCAGGGTGACTCTGTATATGCAAGTTGTCTGGGAAAATGTTGATGGACAAGGGGGTTGTGGAGTCTCCTTCTCTGGAGATATTCAAGACCCATCTGGACGCCTCCCTGTGCGACCTGTCCTAGGGAGCTGCTTTGGCAGGGGGTTGGACCCGATGATCCCTGGAGGTCCCTTCCAACCCCTACGATTCTGTGATTCTCTCAAATTCCAGGAGGCAATTCAGCATTCAAAAGTAAGGAGTGGGTCTGTTCCATCTCTTCATCGTGTAGTCTGGATCATTTAACCCATCAATACAAATGTAGAAAGCTCTGTGAATGTATCTTTGTTGTTTCCTAGTAATTTTTTTGCTGCTGTTATTATAGGTTTTTCCCATTGGTCCATAGCAAGATTGCTTTATTATGTAGAGTGTTGTCTTTTTCTGGTATGCTTATGTATTTTCCCATCTGACTATGAGGGCGTTATTGAGACAGATAGTATAGAGAATACTCAGCCCTGACAATCTGATAAAACTTAATATTCTCTTTCCACTCTAGTCTTCCCAGAAGGGAGTAAAAAAATCTTGTCAGCAGTGACTGACTATTCCAATAGAGTCTTGTTAAAGAGAGTGCAGGTCCAGATTTATTTGTTGGGGGGTAATGTGCTAGTGTTTGAGGTTGTCTTTGTTTTAGGTAATGAAATATCAGTTGAAAGTATTTTAGGTGCTTACTTCCCATTTTTTCAGTTGGATTTGGCAGTATGAATACTTTAAAAACACAGAGATTAGACAGAATGCTGTGGGGCAGTTAGTTTTTCTTTCTTTTCCCCAGTACAACTTCTTTCTGCATGAAAGATGTCTCATTCTTAGCAGGAACTTTTTCAGCAAGAGATTTGTGAATTCCGGCAGTTTCTGACCTAGTAATAGTTTAGCCATGAATACTATCACCATTTCTATGTTTAGAGGTTTTACCCTTAGGTAAATCCAGAAGATGTAATTAAGACCAACTAATCCACAGCAGACCAGTTAAAGACTTAGTTGTCTTCAAAATGTCAGCTTGTGGAGCTTTTTGTTAAATATTTATATTTAATTTCTTTAGAAGTCTGGTTTGCAGCGTCTGGACACACTGTTGCTGAAGGATTTGTTCTGAATGTGGTGCATTGTGTCCAGTTCTGGGCT
>VZTU01004428.1:247714-313301 GCA_013400835.1 Zapornia atra | reverse complement strand
CTTCTCTCAGAAGCAGTGTCTACAGCTGCAAACCCATGGTAAGTTTAACAGTTGCTGCAGAGGCACTATTTAGTACTCAGCGCAAGCAATCTAGCCCCTTGATGAACTAAGAAGTTTTTATTGTCAAAGCAACAGTGAGAGATAAGGTACAGGTCTAATAAATACAGTGGATGAATTGAGAGATATGAGTATTAAATATCAAGGACAAATCTAAGCATTCACATTTTTCTCTAATGCCTATCTTATGTTCATAACCCTTTGCATAGTACTATATTTACTCTCTGAACTAAGAACTTCTGTGTGTCAGAGTAAATGTGAGGGATAAGGTGAAAGCCTAATAAATAAAGTAGATGAGCTGAAAGATAGGAGTATTAAGCATCAAGGACAAAGAGAAGAATTTACATTTTGCACTAAAGCCTTTTTTACATTCAGCCTATTTCACTACTTTCTTATTTTCTCCTTTCGAAAACTATCCAGGTGGTCAAGTGGCAATGGAACTCTGAAGGTTTATAAAAATTATGAAAGAAGCACAAACTATTTTTATAAATGAATGGATATCTTAATAAGCTGGTCAGAGATGGCAGATGCTGCTTTTTAGGGAGCATGCCACATTCCGATAATACTCAGTTGCATCCACTGTTAGTTCCTAGGAAAAATAGCTGTAAGCACATCAGAGGCTATATCTGTACATGTTAATATTGGTTTCTTCTGGTGGCCCATAAAAATTTCTGTAAAGATAGCTCACCCCTTGGCTCTTATTCTAGATCAGAAAGGCTCCAGACAGGGAAAATAAGGTGTGGGATTTGTGCTTTCCTCTGAGTTCAGATGCAACTGGCTTGCACAATTTGACACTGGAAACTTGAGGTTTTTTTGTCTTAGGCTTCGTTACTGAAGGTAGTGTGAAAACAGGAATGCTTTAAATAAAATCATGCTCAGTATAAATTCAGTAGTTCAGAACGATGCGTTTTAATTTTAAAGACCTTTCCTAATGCTCACTAACTGCAGAGATTTTGTGGTGTCTCCCCAAATCAAGACACCTCACACTCAGTTCCTGAGGACTCATTCAGAATATGAGCACCTTGGACTATGGAGGACTATAGTTTAAAGTAACCGCTGACGAAGAAACTTCTGTGGGAAACTAGCCAGGCTTATAAAAGAAAAAGATACCATAGCAGAATATAAAACCAGATAAATAATAAATTGCAGCTTCGTCTGGAGCTGTGGACTGTGGTAGTATTTACGGTTTTGAAAGGTTTTATGGGGAAAATGTTTTATTTTTTATGTTTTGAAATATATAGCAACATAAAAATGTAATGGTTGGCTTAACCTATAAAGAGTTTTCTAATCAGTAAGTTCCTGACAGAAGGTGGAATTTGTATCTCAGTGTGGAATTTATTTATTTTTTTTCTTTTCCTTTTAATTTTCGAAGTCCAGGATGCCTTGAAGTAGCTTGACGTTTTAGGATAAATTTTCAAAGCTCCATGCAGGAGAGATGCCAACACGAAAAACATCAAGCAAACACTGAGTTATGCTTCTGCATCTCCTGTGTTGTGTTTTGATAATTTCTCCCATATATCTGCATAAATATAGGGTTTGCAAATAGAATGAAATTATAGATTGAGTTGGTTATTTTCCTTCTTCCATGTTATGTGGAAATTAATAAAGTAATTAAATGTTACATTTACTATTCATTGAATTACTTGGTTGTTTGGTAATTATTAGTGTGATTACAAAGTGACATAAACAACTGTGTGGCTCAAATGTGCAATTATGTTCAATATATGCTGAGCTGACACACACGGAACATATTTCGCTGATTTTGCAGGCAATTAATAAATGTTCATGCAAAACGACTTGTGCAAAGAGCTGTAAATAATGCAGCAGAGTCCATTTTTTGTTCAGCTTGCACTTGCCCTTGCACTGAAGCACACTGTTTCAGTGAAGGCAAGCAAAGACAATTTAACTTGTTAATTGCAGAATGTAACTTAAGTGAAAGATGAAGTTCTGCTTACTAGTGGCTTACTGGCTTGCTATTTTCTCTCTCCTGCTGGGATACCTGTATATAATGTCACACTGTGTTAATACTGGATTGCTGGAGGTTTTGAAGGTTTATGTGATTCTGGCATTTGGTCCTGAGTTTTCTCGTAATGTTGCCACAATTCCGACAAAGAGAAGTTATCTGGTTTTGCACAGGGAAATATTCATGTTACTCTTTCCCACTCTGTGGTCTTTTTACTGTAAAATAAGATGATGTGTGACTGGCACTACTGTCAGTGATGATTATAGGAGAGACAGTGTTCTTCCATTTCCTGAAATAATTTTTGAAAAGACAGCAGTTGTTCATCAAAAATGAATGAAGTCATGACTCACAAGGTTGAACCACAGCTACCCCATAAACCATAGCCATGTAGTATTTTGTAAGAGAGGTCAGCCACAGCTAAACACTTTTATACCAGTCATCTGGGGTGTTATATCACTGTAAGGAACAAATAAACACTCATACATCTTCTTTAAGTGTCTGGCTGTGAATATTGGGACTATCTCAACTCTGCTTCGCTTCTTTACCTGCTCTGGCATTAAGCTTGATTTCACAAGCTGGGATGCACATTAGAGAGCTACTCTAGGGAGTAAAGGTGTCAGGAGGACACATTGCCTTCTTTTGTGCTCACTCTAATTGTGCAGAGTAAAATTGACCATCCCAATATTTCACGCCTTCTCTTTTTCCTTCTCCTTTTCCTTTCTACATCTGTTCTGCACCACGCTGACTTTAATGCTTTTCACTGCAGTGAAAAGTTTGAAAGTTTAAGGCTGCATATGATCCATTCAAATGCCTTGACAAAACTGATCAAGGACAAAGGTGTGGAATTTATTAAAGAGCAGCATAAAACTAGGATCGTACATGTATGCTACAGACGCTTTCTTCCAAAAAACTCTGGAACCTTTAGGATCAACTGACCTTGAAGAAAAATATTCCACCAGTGCCACAGCGAAGTAAGTCTGCTTCACTCTAGGCTGATGATTTCAGCTATGTTGTCTGCATTGGCTCAGTCGTGCCTATAAATCTTGCACATTTTGCTGCTAGTGCAGGTCCAGGTGCTACTGCGGCTTTTGGTGCCACTATAGTTATTGCTGTTTCTTCAGTCCCTTTGGCACTTTGAATTATTTCCTGAAGAACTTGGGAAGACTGATTTATGAGGGTTCTTGGCTTATGCAGAGAAACAAAGGAGGAAGAAAGGGAGGAGGAACCTGGGTTGCGTGGTCCAGATAGCGCTCTACATGAAAATCATCAATGCAATTTTAAGAAAAACTCCCTGATCCCAAGTCTTCCTTGTTAATGTGAATCAAACCGCAGTACATAGATTGTCAGAATCTTCATTGTACTTTGCCCTACAGAATTCTGTAGCTTTTTAGGGTGACAAAGCTGCTGCTGCTTCTGTGAGCGAACAAATGATCAATAGCATTATGTGATGTGTTGATCCCAGTAATATTAGCAGTAGTTACCATGTGCCTTTACCCTGCAGCACATCAAGAAGGCATCATGTGAACATTCTTCCTGTTTGACAGTAGAAATGATGAATAGAGTAGTTCCCGGGTAAGAAAATCATATCATAATTGGAATTACTGAAAGGGAAGGATCCCTTCTACGGACAGGGTATGCATGGTGTGCTGCACATAGAGCAGAGGTCCCTTGGATGCAACATCACTCAGGGTTCCCAGCACCTAAAGGGACATAAGATTATCTATGCTAATCTCTTATTATGATTTTAGTTCTAATAAGCAGCATTTTGAATTGTACTTTACGAAGCCTGAGTGGCTTTCTTCCTGCAATCGTAACTGCCCATCACCTCCCAGTGCAAAATACCCTCACATTGCAGGATCAAAAGCAAGAAAATGGTGTTCAAATGAGATAACTTGAATTTCATATATAGACTTGTGTGAACTACTACTCTACACCATGACTTGACACAATAAACTCTAGGTGAAGATTTGCCCTGTATTATCAATAGCTATGAGTGAGCAGGTGTAATGGACCGAATCAGGTTTTATTGAGTCCTGGTTCATTAAGAGGCAGAGAGGCAGATAGGCTGAAGCAGACAAGTAGGATAAGCAATGCAGGGTGTAATGCTCAAATTTAATGTCAGGAAGCAGCTCCTGTGAAGATGAAAAGACAACATTCATCCTGAACATTTCTCATGCTTTCTGGATTTCTTTTATATAGTGTCAGCCTGTGGTATCGGAGGCAGAAAATGGATGGTCTGAGCGGAAAGGCTCTAATGGAAAGGGCCTCTGCTACTGCCCTGTTCTGCCCTGCTGGTTATACACAATGTGGCATTGTATTAAACCCTCCCCAAGTACTCTTGCCTTCCTAGGTTCATGGCTTTTCTTGCAGGCTTGAAAACGCTGTGCATGCTAACAGTATTTGAATAATACAATCATGCTGCTTATTACAGTAGTTATGCAAAGTACTTTGCAGTCAAGCAATTAGACCAGGGCTGTGGACCAGATTTAAAAAATCTGTTTTGTCTCTGACAAAGCAGAGGAGAAATTTGTGAAGAAGGAAAATGATGTTAAACTAATACTAACCTAGTTTCTGGGTTCATTTTCTAATTGCCAAGTTCTTGTTTGTAAAATGCTTCGAAAAGCAGAAACAAAATCCAGCATTGCTCTTCTTTCATCCCTTGCCCTGTTTTATTTTCTCAGCACTATGGTGTGATGTTTCCTGTCTAATGGCCAGAGACAGGGATGAAAAAACCTCTGATCTAGCTGTTTCTGGAACACAGCAAGCACATCCAGTGCTTGAAACTGTTTACACTCCAATGTATGTATCAGGAAATAGAGTCACCATATTTGCTTTTCTCATGGGCAAAATCTTTCAGCATTTTTGTGAACTCTTTTCTGTGGCCTTACAAGTTCACATGCCTCATGCTGAATATCAGTCCTTTACTTGCCATCATGGGTGAACTTTCATTTCAAGTGGTCTCTATGTCTTTTCCCATTAGGAAGTTATTCGTCTCATTTTACCAAGGTATTTGCAAGTGTTTTCCCCCCCTTGGTGGGCTGGTAGAAAAGCAGGGCTTAATGCATGCTTTGGACCCTGACCACATCTCATCTGAACACCTTTTTTTTTTTTAAAAGATGGTAAACTGATATGGAAAGGTCAGAGGATGAAACTGTCAGTGGCATGATGATGTCACTTCATGCTGTTGTTTTTTAGTAGATAAAACAATACGGTGTCACCTTTAGATGGTTCTTTGATATACTGAACACCATCTCCTTCTATTAATTTCTGTGGGAACAAAGTGCGCTCAGTGTAATGTAGGTTTGGCATTGGAGTCAATGGGAATGATTTTTTTGACCTCAGTTTGCTCTGGACCGGGTCCATGGTGTCCAGCAGTGAATTTACGGTGCCATCTAAGCCCTGCAGAGTATGCATGAGTCATCTCTGTGGTACTGAGGCAATCTCAGTAAATAAGAAGAGACAGCTTCCTTCTCAACAGGTGAACCAAATCCCCAAAGTAATTTTTTTTTTTCCCAAGGAAGCAAAAGGTTAATTTGAAGTGCTCATGGCCTTCCATGAATCAAATGAAGTAATCCCATGCCTGAGTTTTAAAAGCATCCGTAAATTAGTAGGGTGTAGTGTGCAGATCAAAAAAAGGGTTATCAAAGATTAATAAAAAGAGAGAGGAGAGAGGAAGAGAGTGACTCTGCTAGAAACCCTCTCATAATTCCAACTAACCTGGAGAGTACAATTCACTTACTTGGGGTCCACTTAGCACACACTGTACCGTAAACCTCAGGGCAACACTTCAAAAATATCAGAAGGGTGATATAAAAGTAAGATATTTTGAGAATGTGGATAATGAAATCTGTGAAAAACAAAATGGGGAATGAGTTGAATATAGGAGAATATACAGAGCAAATAAGTAAAAATCTAAGAAAACAGCCTCTCAACTATTTTATCCCATTTAAACCCTGGTTGTTTTTAATGCCAGCTTTATCTGAGAGGCAAGTCACATAATGAAAAGAAGTGCCAGTGGAAAAACAGGATTTTTCTGGAAAAGGCATTTATTAGGTGGAATGAAAAAATGATTTGTCAGAAAAAAAACTGGTCATAGAAAGGGAAAAAGCTCATATCCCAGGAGAAATAGTGTAGACTCTATGCAGACCAACTTGTTTTGCATTTTCAAATGGTGCTGGAATTTCCCCAGGCCATATTAAATTGCCATGCATATGCTGGGGACTGTTTATGCCTCCTAGTTTTTAACTATTAAATAATGTCCTCTACACCCCCCTATGTTTAGTATTAAACAGTGTGAATTAGTTTATATCATACCACCCAGGAAACTGAGCAGTATTTAGGAGCTAGTGTGTTAAGTGAACAATGAGTAGTGTCACAATGGAAATGTTACAACAGTCCCCAGACTGACAAGACTTTAATCTTGCATATTCTTGTATAGGCCTTGTTTGGTCCACTTGTGCAGAAGCAATGCTGTCTCATCAAGATGGTATCTTTTAGCTGTAATAAAAAACCAAAACAAACCCACAATTATTCTATTGAAATACTGCATTTCAATTGCATTGCATGCTTGCCTCTGGTTAAAATTTTATTGAAGTGAGCAATATTTGGGAGCTCATATTTTGCACAGTAATCTGTGTTGCCAAGCAGCAGTTGGAAGAGCAGAAGATGGAGCAGAAAACCAAAAGTCTATGTAAAAGCAATTTCAACACACTGTAGAAAGGTGAGAGAAATCTGATACCTAACTCATTGTTTTTTCATAGATAATTATTCATGATTGAAAAGCAGGGGAGAAAACATTAACATTTGATTTGGAACAAGCAGATCGAAACTTGCATCTCACAGTGCCTGTAAAAGCACCAGTCTGCCAAGACTCCAGCTGCATCAGGGTCCTGGACAGATTGGGGGAGTGTCGGCAGCATTTAGCCCTCAGCTGCTGTGCATAATGCCATGCCAAGGTGGAGCGGCTGTGTACTAAACATGAAATCTCTTTATTTCACATCACCACAAATGGGGGCAGAACAGTTTCAGAGGAGAGAGAATGGGTGGCAAGAGGAACAAAACACGCTGCAAAGCTCTGCATATTTCATGGGGCTTCATTTTAGAGTGCAAGTCCCAGTATATAATGCTGTGCTGTACCATCTCATTGAGACACTGGCTGTAGCATCAGAGTACGTGATCTTTGTTTTATCACATACATCAAACACTTTTTTGAGGGTTTGGTCTCAGCAAGTGGATAAAGGCCTTGATCCTGCAACGAGTTTTGTGTGTAAGCCCTCATTGCTGGCACCCATCAGCAGCTGGAATTTGTGGTCCTTGTGTATCTGAAACACTGCAAGACCCTGGACCATTTTCCCCCTTTTTTTCCGGCTTAGCTGAGCTCTGCTGGTTTGTCTGCTTCTCTGGGGTTGGAGCCTATCTGTCCACCTCCTATTACCTCTTCATTCCTCTAGAAAAGTATGTAGGCAGTATTTTAAATGCTGTGCAGATCCTCTGTCTGTGTAGCCTTCCCAAAACGCTGTGTCTGTGTGTGTATATAGGACAAGCCAGTCAGTAACCTGGTTCTGCATGTTTATCGTTAGACAAATTATTCCGCATAATAACGCTGACATTTTTGGGCAGAGTTTGCAAGAGATGCATTCAAGTCAGCAGATCTCCAGCCTAGTAGTTTTTCTAAATTTTCAGAGTATCTAGTAACTTACCCCAGATGAAAATGATGCTATGATCCTTATTGTCCATCACTGGTTTTTTTTTCTCATAAAGACCTTATCTAGTGCCTGTGCAAATATGAATGAAGTGTTCTCTTGCCTAAATGAGCATTGCACTGAATCCTGAAAGGAGAGCTAATCTCATCTCAGACAGCAGTCTGTATAGGCATCTTTCTTTCTTTGCTATGGAGCAGGCCTGCAAATTGCAGGAAAACCTGGACTGTTTAGTTCAGCAGTCATAATTGTGCAGATTGAAGTCATGTTGGTGAGTCATCAACTTGATTAGTGAATATGTTCAGATTGTTTCCCTCTAATATGATGCTAATTTATTGCTGAAGCCTCATATTTAATTGTTTTATGAGTCAATAATTAAAAATAGTGATTTGAATAAGAGACCCAGTGGCTGTGACTGTATTAGTAGCTGGGGAAAATATAAATGTAATGAAAGAATTTCTAGAAGCTTAAGAATGTGATTGGGGATGCTGAAATACAGCAGTTTTCAAAGCTTTTGGAACAGCCGTGAGTGAGAAGAAAGTTGGTTTAGTGTTTGAATCAATTTGATAGTAATAATGAGGGACAATTGTTTGGATTTGTTACTCACCATGTTTTGGACATCTGAACGACAGATTTAAGGGCATTTTAAAAAAATTATATCCCTGTTAACTCCACT
Source organism: Zapornia atra (assembly GCA_013400835.1). Lineage (NCBI taxonomy): Eukaryota > Metazoa > Chordata > Aves > Gruiformes > Rallidae > Zapornia > Zapornia atra. The sequence continues at coordinate 304,906 of VZTU01004428.1, read as the reverse complement.
GTGCTGCATTATGTATATAGTTTCAGTTGTGATAACAATGAAACAGAAATTGAACAGGTGTTGTGCAGCCTAAAGAAAAGCCTTGATTTGAGATCCTTAAATAATTTCAATCAACAGGAACATTCAGCATCTTGCAGAATAGCTTAATGCTTCCTAGTGTAAGTATTGAAGGATAACAGCTCACAAATTTGGAGTGTCACATCTTCACATTGATTATAATTGCCACCAGCTACCTTTGCAAAGCAAAGACCATGTGCCTGGGTGTTGGCACATCTGCTAAAGAAACCCAGGCTCTTAACAGTGGTCTGCTTATTCATCTGCACAACTGAAGCTCTTCTTTAACTGAGGAGGATTTAAATAGTTCCTCATGCCCCAGGCTGGAGGGTCAGTGATTGTGTGCTGCTGGATAGGATAAGAGTTACCTGTCTTCCTTGATTGTCCTTATCCTCCCTATTTTCAACTGTAAAGTTGTGAGTGTAATAATTTTTTAGTATGTAATAATTTAAAAATATAAGTGAAAAACCTTAGATATAGTGAAATGTTGTTTATACTAATGTGTTGTTACTTCTGAAGTAGCTCCCTAATCTCTAGTTAACATGCATTGTGTGCTTTTGTGTATATTAGTGCTCTATTTAATGTATGGTGTCTGGGTTCTTTTTCAGTGTAAGTACAGAGTTGTTCTGTCCTCCTTTTCATCTTATGAACATGAGTAAATTCCCAGGAGTCTTTATTGCTGAGTCAGTATTGGCTAGCAGAAACTAAAGTTGTAAGCTTCACTTTCATTTGGGTAAAACATGGATTATATTAAATAAACAACTGGTTGTGATCTTGGTCTTGGGAATTTCCATTGGAGGCTTATGGGTTGTCAGGCATGGAGTGAAACACTGAGCTGAACTGAGGTTTATTGTTAGAACTGCTACATGAGCTAACAGTACAGGGGTTAATTTTCCTGGAATCTTATAATAAATCGGTGAAAGTCACTAATTATCTCTTTATTTTCAAGCCCTGGAAATTCTACTTTGAATCTAAAATTATGTGTGTACATTATTATTAACAACATTATTTCCATGCTTAGAGTAAAAAGTATTTCTTATGAGGAGCTGGAATAGAGTTCAACATTTTCTTTCATATCCTAAATAACTTTTTACTGTTACAGGTGAGATTTCCAGTTAGGAATCTGCTTTGGACAGAACATGAGCAAAACCAAAATATTCTGAAATTTTAAAAATTACAAGAGGATTTAAGTGAATCCTCAAAGTGTTTCATTGTTTTGTGTCTTCAGGATTGGAATTAATCTCTCCTATTCAATTTTCTGCTGTATATTCTAATGTAGAGTGAAATATAATGTTTTTAAAAGGTTAAAATACTGTTGAAAAGTTAAAAAACTTCTTGTAAAGTCAAAATGCCACCATTCAAAAAGTAAGAGGTTTGTATCTGTCCTGAGCTACGGTACTAGAAAGCAACTTACAGTGGGTGAAGAACTTAAACAAGATTATGTAGAAATTGATTATTTTGCCCAACATGGCCATTCTGTAGCCTTATTTGATGGCTCTTCATTTAACCTGGAAAGCTTGCCATGGTGGAATATATGAAGTATGCTGGATAACAGTTCCTAATTTTGTTTGCTCTGGAAAAGAAAATGAGTAAATAAATACTCACTCCAGCTTAATAAGTGTAATTAATTTTTATTTAAAATATATTAACAATCCTGAAAGTTCAGAGACAATCTTCTGAAATTGTGCAAACATGACTTACCAGAGGTGTCATGCAGCTGAAATGCTGGGTCGTACCTTGCAACCATAAATCTAAAGATAGCCCCTTGGTTATCGTTTGCTCTTTCAACAGGAATAATTTGTTACATATTAAGCTCTAGCAAATTGCCTTGCTATCTGTGCTGTAGGATGAGTTCTTCCAAATTACACGTGCATGTAGGTTTGGAAAGGTTTACAGTGATTGATGTGGTACATTGTTTGTGCATCAATAAGCCAAGATTGCTACATGTGATTCTCTTATAGCAATTATCAGCTATTTTAAGAATAGATTATCTATCTCTCGTGAAATCTGGGCAGGCTTTTAAACAGACCTTATGGTTATGACTAAATCTTTTCATAGGTATTTACATTTCAGCTTGACTTTCTTAGGATGAAACAATCCTTTCTCTGCTCTGTTTTGTTGGGTTTCTTCTAGTCCAGTCTCAGGACCCCATTTTTATTTGCATCCCTCTTTCAGGGCAGAGGTCAGCGGGAGCAGAGAGGGCACACACCCTTTCTGGGTTACTAAGGGGGACTCACACCATGTTTACCCTTGAGTGATGCCCCAAGGCATGCCTTCAGATGTAATTGCTCTCTTTTGCTTCATAGTCATGCCCTACCAGCAATATTTACTGTGTCCTTTCTTCAGGATGCTGGCTTGTCACAAGACTCTCACACCCATCTCAAAGGAAAATACATGCCCTTGGGAGCAGGATTATCTCCTGAGTGAGTGAGCCCAGGCTTTGAAAGAGTAAGTCATTCCCATGCTGGCTCTGGCCACAGGATGTCAAGCTTGCTTTAGCATTCACAGGGAACACAGATTCTTGCATACCACCAGGCTTCTCTGAAAAGGCTCGTTTTGTCTGTTTATTTTCATCAGCTTTTCAGCCTTAAAATAAAAGATCTTTATGTTTTAGGCTTTGTTTTTTTGCGTGGATTCTTTCAGGCATATGTTGTCTCTGTGATCTTCCAAGCTATTATAGTTTAGCTAGATTTTAATTTGCTGCAGGTATCCTCTTTGAACGGTCCTGGGCAGCACTGACCCAGACGCTAGTGGCACCCTTGGTTCTCCTGGAAATCATATGTACACTCTTAACCTGATTGCTGAAAATCAGAGATAGATTAAAGGCCTTTATATATATAATTCTGCCTGAGCTCCAGAGGGAAAAGTAACCCCTGAGTTGAGTGGGAACAGAATTAGGAGTGAACACTTGCCCATTCTGAAAACAAAATCAATGCCTGTAGGACTGCCTAGAAGACTATCTCTCCACTTTTAATAACTGATCTTCTGCTCTGTGCACATGAAAAACTTGTATCTTTTAAGTAAGGACTTGTGTTTATTTTATGCCAAGAGAGCAAGCTAACCTGCTGGCTCCTTAAGATGTGCATTAGATTTATGCTTCCCTCTAGGAATTAGTGAAACATCAGGAATTATGATGAATGATATGGAGTGATTTATGAGTGTCCATCACAATTTTCCTTGTTGAGGAGGTTCCTAGGGTTTATGGAGGCTGCTTTTGCAAGTTCATTGCCTCATATATGAACAATAAATGTCATGTTTCATGTTAGATAAAGGGCTAGATAAAAAAAATAAAGGAAATGTCATATAAACAACTTCAGTGTAAAGCTGTGATCTGATAATAGCCATTCAGAATGAAAAAGAAACTGTCATGCTGCAGAGAGAATAGACCTTCAGAGAAGAGCAGTGATACATAATATAAAAAAAATAACAGTGCTCATATTGTGGGTTGGAAACTTTCTGCTTGACCCTACTTGCTATAAAGCTTGATCCGTCAGTCTCTGATCTCTCACACTTGAAGTCAATGGGAGTTTTTGATCCAGCAGTTAAGGATATTGCAGGACTTTCCTGGAACTAATATCTGGCTCTGTGTGTCACGTTAAGCACACATGTAGAGGCTTGTGAGTGAGTGACAATGGAGACTCCAGAGTCCACCTGAATTAAAACATTCAACAGCGAATCTTGCAGTGGAACAGCCCTTGTGGTACTTGCTTTCATGGAGAGATAGATGGCTTTTGTAAGCTCAGTAACTATTTTAATCTCCAGGTAGACATTCAGGGATTGCAGTCATGTTTGTAGTGTCATATGGGCACTGACAAATCTAACTATCCCTGCTCCTACACAATGAATTTTACCCTAATTTAATGGGTCTGGGATTTTAATCCTTTTCTGAGGACTAGTCCCAGAAAATATGTCTTGTTGGATAGGTTTCCAGTGGTGATCCCTACCCCAATGATGTATTCTAATGTATGTCTAGAAAATAATTTTTATATATCAATATAAGTTAAATATGCATACCTTAAATAATCACCTGGTTTTCCTGTACTGTTTGGCAGGGATGTTGGTGTCATTTCTTTATGTTATTGTGACTCTAAATCCTTTGTGAGAATTGCTGCCTACCTGTGACCTGGCATGCAGATTTCCATTGACTTGCTCTGTAATCATCCTCCTCTAAAAATATGTTTCTGAACTGTTTGTCTAATTTACCCCATTTCTAAGCAACACACCCTAAATGCATAAAGAGCGTCAGTGCCCTCGTTCAGATTTGGACTGCAGACGTTATCACAGAGCAAACGTTGCTTCCTTTTGTCATAATAGGGGATCACAGCATGAGGTGGTCAGGGTAGCATATCTCCTTAAAATATTGCCCTGATTCAGCTTGTAAAGCAAAACAAGACCTCCTGAGATACTGCTCCCATTTTTATCACAGAGCTTTTGGCATTGTATGTTAATTCTTTGAAACGTGAAGTTGTATAAAGGCAAATTTAGAAAGTAGCCCTATGTTTTGAATTTCTTCGCACTATAATGTCCTTGGGGAAATGAAATGTATTTTTGAATTTTTTGGTGTTTGTCAAAGGAGGGATCTGGAGGCTTTGCAAAGATTTACTATTCTGAATACGTACCCTCAAAACACTGCTGGGAGGGGCAGCCCACGAGTATTGCTGGTACCTTTCCACTTCAGTGCCTCTTCTTACACAGTTCATGGTACTTCTGGTACCTAAGTGGCAAAATCACATACAGGCTGTACGCCTACTTGATCTGGGTCTGCAAAATTATGTTCTTTGTAACCTGTTTATGCAATTAATTGTTGTTATCCAAGGAAAGTCAATGAATGCCTAGTGACTGCATCTGTGTCATTGTTCCTTTAACTCAGTGATTTCTGAAATACGTTTCTCTGAATCCCCTGTTACTTAATGAGAATTACTTTGTCTGGTCCTGCTTTCTAGCATGTGGATTTCTCAGTCCTAGGATCCATTAGAATAAGTAAAGTGGATATTCATAAAAGCTTACTTTGATTAAAACATTGTGTGAAATTGAGATATACTGGGGGCAGGATCAAATTGGATAAAACCCTCCAATAACTGTCTTTTTCTGTCATCAGACTCTATGGCTCTGTGGTCTCTGATTTTGCTCTGAACTCTAGATTGTGTATGGGGCACTAAGTCAATGAGGCTTAGAAAGGATTTTTTAGATGAAAAAGTCATCTTTAATTTCAGTTGTAGTGCCTGTTGATCCCCAGAACAAATATTAACTTCTCTAGAGATGCCATAGCTTTATGAGCAGAAAAGCTCTTCTAAATTACATTATATACTCACATAGTCCTTAATAAGATGGTATGAAAAGTTAGATATGAATAGCAGTAGAGATCTACACTCTGGTGTTCAAGCAGATCTATATATTTTTAATTTTGGTAGTGTTTATGGCTATGCGGTCTTCCATGAGTTGGAGGACTGACCCCCCATGCATGGGAAGAGCTGTGGGGTAAGGTCTCTGTGCTGAGACAGTCTGGAAAGAACCCAAATGTGGGTGTGGTCCATCTTGGTGCTAGGAACCCACACAAACAGGGATCTCTTAGGAGTTTACAGATCAGCCCAGATGGGTGTAACTTGGTGTATATGAACTAAAGCAAACAAATGTTCTCACAAAATGAGTATTACATCCATTCTTACTTGTTTGGTACACCAACAGCATTTTTCCACACATTAGAACCTTGACTTTGACTTTACCTTTATCGTAATACTTCTGTCCATATTCCTATATTCTGCTGAAGTTTAGGTGCAGGAGTATGCCAAACTCACCAGAGCAAACTGGCAATGTCTGTTTATGTTCTTCTATTTTGGGGCTCTTCATCTTTAAGTGAGATATTTCCTTTGTGGCTGTTGAACAACAGTGTGAATTATTGAGACATGTTTTGTAAACTATTGAACAACATGAGAGGAAGTCTTATTTGTGTCTTAAGTAGTTTGAGATAGAACAGCTACAGGTTATATTGTAGCAATGTACATGACTAAAGTCCTTTTCTTCTAACCTCTTCTGTCTTGTGATTTGTCATCTTTATGGCCACAAGGTCACCAGAGCTGAAATTCTGAATTTGTTCGGATTGATAATAGTGTATATGAATTTATTATGTTCTCATTCACTTCCTTGCACTCTGCCAGGAGATCCTGTTACTGTTACTTCTTTATAGTTTTCCATGTTTGAAATAAATGTGTTCCATGCTGTCAGATGCAGACTTTATTTTTATAGAGGAAAAGTATAATCAAAGCTTCTGTGACTGAAAAGCACAGGGGAAAGCCAACCTGCTCAGTAGCAGAAGCAAATTAAAGATGTGGGTATGTTGCCCTGTGCTGCTTTTGTGAGAAGATGCCGCTTGGTGAGGTTTCTCATGCAAAAGATTCACTAAAGTATTTTTTTAGCTATTGAATTATTTTTCAAAAGATACCATAGTATTGATCTGAAAAGAAGGCCTAAACTTAGAGTGCCTGCAAGAAGTTTCAGTCTTTTTGCTGTTATTCAATATAGACATTAACTAAAGGCATATAGCCTCGGTGTGGAAGTTGGTATCGTTTCACTGAAGCCAAGAGATCTGTGCAAATTTGGTTTCATCCTGAATTAAAAATCTGTGCACATGCCCAAAGGAAAAGCACACACCATGTACCCTGTGCTGCATCAGCCGTGGTGCACATGTGTACGGCATGTCCCCTGAGAGCACACCAGCACCTCCAACCCGCAGGCAGGAGCCAGGCTGTGGGTTCAGAACTCTGGGCAGACAGGGAGGATGTGTTGGACGCTGTAGTTTGCTTTCATTCATGCTGTTTAGCAGCTTATAGCAAGGTGCTGGGGATGGGCCCTGGGAGGAGTACTGTGGTGACTGTTCTTCTATTATACATGTCCATGCTAGGCAGTCTGAGGTGGTCCCAGTAAAACTGTTTCCCAACAGTAACAAACCTTCTGTTCTAGGGATTTCAGGGAAAAAACCCCAACTCTTTTAAGGCTACATTCTGTTTTAGTACATGCATCAAGTTGCTTAAAACTCCGTCTTTGCCTGGCAGCTAGTAAATCATGTCTGATGTGGGATTCTATCTTCTCAAGGTAATTTGTGACTTTAAAGACTTAAAGGGAATGTAAACCAATAGCAAGGCTGGTTCTTTTACTTTCCTAGTGATCATGCTGAGTGGATTGGTATAGGTGTAGCTTAAGAGACAATTAATACAACTTTAATATAAGAATTTTCATAGTTTTAAGAAAAGGCTAGTTTAAGAGAAAGCTGTAACTGTGTAAGCTGCTTGTGAGAGCAGAGCAAAACTTAACCATAACAACGCAACAGTAACAGCCTTGAAGATAAAGAAGTAAGAATTGGTGCGTTTTTAGGAATAGATTAGTTTTGAATTTTAGCAGAATTTGGCTGTGATCACATCAGCTTTTTCATGAAAGCGGCTACAAAACTTAGCCATAATAGTGCAACAGCCTTGAAACCAGAGGAAGCAGGAGATAGAGGAGTCGTAAATAATGAGACTAACGACCAATTAAAAGACTGAGAATATCTTGTTTTCAGTGAAAAACTAACTACTCTGTGCAGGTGTTGGGAGCCCAGATAAGCATGGAGAAAACCGTAAAGAGCGTTTAGGTCTAGGAAGACGTCCAGCCTTCATCCCTGAAGACCACCAGAAGACCCCCTGAGTGTCACTGAGCATGCTCTATCTGGGAGGAGTTAATGTAAATGACTTACTGGAAATAATTTGCATGACCCTGCCTTTTCTTAGAAATTATAATGAATATGTATAATTAATCTGGATAAATATGAGAAATTTCGCTTTGATGGGTGCACATATCTGGAGGAGTGATCCCCTGTGTGCCCAGCACTGCAATAAAGGATACCTGCTTCATAGTCACCAAAGGCTAGTGAGTTTTGATTCCGACTTTCCGAGGCATCACTAGTCCCTCGTTTCTGGGTGATATGCCCCAAAATCTGCAGTCCTGTAACTTTCATGCCAGAGGTCCAAACTGGATGTGTGCAGGGAGAAAGGAGACAAAATAGCATGTCTGTGACCTGCGGGCTGCATAAACTTTTTGTCAAGGGGCAGTGAGATTAAACTGATTTGCTCAAGAAGGATCCTTTATGGTTCCTAACAGGTGTGTTTCCAGGTTCATTGTGTATAACCCCCATGGGTCAATAAGGGCCGTTTCTAGCTCTCACTTGTGCAAAGTGCAGTTTTTCGTGATTGTGCAACTTAATGTTTAAGAGGAGCAAGCTTTATTTAGGCCTCTTCTGAAAATGACAGCAGCACTATCCTCTCCCTGCATGTTTTTTCTATTACCCAGAAGGTTTATTTGAGAAGCCAAGGTCCTTTCTGTTGAGGTCAGAAGATGGGTGAACCCTGCCCTGAAGGGTTTGTAGTCTGAAGAGCCGTCAAACAAAGGATGAAAGAAAAATGTAATATCTGTATTTTCCCATCACGTATTTGGGTCCTCTTTAAAAAGAGCTTGGGCTCTAAGCATGGCAGAAAAACAGTCCTGACTCACAGGACTGTCAAATTTATCTGTATTGCCTGGACTGCAATTTAACTGTGTCTAAGTGCAGATTGAAGGCATGTCTCTGTGTCCCTAACCTCTCTTTTGTGCTTGCATTAATGGTTGAAGGAGCCAATATTGAAAACTATCTGGTAATTTTTTGCCAGGTCACTTTTTCAACCAGACTGCTTCCATAATCCAGCTTCCTCCATTATCACACTGCCTGCTCCACAGATTGGGCAGCAAGTACGGGGTGGAGTTGCCTTCTTAGTAGCCCGTACTTAAATGAGATTAACCCAATGATAAACACACAGCTGAAAGACCCACAGCTCGCACAGAAGCAGTATCCAGCATGCCACAGGTACCAACACAGAGCAAATATTAACATGGGGATCATGAAGCTGGTTTTGGCAGGGGCACGGGGAGGAATATTCCTTGGATAACTTTTCAGCCAGTGAGGGTCAGAGAAGCACACAGCCCCTGGAAAAGCTATCTGACTTCATCTGTGGTCCCTGGGAGTCTGGCATCAAGGCATTGTGTGATATTGAAGGCCCACTATGTGGAGATGTGTAAAAACCCCACGTTAATTCCATTTGTATCCATTACAGCTATAAGAGTTCAGATGTGTAATGCTGGTATCCCTTGGCCTTAGAAACAGCTTTGTAACAGCATTCAGGGACTAAAAAGGCAATGCTTTTTTAAAAGTTCCTGTTTTAAGTCACGAAGTGACTTTCCTAACTGATTCTCCTTGGCTCAGCTGTGTTGGTAACGTTAGGTTCCCAGCCAGTTTCTCCTGGCTGGGGTCTGTGTCTCTGCCTCCCTGGACTGATGGACTGACCCCACCTTGCTGAAGGGCACAAGATCCTGAATGGCCATCATGCTGCAGCTGACACCAGTCTTGCAGGCAGGTAGGAAGAGATCTGAGACTTAGTCATTAGTCTAAGCTTCAGAATATTTTCTGCCTTTCAGGATGATGATAAGCAGGGTGATGTATTTTTCCCCCTAACTGCTGTTACAGAAATGACAACAGAATTTTTATCTGTTGTCATTAAATAGGCAACCATTCCTCATGTGAATCTGGTGCTTCCCAAAATACTGTAAAAGTGAAAGGAAAAAAGGCTTAGGAAGATATATGTAACTGTTTGTTTAGTTTATGTCCAAAGTGACTAATTGATTTTAAGCGATGCTTTATAGAAATAGTTGATATCCAAAGCAAAAACCTCATGTAACAAATTTCAGCACAGATGGTATTATGGTTGCAATTAAAAAAAAGTGGCATATAGTAAATGAGAAGTAGAGAAGGTTTCAGCTCCAATATAGTAAGCCTTGCAAGATGGTTGAAAAAACAACAACATTTCATGTGTTCAGAAATTAGAAAGCTGACTTCTAGTAGAAATATCACAAAACCCGGCCTTAGATGTTTAAATTTGACCAAGTGAACTAAAGGTACAGTGTAGGTGTGGGATTAAACCTTACATAGGTGAGGGCAGATAGGCTCTTTTCTGAGTAACAAAAGTAAACCCCTTAGTCTATATATCAAGACTCCTCTTACTCTCTATGTTAAAGAACATTTGTCTTGAGGAGCATCGTTGAGATGCTGATTTTCTGGGTAAAGGGAAATAGTAGCCTGAGCTACTTTTAGGTCACAGAACAAAACATTTTCATGTGGTACAACCTGGTCACTTCCAATAGCAATCCTGAATTAGTATTCCAGGAATATAAAGTTTCTCATGAACTATGAGTTCATATAAGCCCCTAAATATAAAATATTTAATATTTATATTTAGTTCATATATAAGTTCATATATAAGCCCCTAAATATAAAACTAAACAACAGAATAATAAATCCTAAGTGGAAATATGCTGTGTAGAACAGAGGATATGACAAGGAAGGGCACTACAGAATTAGAAATTAAGACTTTAATGGTTAAATGGGTGCAACTGGAAAATCTGAAGAGAGAGAAGGATTACTGATGACTTTGCGTAGGGTGCTGGATAGGATTGCTCTTTGTGTAACGTCCTGGGCTAAAAGTAATACTGGAAGCAGAAGCTTCTAGTGGCTCGAGGGGAAGACTGGGCATGTTGTGGGAAGGGATGTCCTGTGGCTGTGACTAAGAGCAAAGAAACCCCACACAGCTCCAGCAGTCCCTGGGCTATGGATGATTGGCAGCTGAGGGACTGTTAGTGGAAGTGGTGGACTTCGTGCTGTAGTTTTCAGTTCTCCCCTGGCCATCTGCCTTTGGCCACTACTGGAGATAGGTTACTGGTTGGATAGATCTTTGGTCTGACCCAGTCCACATGTTCTCCTGTTCAGTGACAGGAGATGAGCATTGTGAAAGTGCTTAACAGTAACAATATGTTTAGTGAAAAAGTTCAGTGTCCTTCTAAGAGGTGGGCAAGGTTGATGTTTCAAAGAAGCGGGCAGATGTGTGCAAACTATCAGGAAATCAATTGAATACTTAATAAAGTTAATTAAAAAAGATACTTTTAATAAATAGGAGTCTACTCAGATTTGGTCTTGGTAGGCAGCTACTTTGCACAGATATGTATGATTGAAAGGATTTGATTTTGATACAGTGAAATTTATTCAAGTTCATTGAGACTAGCTTTAACAACGATCCTATCATATATTCACATTTTATACTGGGTCTCCAATAATGTTATTTCTTTTACCTGTTCTGCTGCTGTTGAGGGATTTGTTATTTTCTGCAAGACTTTGACAGGCACAGACAAGCATCTGCAATGGGGAAATCCTTCACCACTTGTTATCTGTAGGCTTTGTTAGCTTTTCTAAACTAAACCTCAGGACAGTCTTGAGATGCCCATTTCATTCTTATTCTATATGGATTCTGCAATGAAACAATCATTAAAATAGTGTCTGTAATGCTAAGGTTGCTGATCGTGAAAACAGCATTCATTTTGGTTTCAGGATCATTTACAACTTATGTGATAATGGTTCTGACATCTAAAGTAATTATTCTCTAAATAAATAATTAAACTGTGTAAAGCAGAGCAATTTTAACTATTTATAGGAGGTGTCCCAAAAGACACTAAGGGCAAAAATTATATTTTTTTTAAGAAAAGGTTTACAGAATTTTTGCAAGATGTTACACAGGATGAAAGACAGCAGGGGGGTGTCCTGTGCTTTCAACTAGTAGTCATGAAGTGCCAATCAGTGCATTTTACTGCAGTTCATACGATGACAGTGTTTTATGAAAGTAATTAAGGAAGCTGGCAATGTCCAAGCCTTTTCAAGTGACTTGAGCAACTTAGAAAGCTTCACCCTTTTCATGAACAGGTAACTGATTTTGGGTAGGCTTGTAACTTACACTAGCCTCCCTTTGTATTTATTCAGAGTAAATGAAAATGTTTGATTACTGTTTACATCAAAAAATGTTTGAGTCTGAAGCTTCCATGGTTCATGTTCCGGCTGTAACAGGAACTTGGGGTGATGATATTTAGTATTTCTGTCTCTGAGACAGTTACCTGGGAATCTCTCTATCACCGCTGCGTATCTAGTTGTTATCATTAGTAGAAGTCAGAATATCCTGGGGTGCATCAGGAGGAGTGTGGCCCCTCTACTCTGCCCTGGTCAGGCCCCACCTGGAGTATTGTGTCCAGTTCTGGGCTCCCTGGGATAAAAAAGACAGGGACCTTCTGGAGAGTGTCCAGAGAAGGGCTGCGAAGATGATTAATGGCCTGGAACATCTCCCCTATGAGGAAAGGCTGGGTGAGCTGGTGCTGTTCAGCCTGGAGAAAAGAAGGCTAAGGGGGACCTTATTAATGTCTATAAATATCTTAAGCATGGGATGCAGGGGGAAATGGCCAGCCCTTTTTCAGTGGTCTGTGGGGACAGGACAGGGGGCAATGGCTGCAAGTCAGAGCATAGGAAGTTTCGCACCAACATGGGGAAGAACTTTTCCCCGGTGAGGGTGAGGGAGCCCTGGGACAGGCTGCCCAGGGGGTGTGGAGTCTCCATCTCTAGAGATATTCCAGCCCCGTCTAGATGCCACCCTGTGCAATATGAGCTGGGGAGCTGCTTTGGCAGGGGGATTGGACCCGATGATCTCTTGAGGCCCCTTCCAACCTCTACGATTCTATGACTGATCTGAGAAAATGTAAACCTCTATTTTGCTTGTGTTATAGGCTAACTTACTAGATCTCTGCCGAGTATAAATGAAGCCCAGGATGGGGACCTTGGATGTAAATATATATAATGGTAATGTATAAAAAAGAGTGAGCTGATTAGCTGAAGTAAAACAAAGATGAGATGACAAAATTATTTCTGTAAGAACACCCATATGGATTTAGGTTTATGTGTGTAGAAGAAATGCACTGACATCTTGTATTGCACTGTACAATTGGGTTAAAGGTTCCTGAAGTAAATTACTCATTTAGAATGCTGCATGGCATAATGTTTGCATTCGTACCATATTACATAAAAATGCTGCTTTCAATCTCTGGAAAGGGGAACTTTGTTTTAGACAGCGTAGTGGTGTTTCAGGCACTGGAATGAGGGCAGACAGGATCCTACCAATGGAGACTTTACTCTTAACTTTTTGTTGCTGCTACCCTTTTGTTTGGATTTTTGGGTGGGTTTTTTTTTAAGGTAAACCATTACTTTTTAAAGATACAGAACTAGAAACCTCCTTTTAGTAAAACCAATTTCTTTTTGCTTAATCACAAACACTTTGCCAAGAATTTCTTCTGAATTACAGTATCTAAGATTTCAAATTAAATCTGACATCTAACCTAGCAATTGAGACATTAAATATATGACTTTCTCTAGAGAGAGAAAAACTGTTCAGTTAAAGTGCTGCTGCGCCAGCGGTGACCTACCAGGAGAGGGAAAACTCCTTGGCAGATAGCCACACTGCAAAGATGCTTTTTATAGCATTCAAAAAACAGAAAGTTGTTGATCTTGGGAAATGGCTTCAATCTGTTGTTAAAAATGATAAGAGCTGGTAGTGTGGCTCAAAGATTTCCTCATCTCATACAGAGCCCACATTATCTCCTGGCCATTGGAATGAATGGTGCGAATGTAACGGTTGTGTTCTAGATAATCCACCTCTGCGAAGGGGTCCAGTCTGCTAACTTGTGAAATCATTAGAAGCATCTCCTGGTGTGCATCATGCCGATGCCTACAGCAGAGCCTGGCTTCAAGGGTAATTTGTGCTGAGGGAAATAAGCCCTTTAGGTTCCCCCAAAATTTTAACTTTCATAGAAAAATTTATGCAAAGTAATAATGTTCTTACAGGCAAAAAACCCCTGCCCCAAAAGTCCTGGTAAACGCTAAACTCTGCAACATGCTTTTGAGAGTTTTGCATTTATTTGTTACATGCCTGCAATGATCTCAATCAGAAGGACGTTTGCTGCCTATGAATTGTGTTCACCATGGTACTTCTCCTGGCAGAGAGCTCACATTGAAAGATCTAGAATGTGTTAGAAACATGTGGCAAGGAAATACAAGATAAAGGGCTTTTTTTTAAGGCACACAAGGAGAACTGTGTGTTTCTCCCATCAGCCAGCTCACTTGGGTGCCTCAGGGCCATCACAGACATACTCATATATGCTGCGCATGGCAAGTACGGAATTGGGATGGTAACGTACAGCCTCCCACATGCACAGAGCCTGTGTGAGGTGGACCTGACCTCCGATTGAAAGTTGTGCCAGTTAATTTGAAGCTGAAAGGCTCAATTTGCTTTTGAGGAACTACTGTAAGAGCAGCAGCCACACAGATAGGCAGAGCTTTGCTTTTCCAGTCTTTTTGCCTCTCACAGATGGTTTATAAGCAGTTTAACCGTTAGGGGTCAGTTATTACTCCCACCTCAATTCTTTTGCAGGTAAGATCATAGTTTTGGGCTAGCAGTTTTCTCCTTTACCTTATTTTATCATAGCTGGACTGTTAATTAGAGCCAGGGTTTGGCTCCCTTTACTGTGAAATATAATTCTGTTATCAGTGCAACCACATTCTGCACTAGGTGATTTCCACTTTTGCTTTAATCCTTTTTTTTTTTTAATCCCATAAAAAAAAGTATTTCCTTACTTGGGTAAGCTGGATAGCCCTTTGGTCTAAATAGAGTTCTTTCATTTTGAGATTTCTGATATGCTAAACCTCTGTGAAAGTTTGATAAAAGGTAACTTTGAGGCTTTTAATTAATTATGTACAAAAAAAGTTGACAGTACTCTACTGGGAGGTGTTCCTAATAATCCATGCATGTAATATAGTGGGAACATTGTTTATAAATATAAATGAATTGGAAGGTTTGTAACCTTGGAACAAAAGAAGATGAGAAATCAAATCACGGCTGGCAACCTCACAATTAAATGTTCTGAGATTAAATGACCTACTTGAAAGCTACAATTTTATCTTTGTTTTCCAGTAAGTAGAGGAAAAATAATCCTTGTAACAGCTGCTTTAAGCTCTTACTGAGAGTGAAGCGAGGAAATGTTGGTTTTAATATTTCATATCTCCCACAAATGAAAAGACACACTCTTATAGTTCAGCCTAGCTGGAAAATGCATAGCTCATTTCAGGCTGAAAGAGGGGAGAGAAAGAGAAAGGTGTCAGTAAACTGGGTACAGAGCGGTGGCAAAAGGAAATTCAAAGTCAGGGGTAAGCACAGGAAAAGGGGTGACAAAGCTGGGAAAGAAGGAAAAGAAAGGCTCTCTCTGGGAAAGGGTTAAGAATATTAACGAAGCAAAATGAATCCTTAGGGATAAAGGAAAGACCAATCCGCAGATTGAATTCACTTCTGTCATCATAGCATTTGGTGAATTAAGAATCCTATTACCATTGGCCAGCATGGATTAAAAACCCCACCTTATCATAAGTATTGTACATAGCTTTTTTTACGCTTAGCGGCAGCAGAACAACTGCCTTCTGGGACAGGTACGGCATATCAACAGTATGCGATCAGGTCACTTAGTTCTAATCTGTTGGCATCATTAAAAGAAGCATCTGCAACCTGAAAAATCACACTTCTGTCTGTTCTCATTAAGCTTAAAAAGCAGCACCTTGAGATTCTCAAAGTAAAAGAAATGGGGGGGGAGGGAGGGGAAGAATCTCCTTTCTCTAAATGTCTGGCTGTTTCAGTAAGAGGCTCAACTTCTCTGCAAGGTTACTGCAGTAATAAAGGACTATATGTAGCATGAAGTGCCTCAAGATCCTGGCGGGGAGGAAATCTGACTGGGCAAACCGTGCTTTTCTCCCTGCTGCCCTTTGTTGTACAGAAGTAATCGTTTACTGCTGCTCTGCAGCAGCATCAAATGTTTGCTAGGCTGCTCTGAGCTGGCCCAGCCCAGCTGGGCAAGGGGCTGTACCACCCCTCCCAGGCACAGTCTGGTTCCTATGCTTGTGCCTGGTTTCGGGGAAAGACACAACTTTTTATCTCTTAAAAAGGGTGCTAATTTTTAAAGTTGGCAAGTTCCCTTTAGCCTAGTCATGCTTATTGGGATTACTTTTAAATATTAATTTTTCCATAGAAAAATCTAGAAAACCCTTCTAAGTGGGGGTTTTCTTCCAGACATGGAGAATGACATACTCGAATAACACGCTGTCTCCTTCTGTCCTTGCTGGCATGTGCAGCACAGCTTGTAGGACTTCAAAAACCTGCCAGGCAGCCAAATTTCCAGTGACCGTGTTGTAGTGTTTGCTGTGTTCATTGACCAATGGACAGCAGAATTGGGGAAGTACCACCCTGCTTTTCAAGAATGCCAACTAAAGAAAGAAAAAAAATCTTGTACCTAATACTTCCATATTGATTTTCAATGTCGGATGGAAATGGTCATTTAATGAATAGATTATTTTTATGTTTGATTTTTAAAGTAAAGCTCTCTTTGTCCATTTTAATATGAGACAGTAACACGTAAAGCACCAGAAGCACATACTGGGCTGAAAATGGCAGGCACTGAGTTAATCCACAACCTGCCCTGATTCCTTTTGCTGTTATTTATTGCTCCCTAGAGCCTTCTAACAGGGTGGGATTATGGCTAGTGCTTCAGGGATATGGAAAATTGTCTAAGTACAGTGAGCCTTGGAGCTCTCTATGTTTATTCAAGAGCTGATTGTTATTTATTTGATTGCCTTTTTTTTTTTAATAATGCAAATGTTTGAGGACAAGTGACTTGTTTGAAACTTCTGCTTTGGAAAGCCAGGAAAGCAAATGTGTGTGGTGTGTTTCATGACTGTATTTTTAACCTTCACACAGGAAAACTGAGAGGCAAATTTGCACTTCAAACTATAGCTGGAACCAAACCACCCACATACAGAGATAATAAAACATTAAGAGGCCTGTGAAATGTGCTGGCACATGTAAATATGTTTAAAAGGTACACAAAATGAAGAAATAGGGAACACACAACCAAAGTTCATTTCTAGCTGGAGTATTAGTTATAAACAGCAAAGCACATACATTTGGTAGTCTTTACCTCAAGCTCAGATGAAGTGATATAGTAAAAATGAACGTTTTTTATAGTATTCAGATTGCCAAACATAAACATATCTTCTCACAGGAACAAGAATATTGAAAGTTGCAAATGTTATGCAGCCTCATTAATTCTATTTGGCCTGAAATTTTTTGTCTTATGCTCTGAAAACACATACTGGAAATGTTAGCGCTATATTAGTCGTGATCTCAAGGCTCAGCTCTGTTGTGTTGGATGCAGCAAAAGCTTATTGGTGACTTCTGCCAAGGTAAGGTGGCTGAGAGAGTGGTTCCACATGCACAACTCCCTCTTTTTGACATGACAGCAGAACAGGGTAAACTGAACTTCTGCAGGGTGGACCGGCAGAGAGGTGGCCTGGTGCAGAGACCACAGGGCTGGTGGAGACATCCCTGTGCTACCTCATCTTCTCGGTCAGTTATGAAGACTTCTAGGAGGGGCTGGCACAACTAAATATTTGAAAGCTTAGAGGACAAAATGCTGCCCTGGGGGAGTCCCTGGAAGATTGCTGCTGCTAAAAAAAATCTCCAGAAGCTTTTATGCACCAATGCTGCTTCTATTTTCTGTAGGATGGAGGTTTTTGTCTTTCCTGGGTGTCTCTGTGAGCTTGGCTGAAACCCTGGGCATCCTGGGCTGTCAGAAACAGAGCAATCTCGTGCTACCCTCCCCTTGCAATGCCATCCCAGCACAGAGCACAGCATCCTGGGGATTACTTTTTTGGCATATGGCCGCTGCTGAAGTACATTGCCAAAACCCAGAAACTTTGACCTCAGCTTCTTTGAACTTCCCATTTGATAGGATTTTATTTTATTTTGCAGCATGTAGAAGTGCAGGGTATTAAAAGAAAGGCTGGGAGTGTTGGCAACATCCTGCACAGTGAGCTGTGTTCTGGCACCTGAGTTCTCATTTCAAGGTATATCTGTTATCAGACATGAAACTGGAAATACCAGCCTTCACTTGATGGGCTTTTCTTTGGTAGAGGAACAAAGGTACTGAACATCTGCAGCTGATACTCATTGCTATTTTTATATCAAAGCTTCCTTATCTACTTGGCAAGTGATTCAGGGATTTTCTCTCTCTCTTAGGTGCCCCTGCAAGGTGTTTGTTGTAATCTCTCACATATCCTCATTACATGTTTTGCTCCACATTAATAAGAAATGAAGAAGTCAGGTTTCATTAGTTCTCTTACCTTAGCCAGCTCTTTTCAAAATTCTTCCAAAAAAAAGTTGTGCCCTCTTTTCACTCCACCTTTTTGTTTCTGTTTTCTATAAGCTTTTCTCCTCCACTCTGTGCTTACTGAACATCTGGTCTGTGACCTGCGCTGACCTCTGCAAAGCTTTTAAGAAAACTATTAAATATGCTATTGTGAACTTTCATATGTGCATGCATATGTAAGCGTTATTCCTACATGTATAAATATACTTCTGCTTCATTTTTAATACTTTCCTTACTGTTATGTCATCTTTCTTCCCTACCTTTTGTGCAAGTGGGCTTGCTTTATCTGTCCCAGCAGATGATGTGAGCTGTGATGGTCTCTTGTTAGCACTTGTGCCAGTATCTACTGGCTGTAGTCAGATCTATTCTGCTTCCCTGCAAAGGCCAGCTCTGATGCTCCATTTTAGCTTGCTGTTAAAAATTATCTCAAATGCTGATGACTTCAAATTCACAAGAGAGATAGACAGAAGCTGTGATACTAGGATCTGGACTCAGATTTTAAGTTCTACCGAGTTCAGGCTGTCTTGGATCTGCTTAGTGTAATGATAAATGTTGTAAGTGAAGTGGGAATTCAGGTAAGTCTCAATTCTAATGATCAGGGAGCTCAGAAGCATTGAATTTGGCAGCAGCTTCTCTTCTAAGAAACAACTTTATTTCCAACTGACCATTTATCAATCTTTGAGTTACTGATTAACAAATGTCAGCTTTTGTAATGAGGTGAGGAACACTCCTGAGAGCTGTGTGACCCCTTTGAGAAATTTTAACAGGGTTGTTTTCTGGTTCCAAAAGAAAAAAAAAATGCAGTTACAGGTTTTTCTGGGATATACAACAGTGTTTCTAGATGTCTGACAAAATTTTAGAAAGCATTTTACCAAAGAGGAAAGTAGCACCTTTGCTGCAGTCTGATGTTTTGAGCGTGTCCCCTGAATGTTGGGAGCTCCTGAAGGAGGAAGCCAGGTCATGTGGGCACAGAGGAAGCAGCGATGGTCCTACCTCATCTAGATGCATGTCCTGCAAAACACTTCAGGATACAGTGGTCTATCATGCCATGGATGCCAGGGAGTTTCAGTTTTACTATGGGTTGGCTACAGTAGATGCCAGTACAGTACTGCCCTCTGGGTTATATTCCACAAGCCCAAAAGTGGATGTAAGTAGTTCTGTAATACCCGCCATCTATATAAATAGCCTGACGTACAACAGAAAAGAACTTTCCTCCCTCCTCCAAAGTCAATTCCATAATCCACCATCTTGCAGGTGCCCGAGATGCCAAAAGACAATGGGGTGAGGCTGCAAAGCAGCTCTGCTGAGTGTGGGAGCCCCAGGAGACCCAGAAGAACTGGAGGTACTGCTCAGAGCATGAGCTGAATATCCTTTCATCTGCTGGCACTGAAGAGACAAGCCTGCCAGTGAAAAAGGCACCTTGACGGCTGTAAGCCTTTAAGTCAGTGCTTCCAATTTTCTGAAACAATTCCTCCAAAACGGAGGGTTCCTGGATTCCTTTTTATGAGCTCTGTTATCAGTTCTTACGTGGGTATGTTCCCCGCTCTGCGTGAGCAGGAAAGGACAAAAATATAAACCAAGCTGCTGTTTCTAAGCCTGTGCCCTTAGTGGATCAGGTATTTACATTAGCTCTCTGCCTATTCACTTTCAGGTATTCTTAAAAAATATTTTATTTTCCTAGGGCTCACGCTAAAAATATTCTCTCCTGTGTTGCTGATGCTTTGGCTCAGCCTCCAGCCTCCTGCAGTGAATTGTGTCTGATGTGGCTTCGATCCACAATATATCTTCTATCTCGCTTCAGTTGCTCTCCATTTTCTTTTAAATGGCAAGTCAATAATCACCGTTCCTGGAAGGATTTTCTTTTGTACATGTGCTTAAAAGTATGCTTTTAACTGGGGACTTCTGGCCACCTGCGCTGTGAAAGACTCTAAAAGGGACAGTGCTTGCAGTGGGGTAGAAATTCTCTCCCCCTTTTCAAGCCCTGCAGGAACGCGCTGCCTTGGAGGGGTAGCGCTGCCTAATGGTAGGCTGTCCACTGGGTTAGAGCAGCATACACATGTTCTCTCATGTCCCTATGTCAAGAAAGCACTGCAGCAGCAGGGTTTGGGTTATGTCTTGAGGTTTTGTTTGGTTTTTTGTTTGGTTTTTTGTTTGGGTTTTAGGGGTTCTTTTTTCCGTATACAACTTCTGTTTCTGTGCATTAGCTGGGAGAAAATTTAGTATAATGATTTTTCTGATCTTCCCCCATACTTTCGTTATCTACATTCTGACCTTCATTTCTAAACGTTATCTATGTAGCCTGTACCTCTGTTACAGTTTTAGCAGTAGCTGTAAGACGTATAAGCATGTAATCTCATTTAAATTTCCACTGCTTCACCACATATAATGCTGCTAATGACACAACTGTTCTCTTTTATGTATCATAAAATTGTATTTATATTAAAATAGGAATTTTAATTTTGTTCTGAAGACCTTTGCAGGTGTTTAAATTGGTGTGTTAAGTACCAATTCAGCAAGCATTGGGAAGTCTGACACTCCTGAGCAGCATGTTCTGAGAATCATGAGCCACACTCAGGGATTTATGGGGGGAAAAGTGTGGTGTATCTGAGTATGTGTAAAATTGAGAGAGGTTTTGGGCAGCTTTTCTCTTTTACTACTTAGACCCATGAATACCTTGCTACTTTGCTGGTCATCTTCAACTGTTGCACCTAGCAGCTCTGAGTACAAGTTGATGCTGTTGGGAAACATAACAGGCTGGGGCAGAGTTTACACTCCCAGGTTTAAGGCTGCCTTCAGGAGATGGAGGATTTTTATTTCTCAGGGCTTTCCAGCATGGTTTCTCAACTAGAGGCGTGTGTGTTATGCAGTAAAGGCTCACTCTCCAGATAAGGAGACTCATTCATAAAGTTTGTAAGTTTGTATTCCCTGTGTTTGTACAAAAGGAAGAGAATAGCCAAAACAATTGGTTTGAAGGATTTAGCACTATTAGCACTGTGCTGAGGTTGCTAGGCCATTTCCTCTCTTGTAAATATAAACTCTGATGGGAAATCAAAACATCTGTAAGAATGGCAGATCAGGAACTTAGGAACCAAACAAGGTAATGGTTTGTCTCCCTTCTTCAACAGAGAAGGAAGGGTCGTATCATGGCTGCGAACAAAGTAAATGTCAAGTAAAGGGAGAAAAATGAGTGAAGGAATATTTGTGTGTGTACAGAGGAGGAAATCTTGTGCAATTTTTTATGGCATTTCTTTGCTCTTGAAATGAATTTTAAATAACAGGAAGTAATTCTGTCTTGGGCATTCCATAAATGATGATTTATATATCTTTGCCTCAAGTCAATTCCTGTGATATATAGATGAATATGTATCAATATTTGTGCAGATATGTCCGCTATAGATGATTCATGGTTTATTTATTAAAAAATAGATTCTTGGTGTAACCATTTTCTAGAAGTTTTCATGTTTCTCCATTCATCTCCTGTTGCTTCATCAAGTTTTCTCCCCACTTAAACTGTTTTCTTAAAATATGTTTGCAAATGTTCTGGGGATTTTTTGTTAAATAGTTAAGAGTTAGTAATAGATTAATGTATTTTTGTATCATTTCAATGTCAACACATGGATGCAGTTCTGTGGACTATGTCGTTCTCAAGGAAGCAACAAATCTGGCAGGGGATTTTGTGCAAATGACTTGCACAAATCAAGCACAGTAAGACACAGTTACACCATCTTCTGGAATATACTGAGTCCCAACTGAAGATTTATTCAAGATACATACCCTTTCCTTCATTTGTGGGGAAGAAGAGCGAGTGAAATTATGCTTTAGGTGAAGTGTTTTTAATTAAACATCCAATTAAGAGCAGAACTGGAAGCGTATCTGACAGCCTCATACCTGTTTTGGTAGGTATAAATATTTACATGAATACACACTTCTGTTTACACTTCTCCATCTTTGTATTTGAATATTTGGGAGATACTCAGGTGGGTGGTGTGGGGGTGGAAGTAAAAAGTGTTGGAAGATGAATGTAGCAGTACTTTGCTCTGTGCCATATAATCCCTATTCTTAATGACTGGTGCCTGAAGACTACTTGGAGTTAGTGTGTTGGCTTTTTGCCCTTCAGATATGTCAGGCATCACAATTGTACTTTTGTAAACGGGATGCAACTGTATCCAAAATGTGGTGTTTAACTGCCAGCAGCATCTGTACTTCGTACCTAACACTACCGGCTGGAAAGTTGGGAGAAGGGTGAGGGTTTTTGCTCACTGCAGGAGACATGAACAAAATTGGATAGGGAAGATGTAGACTACAATATGTGAAGGCTGGATTTACACGGGCATGTTTAACTGCATGGCTTTTAACTGTGCTGTGTAGCTTACAGTTTTATGATAGGAAAACAAACAAAGGAAACTTAACAAAAGCACTGCTTTATTTCCAGAGACCAGTTCTATTTAACAGTTTAAAACATGCATTTGGTTTTTGCAATATTTTGGTTGCCTTCTGCTCTGCCTCTTACATTTCTTGGCTTGACATTTTGCATTTGACATGCTCCACAAATAGGTTGCATGTGTTTATTCATCTTATCCTGTGAACACAGCGACAGAGTTGATAGAAAAACTTTCTGGTATTGACATGAAATTAGCTTGCCAGGCACTTCATTTCTTTCAGAGGCTGAATCAAGTAATGCACACTCTTCGAGTAAGTATTAGCCAGGAACAACACTGATCAGGCTTTGTGTATTCCTTGCAACCCAGTTAAACATTTTTCAGAGTAGCATGATACAAAGAGCATAGCTGGTATTGATTGCAATTGGTCATAGCCCTGTATCTTTGGTATCACAGTGATTCTCATTATAAAATGATAAACTGTGTATATATGTGGCAACTGTGACATTAAATCACTGTCAGGAGAACATGAATCTTGTTAGAAGAATGAGGTGGGGAATCTGGCTTGAATTCCTTGATAGGACAATGAGAAAGCAATCCTGATCGTAGCATGCTGCTCTTACTGGTGCTTCCTGCTTCCTTAAGTTTGTGCTGTTGGACTGTTTGTAAGCAAATGTGCTGCTACTCTTTTGTGGGATACGCAACCAGTCTTGGATAAAACAGTGTTTTTGCAAGAACCTTGCAGGAATCAGTGAATATACTTGTAATGCTCTAAATATGAGGAGCACAGTATTCAGCTCCGCAGCTGAATATAAGGGAAGGATAATCAGTGGATCCCATCTTTGGTATTTGTTTATATTTTTTGCCATCATTTTTCAAGCATGTTCTTGTATCCTCTTGACTTCCTTTACACTTTAAAGTTCGGGGTTTTTTGCCTTCATTCAAGTTATGGAAAGAAAATCACAAACTGACTTGGATAAAAGAACAATATTCTAATGATTTCTCAAGCTCATAGCGAATTTCTTGAATTAATTCATAACTTAAGGAGATGGGGTTAAAAAACCCCTAAGCTATTTGGTTGCAAGAGATGTTTTGACGTTGTGCAAACTTAATCTTTTCCACATAGTTATTTAGAATGTTTACTGATGCCTTCAATATGCTTCGAAAAATTTTTGTTCACCAAAATCAAGCTTTCTATAAAGAATGTTTTGGTTTATTTGAAAATAAATCTCAGGAAGTTGATGAGATGCCTACATGCTTTCTCAAAAATGAAAAATGAGCCTTTGAAATATTCAGATGTTAGTTTCTTACACAAAGCTGTTTTTTGTCTAGTTTGAATTCTGCCTTTTTGTTTGTCTTCACTTTTGTAGGGGTATTTTATAGAAGATCTGCACAGTACACTTCTGTATGCAGTTAAAACTGGGTAGTTAAGTGATAACTTTAACATTCAATGCTTCTCACTCATGTGATACATAAAAGTCAGCTTCCCATTTTCATTAACTCTGATTACCCAATCATTTCCAAGTGTTAATTAACTAGTGTGATCAAATAATTTCTGTAACATTATTTTAAGGCATTGATCAGCATAATTTTGAGTGCAGAAGTTATACCCAGTTCTGCAGCAACCCCTTAGACGAATGCTGAAATAATTTGCTCCCTCAGAGATAATCCCTCTTAATAAATAAATCAATAACAACATCATGAGTCCCTGTCAACAAGAATAGAGCACTATCAGGCAAGTTCAACCCTTGATAGATAGTAATATACCACCCTGCAAAAAGATCCTTCTGAAACATTTTTCTAGAAGGCGAGACCTGGGAATATTTTGCCTTCCAGGTCTGGAGTACCTTTATCTTCAGGAAAAATATTAAGCCTCAGAAGCTGATATGCTTGTACTCGTGTTGTGATTATTCCTACTGCAGGGCAATAGCTCTGAGACGATATGTTCTGCAGGGTGGGGAACTCATGCTACTTAACATGAAATAGAGAGGGAATATTCTGTCAGCCTGAGGAAAGAAGTACAGAAAAGAAAGGCTGCAGAGCATCATCCTGTGGCTCAGAAAGCTCATGCGAGTCCCCAGGCACATCTATGCTGTATAATAGTGGGTGGTAGTAAACGCGCATGCTGGCAGTTGGGTTTGCACCTGGGTGGGTGGACATGCATGCCTAAATCTAGAAGAAGTGCTCCTCTTTCTTTTACAGTGCTTCTCTCAAGCTGAAGGTCTCCTGCAGTACTTCTGGTGCACGTGGTCCAAACTGGGCAGCGAAACTGGGAAGCAGCCCTCCTTGTTTGCACGTCTGGCCTGTCACCCTTCCCACCGGGAGGGGGCAGAGCTTCGGGCAGTACTGCATATGGGGGTGATGTGGGGCTTTACTTGGCCCTATACTACCCCCTGCAGTTGTGTCCTTATAAAACGTATAAGCCTTTGATCCCTGTCAGTCTGTGATTTTTATTTTTCTTTAGTTTCTCAACAAACAAATGAGGAAATTAAATTTGTGGAATATAAATTCAATATTTTGTTAGAGGCTGGACTATCTTATATTGTTTTAAAGAATGACATATTAATAAGACCTGAAACCACTAGTAGAAATAAAGCAAAGCAGCACCAAAGTGTTCTGAACTTCCTCTTCTTTTTGGGTCTTGCTAATGGAAATCTTAGTCACTGGAATGTATTATTTTGCCAGCAGAGTAAGACAGGGTTGCTCTGCGACTTCACTGGAGACAGGCTGCAGAGAGGTCCTAACCAGTCACAACTGTGAGGACCAGAAGTCTGTGATCTGCCCCTGGATCCTGGGCTGTCTATCGATGGTGGCTGAAGTGAGTGGGTTTGCAAAGTGTTTTGGGAAGGAGTACTTGAAAGGAACAGGGCTTTCAGTTGTCAAATCAGGGGTTTTGTGTCTTGGGACGTTTGTCACTACTTCTAACAATCACGTCATGAAGTTTTAGTTTCTTTTAAAAGTAACAGAGGAAGAGGTAAAATATATACTAACTTGAAGTAAAGAACAAGTCTCCAGATTCTTTGTGGGACAGGTATTGCTGCTGTGGATGGGGTAGAATGCACTGTACGTTCATTTTTGTCATTACACGAGCTTTCAGTGATGAACAGAAGTGTCTTAAAAATATTGCATTTGCTTCAGGAAAGCTGGCTGTAGCAATACCAGAAATACATACCTACAGGCTGTTGAGATTTTTCATTGAAACTAGCAGTCACATTTGGAACCAGCTGTAGGTAGATAACTTTAAAGTATTTTAAAAAGAGCTAGAGGATAGTTCTAAATTTCTATAGCATAAGCCAAGATAACTCTGAGCAGTCTAACCAGGAAAATTGCACAGGTTCTTGACACAGTACTACTAGATGTGATACAGCTTTTCTCTGTGATCCCTTGTACTAGAGAATTAAAGGAAATGTAAAGAATTCTGAGTGTGGGTATTGTAATTGGTACACGGGATGTGAAAAAAAAAATAGAGAGAGTATATTTGGTTACACTCTTGGGAAATAGTAAAACCTTCCTGGTTTATGTCTGCCTATAAAGGTGCTCTATTCCAGCTGGCCTTCGTAATGATAAAATACATTCTATGTGATCATGGGCAAGTTCTCCCAGTGTGTTAAGCAAATCCCTCTGAGCCTTTACTTTACAGATACAGTTGTATTTATCTACCTAAAAGGTTGTTCAGAGACTCTGAGGACTTTGTATGAGACTCGTTGTTGAAAACCAAAATATTATTATGCAATCTAAGAATAAAACCAATCTTCCAACTCCCTGAGTATTACTAGCTGAGAAAACTTCACCCAAGTGAATGACACTGAGGTGCTGTGAATATGATTTGGCTGATAGAGTACACAGGCTACCAGCTTTGTGGGTTGAGAAGGATTGAAACCAGTACAGTGCCTGCTTCTCTTATTCCAGTCAGTTTAACATGAAAGCTGGAGCTCTCTCCTTCAGGTAAGCCAATGTGTATTGTGTGTTTTGAGTAACAACTGCTCACAGTTTTGGCAAATAAAAATTAGGTACCCCTAAATTTGTATGAAACATTCCACAGTTTTGGGCTCAATAACTAAAACCAAATGACTTGATGAATACCATGGCAGAATAAGTTACAGGAACTGTATACTGTTGATAACTATTTACATGCTGGGTGTGCAGTCATCACTGCCTGGTTTTGCACAATAGATAAACAGAGCTGTAACTGTTCTATTATATATATATTCTATATGCCAAGAACCAAGGTTGCACTGTAAAAATTCTTTAGAAATAATGCTATTTAAAATACCAAGAATCAGTGCAATTACTGATATTAGACTAAAAAGAGATGATGCAAAATAAACTATAAAATGAATTTGACTTTCTAGTTTGGGACTGTTAGGATCCACTGCTTGGTCTGAGTAGCACTTTTTGTGTTCCTGCATGCCCTGATCAGGTGTGGTGCAGCCAGGAGTACCATTGCATATACAATACTATATTTATGGATGCAGGTGCAGCACAGAGCTGAAATAAATATAGGAAGTTCATACTACAGTAGGCTGCAGCTTTGGCAGATACTCTGCAGCTTTTCATTTATTCTTATTCATATTTCTGAATAATTAGATTCACTAATGCAAGTTTTAAAGACTTTTTCTTTTGTTAAATAATACCTTAAATAGCCTCATAGCTTCCCCCTGCCCACAGTTCATTCATCCTAGCTCCTGGTGACTTACAACTGCAACGTTTGTACCTCAGGGCAATAAAATAATGTGACCATCCAGCACAAGTAGCTGGAGTTGCAGCTGTCTGCTGCATGCCGTAGCAAGTGCACAGATTGGAGTGTTTCCTGAAGTCCAGGGCTCCTCAAAATATTCCACGTGACAGCCTGAAGAGACTGATGAATACCTGGTTGGTAGAAGGTGCTTGGTTCAAGAACTTGCTGGGGCTGACAGCATTGGCCACAGAATTCTCTCGGTGCTGAAAACAAGAACACCAAGAGGCTCTTCGGCACCAAGAGTTGCACCTCTCCTTTTTGAATATCCAAAATGTGTCATAAACAGTGCTTCAATAATGAAAAAACACAAAATAATTAACACATACACACCCCCTCCCCCCCCTAGCTGTGCCACAGTAACTGAATTACAGAGCAGGAGATGCGAGACCAGCACTTCAGTGGAATATTGCCTGCTGTCCTTGGCACGTGGACACAAAAATGTAACAATACCAGTGGCTATCACTACTGCCATGCTGCCTGCTTCTCCCCAATAAGTCTCTAAAGCAGTCTTGTGGGTTGCTGGTTGGCTTGTTTTTCCTGGCTCTGTTCCAGGATCCATTCCAGTGCATAAGCCTTCCCGTGATGTGTACAAATATAGGCCTCTATTTTACTGTTCTGAAATG
The DNA here is from genome assembly GCA_013400835.1 of Zapornia atra. Taxonomy (NCBI): domain Eukaryota; kingdom Metazoa; phylum Chordata; class Aves; order Gruiformes; family Rallidae; genus Zapornia; species Zapornia atra. Next base: position 276,944 of record VZTU01004428.1, on the reverse strand, counting down.
GCTTTCAAGGAATGAGGACAAAGGGGCTATACAATTTTTAATTTTTTTAATTAAGATGTCTGGAGCAGAAGAACTTTTTTTATACTTCAGAAGGAGACAGCCTTAGATAATAATTTAAAAAGTCTCAGAGTGGGGCCTGCTTTCACTGCCTCCCTTGATTTACTGTGGGATAGATAAGTCAGGGCAAGTTGCAGAGATTTTTTGAAATCTCACTTTTCTTGCCAAACCATCACTTCCATGTTCTCCTACCTGATGCCTAGGAGAGAGAGAGGAAACTAGGACTAAGCCATTTATGTGGAGTGCTTTGTCTGACCCCTCCCATATTGGTGCTTGCTGACAGGTGCAGGAGCTGAGTCCCATCAGGGAGCACTACTGAGCCCAAGCACAGGTACTCATAGCGTGAGCAAGGAAGGCAGTGCTTCCTCTCACTGAGGTGCGTAGCTTCAAGTTTGATTGTAGATTTTAAGAAAGGATTTGGGTAAATGACATCTTAAGTGGATGTATGTTAAGGAAGAGTTATTGGATAAATCTACATGTGGGTAGGCAGGTGTTAGTGGGTCATTTCTACTGCAGACTTGTACCGTTCTGGCAGTTCTGCCCAAGTAGGACTACCTTTACCTAGATTTGAACATCCCGTGTTTGCAATTCAGTTCTGTCAGTTTAAAATAAGAGTATAAAGAATTCAAACTTTCAGCCACTTTTAGCAGCCTTGCAAGGCTTTGTTATTGCTCTTTTATCCCAGAACTGCAATTTCATTCTGACAAAGGCAAGAGGCATTACACTGCAACCAAGAGAAATAAAAAATGACAGGTATGTGGACTTGGAGCTTTTCCAGTGCTCCATTTCCACTCTTCCCCCTGCAGTTTTATTCCTCTCAAAGATAGCTTTGAAACCAGTTATTAGTTTCAAGCTAAAATGTTTTGGATATGGGCAAGTATTATGGTTATTCTGCTACGCTTATACCAGTTGGATGCTGCACTGAACATTCTCTTAGAAAACCCACAGGTAAGATACAGTTAGGGGAAGCACACCACCTTCCTGCCCCTTCCTTAGGAAGATGATCTCCTCAAGCCCATTTTAGGAGCACTCTGCCACTTGCTGATGCAAAACACTGCAATGACATGTTTTGCAAACCTCTTAGCCAGTTTTGGGGAGACGTGCAATAACATTTCTAATGCAGCTGAAAAGATTTTATTTGCTCCCTGCCATTAAAAGTGTCAGGCTGCAATAAGACAGGGAGAGAGATTACTCCATTCCCAGAAGTTAGTGAACCACCTATGTAACATAGTTCATCCTGGTTTGCAGCTCAAGTCTAGACCTTCAAAGCCTTTTCAGGAAGTCACTCAAGCTGACAGCACTGGAATGTAAGGTAGTTTAAAATTTATTCCAGGCTATTTGCCGTAGGAGGTAATAGATGGTGATTAGTATGCAGATATAGAAGTTCATTCCTCTGTAGATGTAATGAAATCCTGTTATTTTACTCAATCCTAAATCAAATTAATCATTTTTTTTTAAACTTGTCAAATAGATGGGAGATGTCCTGACTCTGAAGGGACTAAGTACTGCAAAACTTACTCCAACAAGGATCATTCACAAGAAGTTAGGGAACAGTTTGTTTTGAAGATGTAGTCCGAGTAAATATTAATCTTATTGTTAGAAAGCTTGTTTGTTTAGATAGGCTTTCTCATAGAAGTCTAATGTTTGTACATGACTAAGGTGTAGTATCCTCAGAATTTAATATAAAAATAGCTCTATGTTTTGGAAGAATAAATTAGGAGCTATGGTACAGTATAATAAAAGTAGACTTCATTTGCATGTGCTAATTAATTTCTACTTTATCCCATCAACATTTGGGAGTAGTGGCCTTATTAGCAGGAATGAATTTGCTTATAGTCTGAAACTAAACACTGAACAAACTCAGTGAAGGTCACCTTTTTTTCCTTTCAATTATCAAGGTTAATTATAAAATTAATTAGGTCAATTTGTAACTTTGATTAGGAGAATTTACCTTCTTTCATCTTTGACACAGAATCTGGATCTTCAGTGAAAGATTTTTGCCTTCTGCATTAAGCTGAGTAGTTTTGTGACACCCTTAAAAACATTTCTGTGTTTTGCTACTTGGATGATGTCAGATTATTGAACTCAAAGTGGTGTCTGTGTTTTTTTAATCTTTTCTTTTTTCTGGTCAAATTCAATAGTAACATCTGGTTTTATAAAATAGTTTAACAATTTAACAGGAAACACGTTAAAAATTAATTGGTTTGTGTTCTTTTCATGTACTGTCAGTTATGATTACAATTTCAATCCAGAGCATTGATGACATTCATTGGTAGGATATTGCCTTTATTTCTGGTTATGTTCAATAGCCTTGCTTTTTCCCATAATTATTCTAAATTTTGTTCTTTAGCTCTATAAAGAAAATGAGGAATAGCTGAGGACATTAATTTTGCTTACATTATCAGCATATACTAAAAGTGTTACTATGGCTTCATCCCAAAAGACGTTAAGGCCCCAACATCACAGATGTGTGCAGGCTAAGCGCAGACATTCTCCTCAAGAACTTGCAGTCTAAATAAACATGGGTTAATTGGCAAACACAAAAAGTTCTGGCGAACAAATAATTATTCCATTTACTGGTGGGTAACAGAAATTTTAATTGATTTGCCCTCTGTGACAAATCTGTGCCTGGATCAAGAATTTAATCTTTGTCTGAAATTCATTTCCTTAATGAAAAGAACATCTTATTTCAGCTGTAGTATGACCCTTTCCTGATTAAACGGGCTGAGAAAGCATTAGTAGTTAACTTCTGCAACCTTCTGCCACTTGGCAATTAACAGAGGGACCGATTCTGAAAGGTAGGGAATGCTTTCTTGAGGTGTCAACAAACATTCCTCTTTCCTTTCATGGCCAAGGAGTCTGAGGTCTTGGTGATACTAAAAAAAACCCCAACCAACCCAACAACCAATTCCAATGTATTGTCTGCTTAAATGTGAGAAATTAAAGTGCCAGGTCAAATAGGCTAGGATTGGTAGTGGTTTGTATCCAGATCATAACAGGTAATTAAGCGGTTGGACTCCACTTTGTCTTTGGGGGATGTAAAGACATCCTGAAGTGACAGCTTCTAAAGGAAATTTCTGGTTAGTCTCCCCTTACTCTGATCACACTAGATTGCTCACACAATATTTCATTTCCTTATTTCAGACAAAGCCTTCCCTTACTACTCTGTATTTTCAAAACATTTTGAATGGTCTCTACCAGTAATACATTGATAGGGCAGGCGCTAACCCTAACTATCTCTTCCGTGCAGATCCAGTCTGCGGGGCTTGATTGATGCTTTACTGCAGTCACGGTCATTAACCTGAAAGGGGTGCGTGCCACTTCTCAATACCGTACATACAAGTCACCTCTCAGCTGGACTTTTTACGAGCATGGTTATTAGCCACCTAAATCAGAAACTGGTTCAGAGGAGAAAAATGGACTCTGTTCTCCTAGCGCAATCGGGAGTACCTAACCCTCCAAAACCTGACTCATCATCTACAAAAGCCTTGTCAAGCTGTACCTTGGTGAATAGCTTCTCTTGTTTAATCTGTCATATCCATTATAGAAGCACAATGGCTTTTTTTTCATTTTAGCCTGACTGACGGGCAGCTAGTACGCTCATCAACCTCAATGAACTCAGTGCTTCTATACGAAGATCCATTTGACAGCAACCATGAACCCTTTCAGCGTAATAAAAGGCACTGAAATATTTAATATTCTCCCTTAAGCAGGAGAGGCAGTCTAGAAGGCATCAACATTTCTTCTGGGCTATTTGCTTAACAGGAGATAGATCCAACTAAGCATAGTTGTTTTCCTTATCTTAAGGCTATCCAGGACAGGGACCTTGACTTAACCTAAATACCGTAGTGGCGGTTTTTGCATTTTAAAATAGGAGAGGGGATGAGTATGCGTGCATGTGCATATATATATATAAGAAGAGCTGTAAAGAAGAGAAATTTAAATACAACTCTTAACATTTCCTTTTCTCATCAGTTTTAACCATATGCAGAGACTTTTTTGTTTTTTAATTAAGAGATCATCGCTGTCTTCTTCCCCGCACAAATTATTAATCGTAGCTAGTCTTTAGCTATTGAACAGTCTGTTTTTCCTCGATCTGCTAGCTTGCTATTTCTCATTATTTCCTGCTTTCGTGTCATCACTCTGTATTTGCACTCCTGTGCCTTCCTGGGCTTTCTCAACTGTCATGTGTTCAACACATAAAAATCCAGTGGCTTCCTCTTTGTCCATTAAAAATCATAAACACTTTTTCCGTTCAGTATTAGAAGCAGGAACGCAATAAAATTCAAATATTTGTTAATTCATCTGTGCTGAAGACCAAATAAATACCCCCATAAGTATGCCCTTGCATTTCATTGCTCGTGGCTATGGGTAGTAATGAAAGATGGAGAAAGTTGTTTTATTTTGTGAACAGTAGTCAAGAATGTCATGGTCAGTAAAATGCAGCAAACTGACACTTTATTGGGGAGTATCTCAGGTCTACCTTTCTTTATACCGTGGCAGCAGCCTATGTTATCTGTGCCTAAAGCTCAAGTAATCTGCAGGTGTCACCTGAGGCATTCAAGCTGAGAAGGCTCTGCATGGCTTTGGTCCTAATTGTTCTGCTGACCTATTTCCTTTTATTGGTGGAGATGAGGGTATACTAGCACACCATGTAATCATAGGACTCTCTCAGTGCAGTACAAGTTGCAGAAAAAAAGCTTACATTTTTCTTCTAATAAGTAAAACTTGTTTAAGCATGTACACTCCTGGCTTGTCAGCTCCCTGCTGCTGTGGCTCGGCTCCTGTGCCTTGCCTTGTCCTCAGGTAAGTCCTGAAGGTCACTTGCCTGCACACCAAGCAAATGTTTCAAGTGTTTCTTAGCAGAATGGAACCCTTCTGCTAAATTGCTGTGTAATCCTTAACAATATAGCTGGAGGTGATCAAATAATAACAACTTCAATCGTTCCTTTATCCTCGCAGTATTTAGCAAGAGCTTTGAGGTCTGGAAATACTCTTTCTAGGATAGTCACTTGCCATGTTCAGAATGCTTCTGAATGGAGTAAGCAAAGCACTTCCAAAAGTGTTCTAAAAAGTGAACATCTACTGTTATTTATGGAATTGCTCTGGGTGTATTCCCTTTCATCCCCCTCTACAGATGTAGAGAGTCATAGCCACAGTAATGCTGCAATGGATGAAATACATACATATCTACAAGAGAAGGGGAGCCTCCAGCATCAATTTCTGTGATCAAAACTGGGAAGAGTTTGAGAGTTGAATGGGAGTGAAGATAAACCAGACAGTTTTGTTTAGCTATGGCTGGACACCACAGTATGCCTCAGTGACATCGATCACTCTGCGTAAGTGACTGAATTAATGTGGGAGGGGTTTGTGTGACCAGTAGCATATCAGACAACACTGTGAATGACCACATAAAGTGTATAAACCTCCCCATCACAGTCAACTCATAATTTTTCCTTGTAATTCAGCCTTTGTTTTATAGCTTAGTAACTCACTGTACCCACAAAGATGTGCGGTTGAACGGAAAGCCACCAAGAATTACAACTCTGCAGCTAGAGTGCAATTTTTTATGTAAGTCAAGGTAATTTTGAAAACGGACAGTGCCTTCTCATTGAAAATTTAAGCACTCTGTTCATGGGGTTGATAGCTTGAGCAGAGCTAATGTCTCTGTTCATTTATGCTTTCATCTTGAGATGTTGCAGCTTAGTGTGCACAAACAGCAGAAACCAGTGCAGTAACTTTGGCAATTATCACAATATTTATTGTGCTGTATGTGAACAAGACTGATTCATATGGGCTGCAGGCGGCCTGAAGGAATAGCCTGTTAAATTTCGTTTCCACTGATGCAAAATCTGGATCAATGTAGCAGACAAAAGGAACTTTACTACACCACTATCCTGCATTTATTCTTTAGGCAGCTTGAAGCTCAAATTTGCTTCAGGGTACCAAATAGCTGGTAGCAGATACTGCACTCAAACATCAGTCTTCCATAAATTGTCAGCAGTTTCCTTTTTTTACTGGATTTCAATGAGTAATGATGACCCACAAGCACAGAAGTAGCAATGATTTCCTCTGTACTGTGAATATTCCTTGTTCTTTTGAATATGTATTTTAAAGTCAGAAGTTAATCATAGAATCATAGGGGTTGGAAGGGACCTCAAGAGATCATCGGGTCCAACCCCCTGCCAAAGCAGCTCCCCAGCTCATATTGCACAGGTCGGCGTCCAGAGGGGGCTGGAATATCTCCAGAGATGGAGACTCCACACCCCCTGGGCAGCCTGTCCCAGGGCTCCCTCACCCTCACTGGGGAAAAGTTCTTCCCCATGTTGGTGCAGAACTTCCCATGCTCAAACTTGGAGACATTGCCCCTTGTCTTGTCCTCACAGACCACTGAAAAGGGGCTGGCCATTTCCCCCTGCATCCCATACTTAAGATAATTATAGACATGAATAAGGTCCCCCCTTAGTCTTCTTTTCTCCAGGCTGAACAGCCCCAGCCCACCCAGCCTTTCCTCATAGGGAAGATGTTCCAGGCCCTTAATCATCTTCGTAGCCCTTCTCTGGACACTCTCCAGAGTTGAATGGGAGTGTTCTGATTGGTTTTATTTTAAAAAGCAAACCAAACTAATGCAACCTTCTTTGAGGGAGCATCAGAAATCAAATACAAAATGCCTGACAATTAGCTTCCCTTGGAGCAATACACAGCAATTTGCTTGTTTATTGGTATCATGCTAGTTTTGAGGAATCTTAACCAAGATGATGGCCTCATTTCTCTGTAAAAACATTTTCAAGAAAACAAGTTATATTGTAAATACAATGTGAGTGAGAAGCGTGGTTGACCAGTCTGCTGGGGGAGGGGAAGGTGAGGTGCCAAACCCCAAGTCACCCTGAGCCTGTCAAAAGCTGGCTATAAGAATAACCTAGACATGATGATGGCCAACCAGTCTGTGCATCTGTTGATGAGTTTGGGGGATAAAAATTAATGTACTTAATCTAAAGAGCATGAGCATTCATCTGTTAAGGACAACTGAATGTCTTCAATAGGAAAGAAAAATGTACCCAAAAATGCTTAATAGGCACACCAAGAGAGAGGAATTATAGAACACTTCTGACTAACCAGTATATTGAGGAGAATTTGTATTCTGCAACAGAACCAGGACAGTTTGTGCTAGTTTCTTGTAATAAAATACCATAAAGAAACAAATGGTAATTATGTGCACTTCCTTTATATGCAGCTGAGAGATACCTTTAAGTACTGTGACAGCTTGCTAATGTACCACTGTATTTGAATAAATACCTGAAGTAAATAGGTTTATGAAACCTCTCATAAACTGCCAGGTGGATAAGGGGCTATTATGAAAGTGCCATAACTTGCTCAGTTTTCTCTTTGTAGAAGCAGTTCCTAACCAGATCCATAGGTGGCTGGATGCAGAGAACAGGCAGACATGGTGTTTCAAGGAAAAGGATGCTTACTATCATGATACGAATTCACCTAGGCTGCACCAGAATATGTAGACTAAATACCCCAAGGTAAGTAACTGTGACTTGCAATTTAGTTTTCAGTAATTAATCTGGGACTACTAAAACTGTAATATCCCTCATTGGTCTTCCTGGAGGTCATTTGGAGGCCAGTCTTAAGCACTATCTGCTGCTAACCCAAACATCAACACCTGAAAGTCTTACCATTCAGTTTTACATGATTATGTGTTTTAAAAGATATTGCTATCAATTAAAGGATAAGTTTCATAACTTAAAAAAAAGAGGAAAATCCGAGGATTATACCTGTGCCTTTTATTTGTAACAGTGTGTATTAATTCTCAGGGTAAACAGCACATTACAGCCAGCCTGAGTTATATTTTTCCTCTCTTTCTGTCAAAGGAACCAGGGCTGAATTGAGTACCTTCTGTATTCTGGGTTTTTCAGCAATTCAAGAATGATCTCAGTCTGATTCTCCACATCCCCCCTCCCGCTAGTATTGCAGCGATCTTAGCGTTTGAAATCTCAAAGTTTCATTATTCTCCCCAGAGTGACTATTTTCCCCTTTCATGGTAACTTAAAAGGCTGATTTTTATTTTTTTTTTGATTTGGAGTGGACTGTGCAGGGCCAGGCACCAGGCAGGGTGACATGGTTGTATAGCTCTGTCAGTGACAAGATGGCCCACTGAGCGAGACCCGAGAGGTATTGTAGTGCTTCCACCTCCTAACATGCCATCTCCACGGCCTCTTCCCAGCACTCTAAAGTGGGGAAAACAGTCAAAATATTCGGCAGGATTTCCTCCAGTTATCTGGGTTTTTATTCCTGATCAGAATTTTTTATTTCTGTAATGTTTTTTATTTACAACACTTAATCCTAGCGTGAGAACTTTGTTACCTAAACAATAGTAGGGCTATGGATGCTCTCAAAAGAACACTGACCTTTAAGCATATGTACAACTTCTGTAGGAAACAGCTGGAAAACATTATTAGGGGTTTCTTCAAGTAAGTGCAATGTAGTGTTCCTGCAAAGCCTTTTTCAAACCTCTTCTCTTCACATCATGCAGCACACAGCAGTTCTATCCATTAAAAGCTGTGGAAAAAAAAATCCTTTATTGAGCTGAATATTCTAACACGAAGTTGCACAGCTTCTATAGGTGAAATTGGTAGTGTAAAAAAATACTAATTTTTGCAACTGTTTTTAGCTTTCAAGCACTTATTTGCTAAATAGCCTCCTTTTTGACGTCCATTTTTTTCCCTGCTAAATACGTGCTACTAAAATGACTCCTCCTGACTAATCATTCCTTGAGCATTTACACACATTAGCTAATTGGTTTGCAGGGGTTAAAGCTAGTGGTTGATAAACCTCAGATAATGCTGGCAAACATTCAGGGGTTCAGATGATTTATACAAAATTTATCCAAGCTCATCTTAGCCTCCTCTGGCTAAAACATCAAAGACTGCACTTACAAATAAGGGTTGCCATTTTGTCTTGTTTCAGGCTGGCCATGAAAGTAGCAGGTCTTTTGCTTGAGCTGTTGCCTTTTGGTTTTCTTTAAGATACATTCTATACAGAGAAATGTTTCTTATACACACTTCAGATTTTATGGGCAAACAATCCACCTGATTGGTTGGCAGGTTGAGAAGGAATTTTGTTCCTGAGTTTAGGGCACTGTATTCTGGACCTGCTTATGCAGCTATGTTATGTGGCCATGGCAAGGCCCCTGTGGCTGGGTGTGCTGTCACTAGTTAATGGACCTTTTGGTGCAGCCACTCTAAGAGCCCTCACTCTGTGCCAGTGCCTGGGCTTGCAGCCTTTTTTTTCCTTGCAGGATGCAGTTTGTGACTCACATGACGCCTGCATGGAGACTAAACCTAACTGGGGGGAAAGGTCTATGGGTTTGGACAAAAGAACAAGCCCAACCCTCTCCAGCCCCCGTTTCTGCTGGTACATCCATCCCTTTGGCTGGGCTATTTAAGCAGGAAGTTGTTTTCTGAGGCAATCCTCTCTTGCCTTATGAGGGTTTGCATTAACCTTGCTGGTATCACAGTAACCCAAGCCCTGTTTCCTAGCTGCAAAGGCATTTTTCTCTGCTCTCCCAGGCTTTTTGTGTGCTCCCTGCATTTGTTTCACTCTGCCTTTGGGGCCACCGTGGGCAAGCAGCCACCTCTTCCCCTTCCTGCAGGGCAGGCTCCAATGTGGCTAGGGCTGTGGCTGGGCTGCCCAGCTCCTGTGGGGATGTCTGGTTTGCTGAGTGCCACCAAGCACCGATGTTTCCCTGAACCAGGGCTGCCTCAGTGCATCCCCTGCTGGAGCAAGGGCAGGAGAAGACGGAGCCTGTTTGCTATGCGGTGTAAACATGCCATAAAGCAGAGAGCCCGGGTCATTTACTCAGCATGTCACACTTGCACCCTTTGCCCCTGCAGCTAAAGTGAAGGTAAAAGACAGTGAAGGATTTGACTGTCACCTTTAGAAATACATGAGCACTCTCCCCTCTTCCCCTGTCCCTGAACTCTGAGATTGTATTTCATCGCTATCTGAGCCATCATAGAAAGTTTAACCTGCAAAATTATGCGCTGTAAATGACAACCATTTTCCTCTCAAGGTGAAAGACTTGGAGACAGAGAAAAAGAGGGAGAAAGAGAGGCCCAGTTTCCATGACAACCCTATGAAACTTATACGCCATAGGAAAATGTCATTTTCCGAAAAAGACAAAACTTCATGGGCAAGTGGTACCCTACATCAGAAGAGGAAATTGCGGCTTGAAAATGAAAAGCTCATTTGCATTTATGGTTTTGAGGTTCATTTTCTAGTTACAGGACCCAATTGTGCACAATTTAGTGGAGAAAATTATATTCAACATTTCAGGTGAATAATGTAGATTAAGATCAAGTTCAGCCCAATGTAGTTCAGTGTGACAGCCAGGTTTGGGGAACGCAGGGCTGGATGGATTCTGCTTTAGCTGTTAATGCTGCTGCTGCGTCACAGAAGTTGACTGGCATTTTGCACCTGCTAATAGGCCTTGCAAAGTCAGGATCTGTGCCTAACTGTTGAGATTCCTGCCGCAGCTTGCAATTTTGGCATGTAAAGTTATACCTTCTAGATTCCGTGTTACCTTTGATATCATCAATCACCGTCCATTGTAAGCCACATTGCATAGGAGAACATTTTATGATGAGCATTAGCGTTGTAATATAGCAAAGAGCACTGTTAATGAAGCGTGGAAAAAGAATAAATTCAACTAATGGGTATATGTGTCAAATTTCAATTAGGGATATGTTGGAAAGTGAAAGAGAGAGAGTAGCATACAAATTAAACCTTTGACCTTCAGAGTAAAGGGAGAAAAACCTGAGAGAGAAGGGGGATGTTCAGAGATGTTTTTTCTTGCTAAACGCCAAAGTCTGAGCAGAAACTCTGAAGTACTGATTTTTTTTTCTTTAATTACCACTATATATATGGAGTGACTCAAACCCACTGGTTTGATTCAGCTGGTTTATTGACAGCTACATTACTGTTTGTGCTATTTCCTGCATGGGGGAGATAGAAAGATTGTGAGCACTTTATGGTGATGGAAGACAAAATCTCACCTATGTGAAGCCTAGACAGATGATACTAAGACTTATCTTTCCCTGCCTGTGAAACGCTACTGGAAAGAACCTCTTTCTCACTCCTCTTAGGCTTTCAAACAGGCTTAGGTGATTCTAGGTGTGCTTTAGTGCATAATCAGGTGATCGTGGTTTTCAAATGCAAATAAACAGTAGAGGAAGAAGTTGCAGCAGAAGCACAGCTGCACAAGCTGTAAGGTTCAGACACAGTCCAAGGCACCTGGGAGCTGCTAGTTTACATTTGCTTTGGGGGTTCATACAGGTGCTATTGCACCCCTGCATGCACGTGATTTATTATCAGTTGCTCTACTAATGCACTGGGTTCAGCTTGAGTTTAAGCTCCTTGTTCCAAGGAGTTTGGTTTCTCCCTGCATGCATAGGACCCCATGGGTGTCTGCTCACCCCTTGCCCCAACCTCAAAGAGACATATCAAAGTCCCTTGCCGTGGGCAAGGCACGAGGATGCTCCCAGCCTCGTGTGAGGGCAGTGGGTCAAACATACCAAACAGATATTTCACAACACTTCTGTGATGGATGCAAATTTGTGTTTCAGTTGTACTCTTGGTGCAGCTTTTCTATGTGATACACACCTGAGGGCAGTTCTAGGACAGACACCTCTGTGTGTGCCCTGTGAGATTCAAATGGCAGGTAGAAAGTGAATGCTCATTGCCAGTGTAGCAAAGAAACAAATTCTATTCATGTTTTTTCCTTCCCAAATCAATTAATACCCCTAAATGCCAAAACACTTAAATATTTGTAACATTTGGCCAGGAGACCAGACCTCTCTAGTCCTCATACTGCATTCATGAGTTGTTGCCATGGGTTTTCATTTCCCACAAAAGATCACTATTGTGAGGATTTCCCTTATCTTTATTTTTGCCTTTCCTGATCAAAAAAGCCTATAGAGTCCTTGATGGTGCAAGGCTTTGTTCTCATCTCCAGACATCCCTCTTGTAATCCCAAGGAGACCACCTGCTCTGTGGGTGTATGCAGCCAATTTCAGACTTAAACATGGTACAGTGCCCTAGTTCGAGTCAAATTCAGTGCAGAAGGCGAGTTCTACTCTTATCTGCTGTGTAGTAAAACCTTGAAAAGGATGAGGGAAGCAAATCTCTATGTCTCAGGGATACTTCAGTGCCAGACAACCCCAAGATCACCAAGAGGAGCCCATGTGGGCCTGGAAAGACCTCGGTGCCCTCTGGCCATGTCTTTTACCTGTAGGGTTTGGTTTCCATCTGCAGACATAACATTTAACAAACATCTCAATCCTGGTATGCTGAATACTGGATTTGTAGTAAGTAAATTACTGGTATCAAATGGGTATATGACATGGAAAATAGTGTTCCTCTTCTTCAAAAGCTTATGAAAAGACTGGAGAAATGTTGAATTTATCCTTCATTCAGAATTACTATCATTTTTCATAGTAAATTTTTCCCTACGACAGGTAGCTCAGAAATATTGGCATGATTATTCTTAGCATATGATAATGGAAATATGGAAAGCAAATTATCCTGTTAAGTCCTATGTTATCACTTCTGTTTCATGAATGAATGATGTATGTCCCCGTAAGTAGGTAATACAGGAGTATTTTTTTAAATGACAAAATTTGCTTTGACAAATACTGCAGCCTGAAAACTTAAACTGTCCTTCTTTCCCTCTGGTTGAACATATTTAAAACTGTTTTTCCCTTCTTTTGTATTTACTTTTATTCAGCATTCAGAAAGGAAATATTTCAGTAGAGCAGCTTCTCTGGTATAATGAACACCTACATGTTTATTTCCAGCTGTATTGATTGGTTGTAATAGCAGAAATAGGTCACGTTATTGTTATTAGATGAATATTATACTGTGGAAGTATCTTTGCAGTGTTAATATTCTCATTTACAGGTTGGAAAAGAAGGAATATTCTGTGAAACTCCTCTAATATTTACTTTCAGCTTCTGTTTAAGTGAATATTCTTGCCAGAAAACTTGTTCAATAGCATATTTAGGGAAGGCAAATACAACAGAAAATCTACAACAGTAAATTGAATTAAATTTCTTCATCAGGAGAAAATTCATCAAGCTCTGGTGAAATGAATTTTGAAATTGTCCATGTAGCTGTTTTCAGTAAATAATCACAGACAAATCAGTTTTATCATTCATAAATATTAAAAATCAAAATAATTAAGTTTATAACTCATTATCTATTTGTGTCCCATTTTCAAAATCATGGTACATGTTAGAGTTTTCACTTTCCTATGATTCAAAACTGCTAGAGCAAAGTGTAGCATAGCTTTTGACTTTTAAGACCAAGCCCACAACTAATAGAATCTTTCTTTAAAAACAAAACCCCACACAAGGTTCTCCAGACACTGCAATGCTCAGATACATCCATGGCCAGATGCAGCAGGTTTGCACTGGGAAAAGAGGTTCTCCAGTTTCTCATCTGGCTCATACCATCACAGGGCCTGTTGTAGAGCTGCAGCTGGCAAAGTGGGTGAGTGACCCAGCACTGTATTAACTCAGAGTTTCCAGAGTGGCTCCTTGGGAGGTGGGACTGCAGAGCCTGCGATGCACCGACCCCTCTGTACCTCCTCTGTTCTGTCTCAATGAATGTTGTACAGTGGGGAAGTTGTTCCTGAATTCTTTCCAAATATGTTAAAGCTTCAGATAACTCTTTTACCTTTACAGAAACTGCAGAGATAATCAGCTGAGTGCTGCAGGCTTAATCCTGCCAGGTAGTGTTCACAACTACAATGCTTCCTGTTAAAATCAGTGAGTGACATCTTGACCCAAAGATGCATCCTGTTTCTCTCTTGCTGGTGAGAATGGAGATCTGCTCTCTTTCCCAGCTATGGATTTCCTTGCTGATCAGAAACAATATCTAATGCCATATAAATCTGACATTGGGGTGGTGTCACTAGACGTAGAGACATTCCTCAGTCCATTAGAAGGAGGAGTTGGATGAGTTAGAGAAGAAATTAACTTTAATTTAGTTCTGGATATGTGTACCACACCAAGAACTCATTATGCTCAGAGTCAAGTAGATCAAATGCAGTAATTTGATGCCAAGACAAAGGATTTAAGCACAGAGGATACATGTGTACATTTTACATCCTTATTCTTGCTTCTGTTGTGCAGATTTAAAAATTGCATCATTGAGAAGAGGACAAACACAGCCATCTTCAGGTATCAAATGGAGGGCCGAGGAAATTTAAAAGCAGAAAAAAATAAAAGTTTGAAGCGTCCTTCTACCATCCAAGGAATTTTTAGGACCTTTTGGTATTTGATGCAATATGGATTTCTACAATACATTGTTAGGAGAATGTCATGAAACATAGATTAATGATTGCATTTTCATACTTTTGATGTGCCATTTAATGAAGTGTATGCTCTTTCATACTTGACATCAAAAGGACAACTGCTGGAATTCTTCACATATACATCAAATGAATTTTTGTGTTAATAGGTATAATCATCTAGGCAAAAGAATGCCGCTTTTATGTCAACTGTTATACAGCTGATTTGATACACATTGTCTAGTACTAGTGTTTACTCACTAGAGTGAAATGAAAATGTATGTGGAAGTTCTGCAGCCCCTGTCCTTTCTGTTTCCTAATCCCCATTGAAAGGAAACAGGATTTTCCCTTCTGGAAGTTACATGACATTTGTAATTTAAAGAATAAATGCCTTGTTATCTCTGGTACCAGTCAAGGATAGTACCTAAAGGTGGTGGAGTATGCTAAAGCTATTGAAAGCAGTGTCAGAGTTGGGCTCTGCCTATGCTAGTGTTTCTGTGACTGGAACACGTAAAGGAGAGAGCCTGATCCTAGACACCTGGGGAGGGCAGCATGGACTGAAGTTACATAGTCCAGTTTCTCCCTGCGGAGCTTTTTCCATTCCCTGTGACCTTTCGAAAAAGAATTAAGCATGGGGTATTGATGAGACATGAAATAGGATGTGCCTTCTTTGTCAACATGTGGGCACAGCAATTAGACTCTGTTAACACATCAAGTATTTGAACGTTCAGTAACACTGCAGTGATTCTTATATAATATATGGCTTTTCTGTTGGTATTCTTTAAAAAATATGATTTTCCCAATCTATTCTGTGTGGAGAGTAGCATTGACTCCCAGAATGGCTGTGTCTTAAACTACTTAATGGTTAGACATTAAAAGACTTCATGGCTAGTGCTCACCATCAGACTGTTCATGCCATAGACTGGCAGATTCAAAGCAAATCTTCATCATAGAATCACAGGGGTTGGAAGGGACCTCAAGAGATCATCGGGTCCAACCCCCTGCCAGAGCAGCTCCCCAGCTCATATTGCACAGGGCGGCGTCCAGAGGGGGCTGGAATATCTCCAGAGATGGAGACTCCACACCCCCCTGGGCAGCCTGTCCTAGGGCTCCCTCACCCTCACTGGGAAAAAGTTCTTCCCCATGTTGGTGTGGAACTTCCTATGCTCTGACTTGCAGCCATTGCCCCTTGTCCTGTCCCCACAGACCACTGAAAAGGGGCTGGCCATTTCCCCCTGCAGCCCATGCTTAAGATATTTATAGACATTAATAAGGTCCCCCCTTAGTCTTCTTTTCTCCAGGCTGAACAGTTCCAGCTCACCCAGCCTTTCCTCACAGGGGAGATGTTCCAGACCCTTCATCATCTTTGAAGCTCTTCTCTGGACTCTCTCCAGGAGATCCCTGTCTTTTTTTATCCCAGGGAGCCCAGAACTGGACACAATACTCCAGGTCATACCAAAAGCATCCTCATTTTACTGATAATCATATCTACAGCATCTTCAAACCTGTATGCACACTTTTAAACATGTCCAGCATACTTATCAGCATTTGTAGCTTTAATTTAAATGAATGTCCTCTTTAAGGGTCCTACGTTTAATAGTTCCCACTTTTATGATTGTATCTATAAAGTGAATGCAATTATTCTGAAAGCACTTAGCAAAAAACCTGTTAGGAGGTATGCTGAAAAGGTGTTCAGCTTTTCATAACAGGTAACAATAATTTTTAAGTAACAGTCACGCCACAGGTATCTTGGGCAAGTTTAGACTTGCAGAACAAATTACGTCCTAGAAAGACCAGTGCATTATCTGGCTCTGCTGTTAAAATGGTTTCATTTACCTTGAAACACCATGAACTTATTGGTGTCTCTGTTCAGACAAGTTTTGCTGCTTTTATCACTGATTATGCCCTTGTATTGGCACAGACAGATATTGGTGTTGAGAGAACCTGGAAAAAACTTCCTTAGAAATCCTTGTTCCCGTTGCCTTCAAGGAGTGGTTTTAACTGATGGCTAGGTACAAGTGCAACATCATTGAGCTTTTCTGTTTTTGCACAACAAATGGTGGACACTCAGGGGGCTGAGTTATTTACCTGGACATCGCCTTTGACTTCTTGCCAAGTTTGCTGCCATGGAGGTATTGTTTGCTGCCATTTCTATGGCCTTCAGTGTGGTTTGAATAAGTGTCTCAGTAGATAGCACTGTTGCCTGAAGGGGTTTGGAATTCATATGAAGAGAACTTTCTACTATACATTCCTTAAATTCACGCTATATCTTAAGACTATTCATTCAAACACAATACGGGCAAATTGCAGGATGACTCCCAAACTATAAGCTGCAACAAGTATGGATTTTGACATTCATTCCTGCACATTTCTGCATTTCATCAACCCATTCTCTGTGCTACCCAGTCATTTAGTGCTTAGAGTCTAAGGACATTTTAGAAAACCTATGGAGTTACTTATAAAAAAATTACTACTGAGACAGGCGGCTCTGTTTTGTTTCAGAAAAAAAAAAAGTGATCTCAGATCTCCATATAATGATTTAATATGCAGAAGGTCTTTGTAAATTCTTTTTCTCTCTCACTTCCAGAAGAAGGCTCAGCTGAAGTAATTCTCGAAAGCAGCGCAGGTAGTGCTACATACTGTTTTGCAGATAGTTTTTCTGCTGAATGCAGATGAGTAAGCACAACCACTAGTGCTGGTATACAATTTGCTCCAGGAAACATCAAAAATACTTTTTTTTTTTTTTAAGTATTTGGATTATATTAACATATGCCTATTTGTCACTGATTAATTCCTGATCTGTAACAATAGTTTCAGATCCTAAATTGAACGAATGTTTTCCCGAGCTGGTAACAACAACGAGGTATATATCTTTTGAACTAACTTTGTAAATAAAGCAGATGATTGTTTAGTTATTGCTTCTGTATATGTTGCTCAATTTTCTCAAGACTAGTTTCACCGAGTCCTCGCACCATTACAGTATCCTTTATATATATTGAATAAAAATATATGTACAAAGTTTAGTGTAAGAAATTCTAAAATGTTAAGCTCAAAACTAATGCTACTAATTGAGTCCAAAGCTTTGAGCTAGAAGCTTATTCTTCCTATGCACCTTAGGCTGGCAGGTGGCTTTGCAAGAGTTTTTAAATATATCTTTGAAGATTTAAAAATAGTTTTATACCAGAAGGCAAATATACGGTAGCTTCTTCTGTGAAGCTTATCTTTCAATTGCCAATAAATAGTGTATGGCTCAGGGATTTTTGATATAGTTTGGCCTATTTATTCTGTTATACCTGAATGGATTGCTTTAATATGCTATTGAGATGAGCTCCCGCTCTGGAAGGTCATTATATGGTAAAGAATTACAATCTTTTCTTATCCCAGATACTGAAGCCCAGCTTTCTCAGTCTGAGGTGCTATCAATAGGGGTCTGCAGTGAGGTCAGTGGGGAAAGTGCTTCAGGCGGGGGGCTGTAATCTGCAAGGCATGGGCAGACATCAGACCTTTCTTTTTATCAGCGAGGCAGCTATCTCCTGGAAGGTTGCCACATCTTTATCACACAGTAGACTTTAAAACATACCTTTTTCCTTTGACTTTCTACTGCTAACTTCATGGAGAAAGGCGGCATTTAAAGCTACACATAATTTTCTATAATTTTGTTTGAGGTATTTTTCTCCTCCCCCACATTTATTTTTTAATAAGTGCTCTATATGAAGATTCTGGCTGGGGCAAAGCAGATTTGAGAGAAAAGTATGGTTCTTTGGTGTTGTTTTCTGGAAGTTTATATCATATAACCACCATATAGAACTATCATGACCTTTAATTGTAAACTTTGTTTACGGCATGTTTCACTTTCTAAATAGAAATGACTACTCAGTGAATAAGATGTCTAGCTTGAACTGAATTGAAAAGTCAGGGAAATCTTAGGGAACCAGGTCCTTGCACTGTGCATTGGTTGAAGTTTGTCATTATTTGATGTAGGTGAAAGAGCTTTTATTCCATATGTGTCCTGAAGAAAACGGTCTGTGGTATTAAATGCCAACTAATGCATAGATAGCTGAATGTGAATTCTATGTGAATTCCTCTTATGCAAAACTTTTGGAATTCTGGAAATAACATGACAATTCTGATAAATAAGTGGAAGAGCAATTACTGAGCAGTGGGATGGTTAGCTACCACCTGAAGGCATAATACTGTAAGACAAACACACATAGACTTTGACACCTGGTAAGATGGCAACTTGCTCAGCAGAAAGCTCTGCCCCCCTTACCACTTTAGAATAACATTACTTGTTTAATTATGATCATTGATCTCTTGCATTATATGGAAAAAGTAGTTCCAGTGGAGGTAAAAACACCTTAAGTAATTACCTACCCTTTCTTTTTATAAGTAAAAGCTCATTGTCCATACAGTGTGCTTCTGTACAAAATCCTTTCTGAGGGATGGGCCACACCCCAGCTGGTCCATAGGGCTCAGTTTTCAAGGAGGCCAAAGGACATTTCTGTGGGTAATCTGCCTTGTGTTATTACAAGACTGAAATAGAGCTGGCTGCAGAGGTCTCGCAAAAGCTGAAATTCATCAGCTTCCTTCTGTTCTGAGTTAAGCTACTGTATCTGATTTAGGAAACAGGCTTGAGGAAAAAAAAATCATGTTCAGCTCATTTAGATATCGCCTATAAATATAGTTAATCTTACACAGGTTAAAACATGGTTGTAAGGTGCCAGGGAAGCAGATGATGCATAAACCAGACCTTCCAGAAAATAATTCTACAGTAAAATTGTACTTTTTCTCATAATGAAGCTATATATAAACTACACAATGGGACAAGTCATGCCCATATTGAACTACTGAGTAATGCGCCCAGCCTGCTATTATTACTTCATTATTCTTGATTCCCTTCTTTCCTACATAATGCTATTGTTTGCCACTTTAAAAATACATTCTTTTCTGTACTTAAAAAAATAAAAAAATGATGAAGGTCAAGAAAAGAATTACTATGATTATATACTGCACATAAACTGAATTATTTGTATTGTCCTTCTGGTCTTACAGAATAACAGCAGAATCGAGTTTTACAGTTCCATAGATGGTTCCCAGAACAGAGATTAGAGATTTGGTGTGATAAACAGAGCAGAGTCTGCTGTCTACTTTTTAACTTTCACTTCCTCTTTGCTGGTGGTAAGTTTTAAAAACTTTGAATAGGGGACTTACTTTCTAATCTAAGGATGTGTGTGGATTGACATTCTCCATTTCCATTCTGTTGCCAGCAGTGTGCCCAGGCAGCCAAGAAGGCCAATGGCATCCATCAAAAACAGTGTGGCCAGAAGGTCTGGGGAAGTAATAGTGCCCCTGTACTGGGCATCGGTGAGGCCACACCTCGAGTGCTGGGTCCAGTTCTGGGCTCCTCACCATAAGAAGGACATTGAGATCCTTGAGCGAGTCCAGAGAAGGGCAACCAGGCTGGGGAAGGGGCTGGAGGGCAAATCCTACGAGGAGCGGCTGAGGGAGCTGGGGATGTTTAGATTGGAGAAGAGGAGGCTAAGGAGAGACCTAATCACCACCTACAACTACGTGAAGGAAGGTTGTGGAGAGGTGAGCGATGGTCTCTTCAGCCAGGTGACAGGAGATGGGACAAGGGGAAATGGCAAGAAGCTGTGCCAGGGCAGGGTCAGATTGGACATTAGAAAAAAAATTTTTACTGAAAGAGTTGTCAGGGCCTGGAACAGGCTGCCCAGGGAGGGGGTTGAGTCACCTTCCCTGGATGTGTTCAAAAAAAGGGTAGATGAGGTACTTAGGGATATGGTTTAGCTTAGGATGAGTTTGGTTGGACTTGATGATCTTCAAAGGTCTTTTCCAACCTTGTGATTCTGTGATAAGAATGAATGACATCTTAAGCAAGTGTGGCTGGAGAGGAGAAAGGGCTGGTCGCTGCCAGCACTTTGCAGACATTCCTGATAAACTCGGTGCACCCTGGTAGATAGAAGCTTGATTTTCATAATGCCATGTAGCTATTTATGTAACAAAGATTAAAGGCACATTTTAACAGACATTTGGTTATTAAAAGGAAACAATGGCTTTTTTTTCCCCAGGTGTTATTTTAATATAATGGAAGTCATCAGAACAAGCAATCTTTTTTGAGCAGGTGCTTAGCATCATTACCCTGTATTAGGAAGCGTAAAGACATGATATATAAAAATGAATCTCTGGTGTCACGTACTCTCTAGTAAATGTAAAATAATTTCATTCCTGTTGGGTGAGCTTAACCAACATTAAATTAGTGCAAATGAGATCAGAATCAGGCCCTGAGACTATGCAATAGATTGACAAAGAAATAGCAAAGTTTATTATCTATCATTAAATTAATTTTTTATTTTTCCAAACCCACTTTTATTGGCATCAAGTGAATTGAATTTATTTTAAATATAAATATCAAATTACAAACCTAAGTACACTTCATTTGTGTAAGCCATAAATTAGAACTTGCTTCCACTGCTAGGACTGGCATTAGCAAGGTACTTATATAAAGGGAAAATGATTATAGGATTACTAAACAAAACACTAGCAAAATATGCACAGCCAGAAGACCTTACAGTAAGGAAATAATGTACAATAACAGCATATACTGAAAATCCTGGCTCATCATTGTGCATGCAGCAATGGGTATTCTGCAAGGATGCACCATAACTCTTGAAGGACAAAACCAAATTATTTTCGTGCTGAATGAAATTGAAAGACAACAATCCTTAAAATAATTTTGATGGGAAAAACATAATCACACAGAGGTCTATATTCTTAGATACCGTCTTGTTCTCAGCATGTCTGTATGAATGTTCTTGATTATTGGTTACTTGACTATAAATCTATATTTGACACATGTACATAATTGACACATATAAAGTTTACATTTATAAATAGTTTCTTAGTTCCACAAACTCTTGAAAGAACTCTGGTCTCAAACTACTAGCCATGCAACTAATTGTTTTTCTGTGGTAATTGGAAGCCTCAACACATTCTGCTGTTTTTTAATCAGAAACTGTTTCCAAATTAAGGATTCTTGCTCAGACTTTGTGCCTGTGCTTTTTGCTTCCCAAGAAATTAATCTTAATAGAAAAGGATCAAGTAAACGTACATGTGTTCTGAAATCCATGAAGAGTAGAAGCTATTTTCATATGAAAAGCTGCACCCCAGATTAGTTTGACACACACAAACATTCTCCATCACTTTCTCCATCCTGGACTGCTTGGGCAAGATGGTGTTGACTGAACAACTTATCTCTAAAAATGGGGTTTTGACTGCGTAGGTACAAGTGCAGCCTCACACAACACTGTTTATTCCTCGTACTCTCATGACAAGGTGCTAGATCAATTGCTGTAATTAGGAATTCAACACATTCTAATTTTGGAAAGCAAATAGCATTTTTAGCACAGACCTTTACTTGGGGTAAAAATCCCCACACTAAGCCGTAATTCCCAGAAGTCTTTGAGAGAACATTTTAAAGCTGGCAGAGCAGAGATAAATGCAAAGAAAAGAAAACACTTTGAAAGCAAAAAACATTCTAAAGTGCAACCACTAAAAAGCCAACAAAGACTTCCATTACCACATCACTTCTCAATTGTAAACCTGTGCAAATACTTTTTCTTAAAAACCCCACCTTTTCTGAGGAGTCTTCATCCAAGCAGTCCTAGTAGCAACTGTCTCAGGGTTCAAGAGTTTAGATAAAGAATTGAGGAAATCCTGCAAATGCTGACTCACTTCACACAGAGATAATTGCTGATGACCTGAGCAAGGTCCTGCCTTAAGCAAAATAGGGAAAAGTCTCAAGAATGGGCTGAGGCATGTGTGTCAGAACTGGTGGGACAAAGTTAACCATCTCTTGGGTTTTAAACCATTAGTGAAGGGAAGAAAATCCAGCAAAATATACATACCTCTTGCTAATCAGAGCAGAGTAGATGATGTCTGAAAACATGAGAAAACAAGGCTGGAAAATGACCTAAAAGGCAGGCAGAGGAAAGACCTTTCATTAAGGTACATGCTCTGACTTTTGACAAAGGAAGTTCTAGTCCTGGTTTATCCTCAGATCACAGAATCACAGAATCGTAGGGGTTGGAAGGGACCTCGAGAGATCATCGGGTCCAACCCCTCTGCCAAAGCAGCTCCCCAGCTCATATTGCACAGGTCGGCTTCCAGACGAGACTTGAATATCTCCGGAGAAGGAGACTCCACCACCTCCCTGGGCAGCCTATTCCAGTGCTCTGTCACCCTCACTGGGAAAAAGTTCTTCCGCATGTTGGTGCGGAACTTCCTGTGCTCCAGTTTACAGCCATTGCCCCTAGTCCTGTCCCCACAGATGCTGTGTGGCCATGTGCAATGGCAAGATCTTCCAAGGACATCAGTCAGCAATACAGAAACTACTAATTTGGTAAACCATGCATATTATAAAAAGCATTGCTAGGGAGTATTTATTTTTCTTGTGTTCCTGTGACTTGATAGGATTATCTCCTCCAAGTCATAGGTTTTGCAGTTATATACATAACATTCAAGAGTAGTACAAAAAAAGTGGCATGCTTTACATAAGATAAGCTTTTGGGCTCTTTTAATTATCCTTATAGTAAGAATTCAAGCCATAAATGAGGCCGTATCAACCAAGTCATTCCTCTGTTATCTTGGAAAAATAATGGATTCAAAATTGGCTATTTTTCAATCTTTTAAGTGGTAGTCTGCAACCATCAGAAGATTAGGTCCTCCTCTGAACCTTGTAGGATCACAGCAATACTAATTTTAGTGGTTTTGTTAAACTTTGGCAAGATGTCTTTGCAAAGGTACTGAATGTTACAAATCTGTGTGTGTGGTAACTGAGTCTTCCCTCTTCTGTATGAGGGAAAGCGAGGTACAAATCTCAGTTTTATGGATCTTGGGTGTTACAACACTGAGTGGAACATCTCTAAAATCCCACTCACAAGGATCTCAATTCCTTATTTCCCAAGGATGCTGTGCACCTACAGTAATGTATTGTGGCAGACTTACTTAATCAATGGACACGTCGGGTATGATGAAAGGATTTCAGATCTTCTCCTTGTTGTTAGTTGCTGCAGATACAGGGAGAAACACCCTCTCAGAAGGGAAAACAGGGAACACTTAGGCTGAAATCCCTTTGGATGTTTTACCTCAGGGAGGGGTTTAGGACTGTTACTTTTAGATGAAGACAGCTGCATAAGGTAAATAAGGTAAATATCCTCCCAGATTTAGAACTACCTTGATGAAGAGGATTATTGATTACTGATGAAATGCTAATACTAGGCTAAATGTAATTAATTCAAGAGATAGCTATGCCATTAATAAGCAGAAACATTACTGTCCCTGAAATTTACAGGAGAACGTAAAAAGTATAGCCCACATTGAGGATGGTTTTACAAGGTATTTGAAGATCAATTCTACTCAAAATAGTAGATGTGAATTCTGGGATTCCATTTTTAATGCTGTGCTGTTATGAAGTCTGTGTTTGGTTTGAATATAGGAAAGACTTTGCATCACAAACAGCTTGTTTACTGATCAACCTGCTGTGGGCATGGGGCCAGGCAGGGCAGGGCCATCTGCAAAGCCCAGGGCAGGGGCTTGTATGTGCTCATGGGTTGGCACCTTGGAGACCCGGGTTGGGACTAGTAACCCAAGAACAGTGCTGGGATAGGAGCTGTGTTGTGGGATTAAGTCAGCCCTGAAAGGAAGAGGTGAGGGAAAAGGAAACTGACTTGCTGACAAGGTGGTTCTAGGGGATATTTTCAGGGTTTGTGAGAAGCACAAAACAGTCAAATGGAGCTCAAAAGGTCAAGGAACTTGAGGCAGCAAAGATGCCACTTCTCTGTTGCACTAAAACTTAGTATGGAAATTTTTGCAGATGACTTTTACCTCTCTGAAAAGAAAGGCTGGTAATGAAACTGCAGACATGAGCTTAATGATCCCAGTGTGAAAGGGCTCCTATAAAATGATTTCTCCTTTTGTTGGCTGCTTCTAACCAACACTTTAGAAACACATAAACAATTTACAGCAACAAAGGGCGTTTTTTTCCCCCTGACCTGAATGTAATAATTGCTGCGTTTAGTTTATGGTTCTCTTTTTGGAAAAGAAAAAAAATCGATGATGATCAGAGCAGAGGACATGCGGAGCCAAAGGAGATAAGTGACAGATGGTCACTGAATGACCACACAAAGTCATAACATCAGAGAATCCTGGAAAGGACACTGGTCTCGGGAACAAGTAGCATGGCACAGTTTCCAAAACTTAAGTAGGTACTTTTGAAACATAACTCTAACATCACTCTGATGTATTTTTAAAACTCCTCAATATTGTGCCTGCGGGGGAAGCTATTTTTTTTTGTGTTGGCGGTGATTTCAGAAATGAATTTTGGCAAGCTCAGCTGAGTTCCCTCACTGCACAGTACATGGTAATGTTCATTATGATTATATAAAATACTATCCATTCTGTGCAGAATTAAATTTGATCCAATTTTGAAATGAATACAAACTCCTTAATACCCAGGTGCGTTCTGGAGCCAGATTTTTCTTGGTAATTAGTCCGCCACTCCTTGATGGTTAATTTTTTTTAATTTTGTGCAAAACTCTTATTACATTTTACATTACTGCTTTTCAAATGGCAAATGTTTAGCAGCGCAATAAATGGGGTTTCTGTTCTTTTTCTTTTTTTTGTTAGAGACTAAGAGACTGCAACAATGGACCACAAAGATCCCCAAGCTTGTTCGGTGCTTTGCTCTTGAAGAAGCAGAATACCTTTCCAATCTCAAGGGCTGAAGCTCTGGAGAGTTTTGAGTGTTAAAAGTTTCTAATCTTTTATTCTGCTTTACTTATCCGGCAATACATATTCATCAGGAAGGTCATTATAGCAGCACCCAGTAGTGTGGCTCCAGTTTTGAGCAGTGGCACTCAACACTTAACAGCCAAACTCACAGAAGAGCATTGCAGAACTGAACACTGAGGTAGTTAGAAGAAAGCAATTTTCTGAAACCTAATGAAACCAAAAAAGTTTTCACTTATGTTATTGGGCTACCAGGGGAAAAAGAGATTTCTAAGTTGCTTGAGTCTGTCTTCCTACAGATTTTAAAATGCCATTTTGCCTTGAGAGTGCTCTGGCGGGGTGCTGCATAATGTATTTTTCCAATGTGAGCGGAGTGCTGCACAGGGTGAGCGAGGATGGTGGGCTGAACGTCATGGATTCAAACAGCCTGGTTGCTGAATTTCAGCAGAGTGGGCTGAAAAACAGTGCAAGGATCAGGCTTGTTCTATTACAGCTGGGGTCTGTGACTACTTGAGAGCTTGACGACAGACTTGATGACACCACAAATCTTTTGGTGTAAAACAAACTAGTTGCCAAGTGAGCTTTGGGTAACAAAGAAGTGAGAATTTAGGGGAAGCTCCTGGACTTTGTCTCCCTCAACTTGAAGGAGCTCTGCATGTCCTGGGGTTATCCCAAACCTGTTCATGGCTCCCAAAGGTGAGCACATACAAACATAACATTACAGCATCCCTCCTGTAAACTTCATTTTTCAAACACTTGAAAACCTAGCCACCTTTGTGTACCCTCAGCCTATTTGTACTCTCAGTACAGCATCAAACTATTTTGCAAGTGATTTGTAGTTTCATGATAATAAAACGGCATGCAAATTACTTAAAGACTAATATATCCTAGCTAAAATGATGCTAGCATTCAAATATGTGTATTTGTTAATGTTTCCCAAATCAAGCATTTAATTCAAATTACTGCCTATATCAACGTCAACACATTTCAATGTATATAAACATGTGTATGTGTGGATGAGTGGGTGGCAGTAAATATAATGTATGACCAATGTAGTTCTATACCATGAACTGGATATTACTTTCTTATAAACTGTGTTTTGCCAGAGCATTAGTTTGACTCATTAGATTCAGGAATGTACGCATAGATGAGCAGCAAAGCAACATAGCCAAAGTGACACATCCCTATCCCTCAGCTGAGTTTACCCCTCTTTCTCTCCAGTCTTTGCTTGCTGACTTTATCTCCTTTTCCCTTTCCTGTTCTGAGGCTGCTAAGGTCTTAAGCAGAGATCTTGCTCCCACTGACTTCTTGGACCTGGGAGCTTCTGGAGAAATCCTGCTTCCTGTTGGTACCTAACTCGCATTTTGTTGGGTTGAGTCTCGATCCTGAGTGTCAGGATTGCAGTGATTGCTGGGTAAGATTTCATTGCATCCTTATCACCGCTCTTGACCTGGAGACAGCTCCTGTACCTTCCCTGGACATAGTTGTGTTCTGCCCATGATATGATCTGAACATTTTTTCTTCTCCTCTGAACATCACTTCCCCTGCTCTTGAGTCTGTGCTAAGAGGCTGTGTCAGACACAACCCTTCTTGGCCTCCCAGCCCATCGGCTGGCTGACTGCAGGGATAACTGAAGCGCACTGGGAGGTCTCGCACCAGCACCGTGGAGCTGTGTCCATGTTGCAAACCCCATGCTCACCCCTGGAAAATTTTGGGCTGCCAAACTCAGAGCCACCTGAGCACCCCCCCCCCAGCTGTGCTGCTGGGCCAGGTGAGCTCCTTTGGCTACAGTTGGCCCCACACTGATGCAGTGGCTGATTTAACATAACTGCTCATTCCTACTATTTGCAGCTCTTTTGTAGCCAGAAAATGACATTTTCTTCCCAGTGGTTTTAAAATGACAACTTAGTTTTAGGGGTGGTTTTTTTGAAGGAAGGAGTGCTTTTCCGCAGCTGAGATAGCTTTTATCAGAATATTCTTAATATTAAACAATGATGCCATTCATTGAGTTAAAACACCACCCTCTAGAGACTATTAAATATTCAGTAACCTTGGCAACAAAATAAAAAGAGATACTGGTTTAGTTGTTTAAAATAAGGAACATACACCCTTATGTGTGTGAACATATTGCTAACATATTGGTTTGCATTGTTTTTGTTTTCCTAATCATATGGCTCAATCCCACATTTCCTCCTCTTGCTTTCTAAAACATCCCAGTATTAGAAAATACAATTTTTTTTTCCATATAAAACCTATCCTACATGACAGAATGACACCTGGTTAGGGAAAAAGAAAAAAAAAAAGTCTCCAAAACAGAATGATAAAGTGCCTAGAAAGGGGTACAGGGGTTTATAGGCACTCTTGTCATCTGACAATAAACAGAAAATAAAAGTATGCATTCGGGCAAACTGAGTAGTCACTCGGTTTTTTTCATATCAAAGTTTTTAGAGAGCCTATAAACTTGCTCTGTTCCAGTTGATGCTATTCAGAAGTCTAGATTTACATTTAAAAAGGCGAAAAAATGCATGCACAGGTAGATAGTATTTATTAGTATTTTAGGTTAGGCATCAAGAACAGAGATATTCCTTTCAAGGCTACTGTCTGGCATCACTCCAGAAGCTGAGCTGTATGTTAAGAGACAAGTTGATGAGGTTGGACAGTGATCCTAAACATGGAAATATCTGGGAATAGAGGGAAAAGACTGGACGGAAGCATGCCCCAGCAGCCTGCATCACCAAGCTTATTGGGACTCTGCCCCTCTGCACAGCTTTGCAATGAAAAGTTGCTCTTGTATTTGGCTGCCTGTGTTTGCGTGGGTGCATTTGCTTTTGCAGATTACATTAACTTATTCCCCTCATTCACGTCAGGGGCTCGAGGCAGTAAGTTCAGGCCATCTAACAGCAAACTACAAAAAGTGCTGTATGTTTTCTTTTTTTTTTAAGTTTGTGAAATAATTTGCTTCCCCAAGCTAGTGATAATATGGATTTGGAGCACAGCTCTCCCAGATTTATTTAATAAAAGGTTACCATTTTTCTTCTAGCAGAAATAAGCAGAGAAAAGAAAGCTATTCTCCTCGACACAATAGAAGGTAGGATTATAGAATAAACACAAGGGAGATAAGAAAGGTGAATCAATTTAAATGACCTTTATTCAAGCTTCATTGAAACAAATGAATAAGAGGATTTATCCCCCAGAAAATAAAGCGGAAATAAGAAAATAATGACTAAATAGCAAACTAAAGGAAAAAGTTCTAATTATATTGAAAGAGATTTGCGAGGGTTTCTTAGTTTAAAATTAAAAATAACTAAGAGTGTGTTAAAACATGTATGAATTAAAGCTGAGCAAACATAATAAAACCACTTGGATAGCTAAGCTGGGAGTAGGATATAGCGCAGTGCTTGCAGCTGAGAAATGGCATTGCCTGTTTGCACCATTAACCTAAAATTTAGTCCTCCTACCTTATGGATCAACTGTTTTAGAGATTAATTGGCTCCCTAATCCTGTGAAATCCTGGGGGTTTTTTATTTCTCACGTAGGACAGGACCCTAAATATACTGTTGAAGTGCTAGGCAAGCAAAGTGGGGGGTTAGTGGAGTCACAAACAGCAGGTGTGGGACTCCAGATTCGGCAGGTGACGCAAACCCTGCGGTGGTGAATGGGACCCACAGCCTGACATATGGTTGCCTGTTCCATTGCTCAAATTTCCAGCATACCAATACCTGCTTTCCAGCCCATGTGGGTAGCCTGGGGTGCCTGGACACACCGTGCACCCCTTGCAGCTCCTGGGCACACACCTGGAGCCTGTGTTGCTGTGCAGGTTCCTGGCCTGCTGGATGCTGCTTCTGAGTGTGCTGAACTTCATCTGCCCTGCAATGATGGGAAGGGTTTTATGGTTTGGTTTGTTTGGGGTTTTTTTTCCCCAAAAAGATTTTTTTTGTATGTTTAAAAAAACACCTGTAATTTAATAAACTGTACTTGTAGTTCTTCTGGTGGCTTTCCCCGGCCTCCCCC
>VZTU01004428.1:59341-239827 GCA_013400835.1 Zapornia atra | reverse complement strand
ACACTTGGCAGTGTTGAACCTCATTAGGTTCCCTGGGCCCATCTTTTCAGCCTGTCAAGATCCCTCTGGATGGCTTCCTTTCTTTTTATTGTGTCAACCACACCACTCAGCTTGGTGTCATCCTCAAACTTGCTGAGGGTGCACTCAATTCCGTCATTGATAAAGATGTTAAAGAGCACCGGTCCCAAGACAGACCCCTGGGGGACACCGCTTGTCACCGGCCTCCACCTGTACACAGACCCATTGACCACCACCCTTTGGCTATGGTCTGTTAACCAGTTTCTTATCCACTGGATGGTCCACCCATCAAATCCACATCTCTCCAATTTAGAGATAAGGATGTGGTGGGGGACTGTGTCAAAGGCCTTGCACAAGTCCAGGTAGATGACATCGGTTGCCTTCCCTTTATCTGCCGATGCTGTCACTCCATCATAGAAAGTCATCAGACTGGTGAGGCACGACCTTCCCTTCGTGAAGCCGTGCTGGCTGTCCCGGATCACACGCTCATCCCTCATGTGCTCCAACATGTCATCCAGGAGGATCTGTTCCATGATTTTCACAGGCACAGAGGTGAGGCTCACCAGCCTGTAATTCCCTGGGTCTTCCTTGCTCCCTTTCTTATAAATAGGAGTGACGTGACCTTTTTTCCAGTCCCCATGGACTGGACTACCATCCATATATGGACTACCATCTCATACAGCAGCTAGTGTTTCATTATCTTTCATGGTAACACTCGAGTCATATATCATATTTTCTAATAAATCTTAGATTTACCAACCTAGCAGAGTATCAATAACATTACCTTGCCAAATCCTGTTTTCAGCATCAGGCATGCAGGGTTACATCTTTCATGTGGGTTTTTTTGCCGTTTATCAAAATGAAACATGACATCTACTGTAAATGCTATTCCCATTTAGTGCTTAATGATACATCTGCTTCCCATCATCCACAAATTCTGATGCTTTGCTAAACAGATACTTTGTTTGGTGACAACCTGTATGCCAAACTGAATGTTCATTAGCTTCAGCTTATCTGCAACTGAAGCCAGTGTAATTATGAGTTGGGTCTACCAGCTAAAATGCCTTAGATATTACAGTGGAAACATAGGGTCTACAAATACTAGATTTAACACTGCCCTGACTTTTTGTAAAAGATCAGCCTTAAAATGTGAAGTGACATCAAGTGCTGTTACTGCTTTCCACTCAAAGGGTGAAGATAGTGCCCTGTCTACAGTAGCTCCACCCAAAAGGTATCACTATTAGGATAGAAAAGACTGTAATAACTTTTGGTTACCTTCTGGTGTATTTGATAAGCCATGTGGACACATCCAGAATTTCACAGGATTCAGGTGCCAAAGGGCATACCAAATCTGGCTCCCCAATTCTGTGCCCCGCTCAGCAGCCCTAGGCCAGGATGTACCCTCTGCTGTTCTGTAGGCAGGTCAGCAATGGGATGGAGGTGATCAGTTTCCAAGTGGGTTTTGATGGCAGACCATGCGAGTTACAGCAGGCCTACAGCAAGGTAATTTCTGAAAGTTAAGCTATGGGGTTAAAAGAAGAGTTTAAATAGCTTAAATGCAGTTTATGCATTTCTGTGTAAATTAACTTTTTTGTTTTTCCTCAGCTCAAGGCATTTTAAAATAAATTTTCTGAACTTTGACAGAATCAGTGGGAGTCTCTGGGGTTTAAATTGACTCTTCATTCCACAGAGGCAATAACCTGAAGGAGTTATAATAACCTGAAGTACATGCTTCTGTGGTCATGCATACTAAGTAAAAAAACAGAGTTAACTTGAGATTACTGTCCTGACAGTACATCCAAGACACGTTGCTTATCTTGTTATATCTTATATGAGTGGCTGTTCCATTGCTTTCAAAATAATAACAAAGATTTTGATTCTATGGACAATTACACTGTTGACTCTGAAAAAGTGAGACCTAGATTTGAAAGAGTGAGGAAAAAAAATCATTATTTTCCTCGATTTCAGTCACTTTCTAAGCCAATCAAAACCTTATTTGATCAAATAAGACAGAACAGTACATAAATCTATATTTAACACATGCTTCTTGCACCACACATATGCTATAGCTTTACCTCGTGATAAATAGGTTGATTTCTATGAACTACAATGTGGGATTTCTATAAAAATTGTTAGCATAGTTAAGTGATGATTTCAGAAAGAATCTCCATGGTAGATGTTCATTCTATGACCTAAAACGGAATCTCACGGCTGTGGCTACTTCGACCAGCTATAAATTAAAAAGCCAAGCTGTAACTGATCTGGTTTCAGCCCCAAGCCACTAAATTTGCTTAATCTGCATGTTTAACAGATCAGCAATGAGAAGTCTCTTTCTAATATTTGTTTCAGAACAATCTGTCCTCACCCTGTGCTTGTCCCTGGAGATTGTACATCCATAATTTCAGGACAGAACTCAAGGAAAGTTACCTCTTGCCTGCCATGTGTTGCTTCCTCAACAGAAATCTACAAGCCACAGACAACCTGAAGTCAACTTCCATTTCCATTTTTAGCTTCAAACCTCCCTTAGCCAAGCCTTGCTTGGTATCACTGATTTTTAGAGCTGCT
Source organism: Zapornia atra (assembly GCA_013400835.1). NCBI lineage: Eukaryota > Metazoa > Chordata > Aves > Gruiformes > Rallidae > Zapornia > Zapornia atra. The sequence goes on along the minus strand of VZTU01004428.1, from coordinate 237,244 downwards.
TCACAAAGTAACAAGTTATCCATACTGTTATGTGCTTACATTTATTAAGAAATTACAATTTGATATCCCCAAAGTTGCTGCAGATGGTTTATGGTTTAGGAATGGAAGTGGCCACTACTGTAAGCATGCCCAAGGCCTCAGGCGTCCTGGCCTACTTCAACAATGATGAGAATTTATTATCAGAGAATGGCCATCAAATCTAGAAAAGATGTACTAAGGGTAATTAATGTGTATAGAAAGGAAGAAAATCTCAGTTTTTATCTCTGGAGAGATGTTCTCTGAAGTTTTTGGCCAGGCTGGTGTGCTGGGTAGGGGCATTTCCTTTCTCCATTCCACTCATGATGATGATCTAACTTGGGAGCAGATGGCTCCCTGGCTGTCACTCAGAAATCTCACCCATAAACTTCTCTAACAATGCATTGAGCTGTTAGAGGCTGACCATGATCCTGAGTGTCTCAGGGACATGGCCTTGTCAAATATATAGTTGACCTCTAAATGACACTCCAAATATGAAGACATCTGAGGTGCTACTGGGAGAAGGCAGAGACTTTCACCTGAGTTTCAAGCTTTTGCAATGCTCACATCAGGTTAAAGGAAGAATAAGATGCAAATCATTAGCTTTGATCTTACCTGTCACTTAGCATACTTCCTCCTAAGAAGGTTGATGGCTCGAGGGATATGCCCCAGGTACTGGCTTTTGGGCACCTGTCCCAAAGGAGAAAGTAGTAATCCATTATTCTGAAAAATAGCTCAGTATTTAATGAGAAATTTATTTTAAAACAATATTACCCCTTTTCTAAGTGAAAACTCTACAGACAGTTCAGAAGATCATATCTATGCCCATACAGAAAGTCTCTAGTCCTACAAACATCTTTTTCAGCCACTATGAGCCCTTTTTTCTTGACACTCACAGGAGGCTGGGGATGAGGTGGATGTGGGGAGACCAGCCATTTCTACACAACTCATCCTAGACCTGAGGCTGAGAGCTGACTCTTGTCCTCCCAGGTCATCAAAATGCAGCTCCTTTGCTCATGCTGTTGTTGTCTTTGTCTCCATAGTGACACTGAGTGTCACTGCTTTAGCTGTCACCTGAGTGTCATCCCTCAGCCTCCCACTCCTGCAACCCTCTGGCCCCATTGCAGCATGCTAGGAAACAGGGATGCCCCTTGGATCTGAACCACTATGCTAACATTTCATTTGCCTTCATTTTCCGCTCACTCTGCTCCAAACTGGGTTTACTTTTCTACCTCCAGTTCAGCTGACAAATGAGGGAAAAAAAACCCAAACAAGTAAACCCCAAATGTTCATCACCTTAGATATGTCCAATGTGATTCATGTTCTTCACTGTACTTCTCAGACACATCCTGGAATTGCAAGCAAACTTCTGTAGTTATTAAAGGAAATTCATTTAACATAGACAAAAAAATCTCCAACTCAGGAGCAGGAGTCAAATTAAAAACAGTTTGGTGGTATAAAGCACTTGATGATAGGAAAATGCAATGGCCAAATTGCCTTCTCTGTATCCCTCCTCAGCCCGGCACAGACTCCATCAAGATGAATAGGAAGACTCCTATTGATGTCAGTGGGCTGGGGATCAAGCTCTTGATGTCCATGCTTTGAGGGACTGAGCAAAAAGCACATTTGTACAACACTTATATAGGTAATTTTAATTGTGGTAGTGGAGTGAAACAGCACCTGTACCCCAAGGATGAAGAAGGGAAATTTAACATGGGGCTGTGATGTGCCATGAGACAAGGGAACTGCTTGCCAGAGAAAATAATGAAGAGTCTAGGTGATGTGTTTGGATTTTTTAAAGAGAACATTTAAAAGTTTAGCCTCTGTCTCTTCCCTGTGTGAGTGCAGTATTGACTCTAATGTGTGGCTCACTGCATATGTATGTCCTTCCTTACCGAGATGCAGTGGAGAACTGTGCTCCTCCCCGGCTCTCCTCATCCCCAGCCAACACACCAGCTTCTGATGGACAACCATCTCAATGTCTCTGCTCCTGAGAGCAGGATTTAACCACCATCTATCTGTCAGATGCACTCTTTTTGTTCTCTCAAAGACCATCTCTCCTGCCTTCTCTGTGCTAGGCATGTCCCTAGGGATGCAAGGCAATTTCCTCTTTCCACTCTCCTATATGAATTGCTCCCACATATGTTATCTCTAAGACCTGCCTCAGAGTGCTGCAACTGAGATATGCCTGATAATATAGGGAGCACACGCTTGGAGGATTAGCAAGGGTTTCATGCCTCAGGGAGCTGTAACTATTGTAATTTTCCCTCAAGACAGGAGATCCAGTCTATCCCGCTGCTTGATCCTTAAAATAGCCTCTTTATTTGTCTGTTTGCAAACTAGTTCAATTTTCTGAAGATTAAATTCTCTCTACGTTAATGATGGAGGCAATCAGCTTTCTTACAAGAAGTTTCTTTAACATGTCTCTCAGCTACCAAGAAATCTAAGCTCTGAGAAGTTGTATTTTAGCAAGAATGCCTGGGAGTTTGCAATGTTCTTACTCTTACTGGTATTACAGGTCACTGCCCTTCTCAGCATTTACCAAAGCTGAACCACTAAACACCTTGTTGTTTCTATTTAGAATGGTGTCTGTGCTTGCACCCGCTAGTAGCCTTAGTGTAGCAAAGAAAGATTAAACATTCAAGTAATTTAGCTTAGTTCCAGTTCATTTTCAATTAACAGGAGAAAATCCTCTCAGACATAATAGGTGATTTTAGGTTTGGGTTTAGTTTATTTGTCTGACAAAAGTAAGTATTTAGGCTTACAAGTTAAAATCACTAATGCTGTTGAAAATACAGTTCATGAAATAAAATAAAAAATGGTGATTTTCAAGGGTAACTTCCCTTTTCAGTAGGTTTTAGACATAGTAAACGCCCCAGAATGAATACTGTACCAAACATTTCAGAGAAGAAATTGGAGTACTATTATAGAAAGGTTAAAGATTAGGAAATAATACCTTATGTGTGTTTATTTACTGTACTTAGCATGCAAAACCTCCTCCTGTCCAATTTATTGACGTCAGTTTCTCTTCTTTCTCTGGTACCATTCTTGGCTGTCTTACCCATGTCAAGCTGAGGAGGTTTATCTAAAAACCCATCTTCCCTACTATATAGGCAGTAAGATGACTTCCAAAGATGTCTTCCTGACTCGACAGGCAAGACTGTCTGAAATAAGAAGGTTGGCTGGCCAATGTCTCTCTCATTGAGGTTGAACACCATGTGATCAAACAAATAGAGGACAAAACAAATTTGACAAAAAAAAAATAAAAATCAGTCATTTCACAAACTGATTTTAATTGTTAGGAGAGTCAAAAGATTCCTCTTTATGTGGCAAATGAGGTTTGGCTGTTTACATAGGTAGAAGATCAGAGATTATATGGGTGAAGAAGGGAGCAGATGTACCTTGGGATAAATCTCATATGAACAGATACATTTGAAAACACACACTTTACAGTTTTGACGGATCTGACTTTTCTATTGAGGAATCATCCCCAAGGCCCAAGGATATTTTTTCCCCCAAATTAGTAAGATCTCTGATGAGACCTTCCTGCTCCACCCACTGCCAAGCTGTTAGCTTTTACACTTTAATGTGCTTCTCCCTGTCTTTAAAAAGTTATAAACCCATCATTTTGTTGTGGGTTTCGGTATTTTTTTCCCCATGGAATCCTTTTGTTTCCTGTAGCAAGACAAGCTAACAATCAGTAAATATCAGTGAGCTGATAGAAACTTGGAAATGTGCAATGGAAGAAAGGGGACAAGAAAAAGCAAAGAAACATGCAGAAAATCCTAGAGTATTTTTTAGTTGCCTGATATACTTTTGATGTAAACACCTGGCAGGAACTTTGGTCAGAAGTAATGAGAAAGTTAGAGATGCATGAGGAATCAGTAGACACTTCACATCTGTGAGAAATGCAGGGGTGAAAAGTGACACCCTTTTCATTGCAATTGGTTTGACAGAATTAAAAATGAATGCTAACAAAGCCAAGTAAACATCATAGTCACCTGTCTCTAGCAGCTCTCACTGAGCACGAATTTCCTCTTGCCCTTGCCTGGTAACAGAAGGAAAAAACATGTATATAGTTCCTCAGAGACACGAACGCTCCAGTTCCAGGGGAACCTGTGTTTAGAAAATCAATTGAAGTGAAAAGGAGACCAATAAACATGTAAGAACAGTGGGGAGCTAACGATCCTTCCACAGTCTAAAGACACCGCAATTACAGTAATCTTTACAGAAGACTGAGGACATCAGGTCCCACCCGGAGCACACATGTGGGAAACCTCTCAAAGGACTGAGTGCTCTTGACAAGCCAAGGTGCCAGGACAAAGCTGACTCAAAGAGGAATGTAGGACAGCTACTCTTCAGGAAGAAAGGGAGGTCCATTTGGTGCCGTGTTTAACTTAAACAGACACAGCTTCTCATTTCTCTAAGATGTTTTAGTCCTTTTCAATCCTTAATTTCCCAACTTACCTGTACATTATTTTGGTGTCTCTGTACTCGAAATCCCCAATTACAAGAAGAAATGCCAGCATAGTAACCACTCTGGGACCTGGCTGGCAACAAGCAGGCAAAACCCCCTGTGGCAGGGGGCATTTCCTACAGAAAACTGCCTCCATGCCCTGTAACCCATCCACCTCTAGTCACCTCCAGCTGCCTGGGCATTCCCAGACATGTCTCTGATAAGGGAGTGCTGATAAGGTTCAGCCATGGTCCTGCTGGTGATCTGCCTTCTGGAAAGCTTCAGGAAACCCAAACGTATTGAAATTAAACCAGATTTAACCATGGTAGAAGTTTAATAATTCTTTCCTTTAACAAACCTATTTAGTCTTTTTCTCCTTTCTTGGTTGTTCTGGATAGATAAACCCCAGTTTGAATCACAGCCTTCAAGACTTGCACCTGCATTGGAAATTTTGCTCTAGTTTTCCAGTTTTGTCCATGTAGCTTTTTATTTTATCCACTTGTCCTGCATTGCTTGTTTATCTCCTAAAATCTTCCAGCCCACTTCTGTTTGCTTCGTGACTTGTCTCTTAGCACGTTGCTCTTCCACCTTCCTAAAAATAAAAAGTTTTCTTTTTCCTATGGATCGCTCTGCCACCCACCATTGCGATTTATAAAGACCTGTCACCACTTCAAGTGCCAATCTTTCTCAGTGAACAAGTATCATTCATTGGCACTGTGCATCTTCCTGAACCCTCACATTCTGCACTAGATCTGAAGGAGCCAGGCTAGCATGCAAAACTATGGATTCAAAATTGGGTGGATTTGAAGCAGGAAACATCCTCCTAGAACTGCCTGTATATCCCACAGAATGATTTTTCTATTATCAGCTGTCCCATAAACCACATTCACTCTTCATACAAGAATCTGTCTCTTTTTTGCAATTACAGAAATGGAATGCTGTAAATAAGTCACCACCTCCCTGCTTGCAAGTCTGCCTCTTTCTAGAAGTTTGTGCAAATAAGAAGTTTCTCAGGTGTTTAATATATATTTTCCTCTTTATTCCACTTACTCAACACAAGAAAGAAAAAATACACTCACCCAATACAAGAAAGATGTGGAACTGTTGGAGAGGGGTCAGAGGAGGGCCACAAGGATGATTACAGGGCTGGAGCACCTGCCCTACAAAGAAAGGCTGAGGGAGCTGGGCTTGTTCAGCCTGGAAAAGAGAAGGCTGCAGGGGGACCTCATTGCAGCCTGCCAGTACCTGAAGGGAGCTTATAAGCAGGAGGGGATTCAGCTTTTCAAAAGGGTAGATAATGGCAGGACTAGGGGGAATGGACTAAAGCTAAAGGAGGGAAGGTTTAGATTAGATATTAGGGGGAAGTTTTTTACAGAAAGAGTGGTGAGGTGCTGGAACAGGCTGCCCAGAGAAGTAGTGGATGCCCCGTCCCTGGAAGTGTTCAAGGCCAGGTTGGATGGGTCCCTGGGCAGCCTTGTGTAGCTCCAGGCCTGGAGGTTGGTGGCAGGGGGGTTGGAGCTCTATGATCCATGGGGTCCCTTCCAACCCAGACCATTCAATGATTCTGTGATTCTATGATACTATGATACTCAGAACCTGCTTACTCCTCCCCCCCAACCGCCCCGGCAAAACCAAAAAAAGAAGTGACATACTTAGCCCAGCAGGAAATTTGTATTACTGACTTCAAAGAGCTTCAAATATTAATTCAAAGCCTAAGTACTAGGATGTCCCGTTCTTGTTGAAAATACTGCAATTTAGAAGCTATTTTACACAGTGATCCTAATATAATTAGCTGGAGTTCTACTTTCCCACCCAGCCCGCTCCCGCAATGCCCGTATGTAGAACCATAGTTTATGCAGGTACCACGCTCGTCTTCAAACACAGAACTAGATGGGGAGTTAACCTACCTGAAACAATCTCCTTTGCCATCACTGCTGGCTGAGTAAAGACAGATTTGTAGAAATTGTTCCTTGCAAGATAAGCAATTGCATTTAAGAACACTCACCACTTTTTAAACATACAGGTCATAGAAACTGTGATTGGAATGATGGTGTCATACCTCTTTTCTCTGTACCTCTAACATAACCTAGTATTTAAATTAATTTATTTTAAGCAGTGATCAGACTTAACTAGAAGTCAAGACTGATGCAGTTTGTCTTTCCTCATCAGAAAAAAAAAAAACCACCAGAAAATCCTCTGGCAATCACCACTGCAAAGCCCACATATTCTGCTTGTGAAAGGAAACAAAATGAGTTCTTAGAAAAGATAGGCATCTCAGCAGAACCATTTTAATCTGCAAAATAGCAAATTGTGTGATTGACTTCTGGGAACTGCCAGGTCATGCTCTGATTCCAGAGCCCAACTACCTGGACTAGGGAAGTTGTTTCACAGATTCTGGGTTTTTTTTTTAATAAACCCACAACAACCAACCTGGTCTCATACCTGAGACCAGAATCTTAATTTTTCATTTGTAAGAGGATTTTCTACAATTTTCTGATTGGTTTTCTCACTGTGAATTTCCTACGGAGTTTCCATCCTTTGAATTCTATTAGATTTTATCTGCACATGAATTACTTTTTCACCAAAATTTAACAATGTTTAATTTCATTACAAGTTTTAGGAGAGGAGACTTGAGGTTTCCTTTCACACAGCAAAGGAAGTTCAAGATGGAAAAAAGTCTGTCTTAGTCAAACAGAGCTCTTTTGTGTATGAAGAATTTGAGTATGATTTTACTCTGATGCTGGAAGAAATGTAAAGTCTTTGAAGTCACTCCATCAAAGTCAACAACTACACAGTAATAAAGAAAAAAATGAGCTGTTTATGTCTCCTTTTTTGTTTGTTTCTTGCCTAAATCTGAAAAAAATAATAAATATCATCTGATTTATGATTGTTCTTTGTGTATATAAGGCATGACAAATACATTAAAAAATACAGACCAAACACAGTTCTGATAAAAAATTTAGGATTCTTTCCTTTCATTTTTATGGAGTGAGTTTTGGCTTTTCATTTTGATTTTTTTAGAATTCACATTTCCCAGCGTGGTCTCCTTTATTTGGTTTATTAATGTCGCTCATGTCATGAACAGAAATGACAAGGGTTCTGCTGCACTTTTGACATTTAGAATCAAAACCATAGACTGAGTCAAAAATAAGTGAAGCTCTCAAGTATCTCTCCATTTTGATTTTTTTAATAACATCACTGTGACTTGTAACTTTGAAGCAGTGGAGAACTGTAACTTCCATGCAGTGGCTGTAAGAAACACATGGGTAAGAGGGAAAATACCATGTTGAAAATTAAACTCAGAAGAGAACGGAATTAACTGAAATGAGTTAACTATTTTTCCTGAGATGAGATCAAACGAATTTTTACAGAAAGAAATGGCAAGTGATTGCAAGTATATAAATACAATGGTAAAAGTGGAATGTGTTTTATTCTAGGACGTTCATTCAACAAAAAAATAAGAAAAGGGTATTTAAAGCCTGAGGGGTTTGAGGGGTTCTTTGTTTTAGTTTTGCAAAATTGAATTATAATGATTATGTCGAGAACAACAAAAGGATGAGCAAGGCACACATTTTGGCAGGGGCAGAATGTAGCTTGCCAAAATTTCTGCATACAAAAAATCATGCAAGCAGATTTTAAATGGATGGAAAACATCAGAGCAGACTCCTTGGGCGCATGGTACAAGTGCTACCCAGCCCAGTGCAGGGGAGCAACTCCCAACACAAGCCACGATGCTGGTGGTGCTCCTGCTGCACCCCTTCTGAGGTCTGCAAAGTTCTTCACTGGTTTGTTTTCTCCTTCAGTTTTGGTCTGACAGTTGGGATATCTTTCTTTGCTCTATTATTTATGTGTTTACAGTTAAGCATGCAGAAAGCACCTGGAATAGACTCTTCAGCGCCTTTCGATGTCTCTGTGGAAGATTATCCCAAACTTCCACTGCCTGAAACCTGGCTTTCACTGCCTGAACTCAATTTTCCTTCTCCATGCTACTGTGGAGACAAGCTTCTTACCTCACAGAGCTGGTTTAACTTTTAAAACTCTACAATATACTCTTTTTAAGGCTTCGTGAATGAAGATGTAAAGAACATGTGGCAGCAGGAAGGTTTCTGCTCCTAGAGCAGCCACCCCAGAGGAGGACCTCACTTCATCCAGCTGCACAGATGGAGGAGCCGGTGCTGGCTGAACCCTCAGTGCCTGGACTGTCCCCTGGACTCAGGGCTGGGTTCAGGGCATGCTGAGGAGCACCGAGAACACTTGTGTAGCCAGCACCGTGGAAGAGAGGCTGAGAGACTTTCCCTGTTTCAACTGTATAAAATACTTATACTTTTGGATAAATCATGAATATACTCTTAGAAAAAGCATAAGGAAAAATATAGGTTACTGTGGTAGGAGGAAGAGAGGTGATGGATGGAAATGGCAGTAGGTGATGTAATGGCCTGCAATCGCGAGGGACCACACAGCAGTGTGCCAGCAGGCACATTGGACTTATCTCCATTTCTGAGGAATCTTTCCCTCTTAAGGGCTCAGCAACACTGGTAGTGTTTGGCATGCTGACCTAAATCAAATTGACTAGAGAAGTCAATTTGCTTTAGTTTGGGTAGGGAAAAGGGACACGTTTTCATATCACATATCTCTTCGGGGATCTGAATTATGTTTCTTTCCTTGCAGTTGTAAGAAATATGTGTTCATCTCCTATGCCTGTGCATGGTTAGTGGCTCCTGGGGAAGGAAAAAGATGTTATCCTTGCTGCCTGGCTAGCATTTTAGGAGTCCCCAGAGGTGTTCCGCTTCTGTGCATCCTCGGGAGGGCGACCGTCTCGCACAAGCACAAGTGAATCAGTCAAAGACACTGTTCAAAAGGAGGTGAACATTGTAAATGATCCTGTCATCATCGCACACAGGTCCTGGAGTGGCTTTTGCCAGGAAGATGCAAACATTACAGCGTTTGGAAGGAAACAGAGCCACAAAGCAGTCGTGCTGAATATAAACATGACACCAGCCCTGCAACAGGGGTGATAACAAAGCAGAGGCAGACAGAAAAATCCAAGTTTCAGTATTTCTTCTAAGGAAATACTTCATCTAACAGAAAAAGAGGTGGCAGAAGTGCCAAGGAGGTGTCTTTTAATTATCATAGGGAGAAAGCTTATAGCTAAATCTGCATGGAAGATGTAAAACTGATTATGACTTCAAGTACAAAAAAATGTTAAAAAGCCTCTCCCGTTTCAAGATTTTCTGTAAATAAACCGAGAGCAAGTTTTATTGAAGAGCATAATGTTTAAGTGTAATATAATAGAAATAAGATTTGATTTCTAAGAATATAAAGGATAATCAATCAATAAATAAAACCCCAACAGTCTCTTAATCCCAAATAGACCTAATAATTTCAAAATTATTCCTACATCACCTTTCTGCCCCATCCTACAGTTTTGAGATCAGTGACATATTTGCAAAGGTTATGGAGACTTCAGTGAAATTGCCTCCTCTGATGAAAACAAAGGTTTCCCAGGCTTTCTGGGGCTTGCTCCGTCCATGGCGGTAATGAGACATTATAAATAGACTGTGCCCTTTCACTCTGCCTCTCACTAACTAAAATGCAATCGATACCTCATCATCCTTTCTTCTGTGCAGCAGCCCACAGGTTATTTAGCTTCAAAACACCACTATTGACACTGTCAGTGTCAAAAGATACAGCAGGATTGTCCCGCAGTAATGCAATTCTGTCCCTAATGTGATGGCCTGTTGAAATAGGTTGCCTCTGTCCCTTGCGTGATATTCAAACTCCATTCAAGCCTTTATCAATTCGTTTTCTTCTGTCTTCCAATTGTTTGCTTCTGGTGTGGTAACTGAAGAGGCTCAACACTCCTTTAATAACCCCTAGTTGAAGATCTCCAAGAATTACTTTGGTAGCTCATGTCCGAGAGGATCTCCTGGTGGGATCTACTCAGCGTATCACTGCCAGGCCTGTGGTACAGGGAAGAGGGATTTCAGGGCCACATGTCTACCCTGTTGTGCCCAGGGGAGGTGCAAGGGAGAACAGGGTGTGGAGCTCAGGCTGCTTTTAAAAGTTTTCTCTAATTTCCTTCCACCAAAGACTAAGTGTTAAATTTTGTGGTGGGGAATCACAGGAGCAGGTAGATCATTGTGTGTTGTCAGAAACAAGAGGAAGCTACCCCATCTGAATGGTGTACCCTTACCTAGTTCTTCTCAGGCTGGGGATCAAGAAGGAATTTTCTGGGTGATTCCTGCTCAGCCTTGTTCAAGCTCATTGCTAACATTGCAAGGGTTCCACTACAGACCAGCTTTGTTGTGCTTCAGACGCACAAAGACATGCATTTCTGATGTTTCACACAATCACACTTTCTGGTAATTTCTATGTTCCCTGAAACGTCTGCAAAACAGGCTCCTCCACTAGTGACCTGTGCAGGTCAGAGCTGCTTGTCCATGGTGTGAAATATGCTTGTAAGCCACACAACTCAGAAGCATAAACTCATGCTCAGAGAACCTCAAAGTTTGCACGATGGCATTATCATACTCTGCAAAGCTGTTGGCAACTGCCAAATACATTTCATTTATATTGAAGTCTGAGAAAAACATAATTAGCACCTCATATTAAAAAGAAAGCAGCATGCTGTTGACAGCAAGCCAGGAAGTTGATAAACACAACTTCCTCAAATTAAATTTTCCTGAAAAACCTAGATGAGGACATAAATTCTGAAGAGGCTGGTGTTAGCAGCTGTGCAGCACAGTCACAATTAAACTCCAAACCCTAACGTTATCACTTACTCTTATAATGCTTCTTTTCAGAAGATTTTCAAACTATATTGAGCAAATATATTTCAGGTGGGGGATATCTGGGCCAGGGATGCTTTGCTAAAATAACCACCGCCCAAGAAGAAGCATGCAAGTTGCTGAAAAACTCCTGCAGTCCCAGAGTTTGTTCTCATCTGTGAGTACTGCTCAATTCAAAATGTGGTGCAACTTGAGATATGTGGAAATTGTGGCTTTTCAAAACAGACTCCTTTAACAGGTAGAGCGTATTTAAAAAGAAAAAAAAGAAGTGAACTTCTACGTTACACAGTGCAAACCTCCCTGCTTAGAAACTGTGCAAGCCTTGAAACGCAGGAGTAGGTGGGTCCATGGCTTGCCCCCTGTCCTGGTGCTGTCACACCAGCTGGGTTAGTGCACAGAGACCAAGAACAGAAGTTGCTTGTTCTTGTTCTAGAACAGGGATAAATGTCTACAATGCAGAGGCCTCCACCCTGCCATGTACTGTTCCTTGAGCTATTTTTGATGTGATGCAACTTTCACGCACTCCACATTTTCTTTGGGGCTTATCCTGAGAAACTCACAGGCCAATCATCTGCCATCTGGTCTGCTTTCTCCTCTCTCCTTTCACTGTCCCGTTCTCCCCCTGCTTGCACAATACAGGCTTTCTTTCCATGCATGCCTCTTCCTAGTGTTTCAACTTAGCAATTGTGGTTATTCTTTGGTGTTCATATCCTTCTACTTTGTCCTTTTCTTGTTACGCTGTGGCAGCTTCTAGATAATTTTTATGCATTCTCTTCCAAACTTGCCCTTAATAAATATTAAAAGGCACACACACAGGTATGCTCATAAATCTGAAAGAAGCCAAATGGACCGATTTCTAGAAGCACAATAAGAAGCTGCCTATTTTCTTTGGCTTGGTCCCAAATGCTACCCCCTGTTACACCAACGTAAGATTATAGTGGGTGCAAGCACTCTCAGTGATGGCAACTGTCCTGGCAGCAGGTTGCCCTTCTGAAGCCGCCAGGTGAAAGGGGTAAGAGAAATACCAAGAACAGAAGCCCCATTACTGTTAAACCCAACACTCTGTGGGTATCTAGGTATACCTGATACCACGGTGCAGCTCAGCAGCAGTTGCACAGAATGGTCTGTGGGCAGTCTGTGAAAAGGGTGAAGAAGGGTTTTTCATTTCATGCATCATTTGCAACTACCTTCAATAATTCAGCAAAGTCAATACATAGCCCTGATGTGAATTTAAGAGAAAAACCCTGAAGCAAACAGACAAAAGTAAGTAATCCAGAGAGTGACCAAGCACAGTTAAATGCTGTTTTGCTTTGTTTCCCTCTGCCTTTTGCTACATACTACATGAGAGCATGTACCTTGTTTTTTTGCACAAAGTTCATTACAGCCATGGAAACCCCTTGAAATAAACACAGGAGAAAATCGCCCCCCCACATACATCCCATAGTGACTTCAAGCAATTTTGAAGTGTCTGTATTTGCCCAGACCATCCAGAGTCCAAACTGCTTGTTCTCCAGTGATAGGGACCAGAGAGTAGCCTTGGGAGCACATTTGATCCTGAACAGTAAGAAGAAACTGTCATGCTTCTTTCACTGATCTGTGCTTCCCAGAAGGGAAACACAAGGTAACACAGAAACCACTGCAGAATGACACCACAGAGCATAGTCTGAAGTCAAACAAGTCAAAATTGACTTTCTCAGCATGACCAAAAGCCAAAATTTGATACATATCCTACTCCTCATGTGACAAATTCTGGCTACAAGGGTGGGGATGACAGGTAGCCATCCTACAGTGGACAAAGGGCTGAATCAACAAACCCAGACCTCCTGTGAGACAAAGCACTTCTTTATCCTCTGTGGATTATTTCTTTTAATTCAGGAAGGTGACCTTCAGCCTGCTGTTGCATCTGGTAAATGGATACAGTCCTGTGACCTCAACAGACTGCATGGGTCTGCTGGGAAAAATGATTAATGTTTCAGACTTAAAAAAGGGAGATAATAATTCCATGAACATGACAAGTAACTCTAGAAAGCCCACAAAATGCATGTGGAGGACAGGAGTGTTTCTAGGACACACATAAGGTGATGGGGTTATCAGGTTGATAAAGTACAACTTTTCTGACAGCATCTTACTCAAGAACCAGGTATAGTTGTCTTGGGGGCTGGACAACAGGAGTAGGACATTTGGTCCTGCACTATGGCTGCATTTATGTGACAAAGCATGTTACTTGCAGATGTAACTGTCTCTTTGGCCACACCATTGCACTCAGACATGGCATGAGGATGGGAATACCAGACAGTGTTGGCTATGCAGTGTGCTGCTCTTCAGTATTTGGAAGCCTGAATTGCAAAAGGAATAGCCATGAAAGCCACTTCTATGCAGACAGTTTCTTACTCATCACAGCACTCCTTAATTATAAATGTCTTTCCTTCTCAACCTGCTTTCCAGGCACTGCTCATAAACAAATTTCACAGCAGCCTTGCATGTAAAGCAGCAAGGGCACTCACTGCTGGGGCAATAAAAGGGAAAGCCCTGGTGAACCACTGCAAGGAAGAGGTGTGCTGCACTCAGACTGCTCGAGAAAAGATGCTTGGAGGAAAGTGTAGGCAGTATTCTGGGGGTTAATTTTTCTAAAATTTTTCTTTTGAGAGAGGTTTTCTTTCCTGTGAAGAATTCAGATTTCTTCCTGCTCCATCCTCTTGCTTCACCAGAACACAGCAAACACATTTCATTTCCTTTCCAGCCTAGTGGGATACTGAGGAGATGTGATCTCTGAATTGGTATACGTTTCAGCTGGCCCATATTCGCAGCAAAATTTATGACACATGCCAGTGCCTCCGCTAGCTGATTGGATACGGCCAGGGAAATGGAGAAAGCCTCAACTCGCTGAGCTTCAAAAAATGAACTTCACTTAAATGATGTATTGTTGTTTTGCAGGAAAAAGGAACACCTGGCTTGTACAGTGGGGAAAAAGGACAAAATGCAACATTCATAAAAATGACTGAAAAGGGACTGGAGAATATGGTTCTTTTCGCTTCCACAGGAGAGAATGTGCCCCAATACAGTGTTTGCAATTATAATCTGGCATATCTGCTGCTTTTGTTTGACATGATTGCATTGGTATGTCCACTAATTCAGTTTTAATCTTCATTAACATCTCCTGTACTTTGCAGAACAGATTCAGACTGTCTGATGCTTCCCAAGTCACTTGGAAGAACCATTAGGAAATTATTATTGCTTTTCTTATGACACTAGATAATTACTTATTCAGACATAAAAGTCATTTATACTATATGAGTGAGATTTTCATTTTGCTTATCCTATTGTACATCTTCAGTGCAGATGTGTTGGATATATTCTGAAATAAGCAGGAGTAGAATTGACTGCAAAAGAAAAAAGATTTTTCTCTGTAGCTTCAGTGCAAAAAAGATCTGCAAATATTTTTAAGTAACTTAGAGTGTGGAATGCTAAATATGGAGCACATGTTTAATTCAGCTAAAATAACAGTTAACCCAAATTGTAACTGGGCAGAGAGAAGAGGAGGCAGGGGAGGAGAGGAAATGGCTGGAGAGGACTGAAAGGTAATCTTTTACCTGTGAGCTACAATAGAGAATATAAACACAAAGTCTACTTGTGTGTGCATGTATCTGCAGGATAGATAAGATCTATGTTTATGTATACATAAAGAGAAGAAATAGATAAACCAAAGGATGTATTTTTAGCAGCAGGATATGTAATGCTACAACATGCACTAATTTGGTTTTTCCTAAATGCTACAGGAAAGCAAATCTTGTAGCAGCTTCAGCATGAAGATATAGATGCCGTATCATTCACTAAGGACAGACCAACCCTTTTCTAATAACAAAACAAACATAGCTGACTGACTTTTATTTACATGTAGATTCCTGCATTCTACTTTGAGCAATACAAATTTTAAATCATCTAAATACTTGATGAGTGTGTTTTGAGATCCAGGCACCAACACGAATGAGGTTCCTGGGCGAGCAGAGGTACCTTATGGCTGTCCATTATGAGCGTGTAAATAAATGGTTCTGGCATACGAGCAGCGTTGTGGAGCTACTGCCTGGGAGTGTTAATAGTTAGTGCCTAGCAATCCTAATTGCAAATGAACAGCTCCACCTAATTGGTCCAGCAGTATTAATATAATCAAAGCATACTCATCTTCACTGGGAAAACACCATGCCCATTTCGGTCTGTATTGTTCTTGGAGATACCATTTGAGCCTTTGTTCTTGGGAAGCAGAATCCATTATGATGTATATCTTTTAAAGAATAATTACTTGCCAGTAAGTGCTGGTCCCAGAAGAAATATATGCTGAATTGATTAGCACTCAACCACCCATCCCTCCATAGAGCTGGGGAGTTCTGTAATGTCTTTTGTAACTTTTCAATTAGCTTTTGATTTGGGAGTGTTTTCGCCTCCTGTTAGGGATGAAATCAGCTGGCAGAGTGCAGAGAGCAGCATAAAGGTACTGAAAACCCCCCAAACCCCTTGCTGTCTGGGGGTTAGTAACAGACTGTGGTGCTCATCACCACAGGCTTAAAAACTACTAACATGGTGTTTTCAAAATTGTATGGAAATTAAATAGGGCTGCTAAATACATGCCACTGCGTGTATCCCTTGAGTTTTAGTTTTAAACATTTTGTACAGGGGTTCCTCAATATTCTGATGCTTAGAGAGGCCAACACCACTCCTGCAGAGATAATTCACTGATTGTAAGCACTGCTGTTCTCCTATTTGTGTGAATTCAGTTCAGTGATCCACCAAAAAAGAGCAATTCCTAAGACTGCAGTGGCCAATCCCACCCTGTGCAACAGTCTGTCACTCCATATAAATCAGGAGGTGACCAAATTCCTGGCACTCTGAGCTGTGGGGCCAGTTACTTTAGGGGATTATACATGAGCAAATCATACCAGTACATCAGCCACAGTCTGTTTCAAAATGATTTGCCAACCACAAAATGGAATAATATCTTATTCACAAAAAGTAATTCTGCCATTTTTGCCATTTAATCTCCTCCCTCTGAAAATGTAAGTCTGGAAGCATCAGTGTATGGATGTACCTATTTTTTGAGAAGTATTATATGAAAAATGATCATGTAACACACCACCAAGAAAGTTACAGGAGCACCTTGCATTTGTATTTCAGTAGAGGAAAGGAGCTGCTCATATGCAAATTACACAAAAATATAACAACAGTAATCTGTTTCTCTGTGTTACAGAGAAAACCAAGACAATTTCAAGAGACAAATTAAAAATAAGATGCCAGGCACTCTGCTTTCATCAAACCAAAGATTAATTGCTTAACAAAGGCCTGGTGGTCAGACCAACAATTAGCTGCTGTTTCATCATAATAATTATCGTGAGTAATTGAAAAAAATAACCAAAGCCCAATGAAAACCAGCACAGGCAAAGAAGATTGCTGTACTGCTTACTCCAAAACAGTAACCTATTTCTGTCCTCTGGAAACAACACCATAGTGTAGCAGCATTGTCAGCATAAAAACCTGATTTTTTCAAAAGCAGTAACAAACCTTCCATTGACTCTGGGAAAGCAGTAAAAACAAGGACTATTTTAACTTCATTTCTATCTCTGTATTGCTTAGAGGAGTTTATAAAGTCCTGTTCAAATGTGAATAAACTTACCTAAATATCATGATTCTTTCCCACAGCCTCCCTATGGTGTGGGTATGTGTAAGGATAATAAAGCATGTGCTATTGGAAAAACATTGCCTGTGAAAATATCTCAGGATATTCTTTTATACAAACAGCTTATCAGCAGAACATCTTTGGAAGCAGCTTCCTCTATTTTGTCAAGCTAATTTTCCCTCTGCTGTGGTTTGCTGATGAACTGGAAGCTTATCTCAAGCGAAATGCGTGGAACTGCCGTTTGGGTTTCAGCACTTGCGGATGCCCAGGAGACGCTGGATCTGATTTTCATTTATCCATGGTAACTCCTAACTCATTTGTACATATTCCTGTTCTTCAGAAGAAAACAATTTCTGAGGAAACTGAACAGTATGACCAAAACAGCTATTGACGAAGGCGGTCAATAAATAGGTAAGAAACAAGTAAGAGAGACACCAAGAGATACCAAGTCTCCCATGTCCTTGCACCTATGGATGCATGCTGCCTTGACCTTGAAGCCACATCTCCCACAGTGGCTGGCAGTGCAGGGCTGCCTCAGAGGACAGACCAGAGCAAGTTCTTGCAGCAGCACCAGTGGGTGATGGTGCTCTCAGGGCAGAGGACCCTGAGCTGGAGTAACACACCAGACTCATGTCTCTATGCCATTTGATGCAAAATTAATGCTCCCAGTGCACTGCCCTGGGTCTCACTTAATTCTACCTCACGCTCGATTTTTCTCTAAAATGAACAATCATTTCCAGGGCAAAGCGAACGCCCCTACACTGCCTTCATCAGATCAACTCAGCTCTCAGAGAAGCAGCCTCACTATGAGGACATCTTTCAGACCTCAAACTGCTGGTGTGAGATGTCTTCTGAAGGATAGAGGCTTTGCTTTGGGATTTTTTGAAGCATTGCTGTGGTCATGAAACACAAGCTACAGAACCGGCTGTAGCAATACCAGCTCTGCAGAGCCTCAGAAAATCATTTTATATGAACCAGCAAATGGCACTACTGACCCCTGAAAAAGGGCTGGAGATATAAAGTTTCTTTATCTTTCACTTTGCCGTCCTGGTATGTATGTTCTCCAGGTATAGCCTTCCCCCTTCAGCTAACAGGAAGTCTCCAGAGGAGCAGTGAAGGGGATTTAGCAGATCCAGTTCCCTCTTCTCCTATCCGGCCCCAGTGAGCCTCTGGCTACAAGCTGGGCCACCATTTCTTTGGGACTCCATGGCCCAACAGTGGTTTCAGCCACTCTTGTTGCAAAAAAGGCTTGTTTTATAGGCCAAACTACAAGGTGGTTGCCAGTGATCCCCGACAGCAGGTGTAAAGTAGGTTGGCTTTATTAATA
Organism: Zapornia atra; assembly: GCA_013400835.1. Lineage (NCBI taxonomy): Eukaryota > Metazoa > Chordata > Aves > Gruiformes > Rallidae > Zapornia > Zapornia atra. Next base: position 218,993 of record VZTU01004428.1, on the reverse strand, counting down.
GGAGAGTGATGAAGATGTGTTTGGGGATGGTGTATGAGTTCTTTACATTTGAAAAAGGATGAACAGCTTGCAAAGGTGGTACCTTGCGATGGAATTAGTAAAACATCAAACTTTGATTTCATACAGAATGGGAAAACAATTGTTATATTTCTGTCACTTGAATAAAAGCCTAATCCTGGGATAAAGACACTTTCTTTCACTCCAAACACTAAAATCACAAGAGCTTGTCACAGCTTTGGGATCAGCACATCCTTGGTTCTTTGCAGCAGTTGTCATCCCCACCCCCCAGCCCTGCTGTGCTCTGTGCAGTTGAATTGTTCCTTGGATTACTAGTGCTTTCCCAAGGAAAATATTAAAAGTGCAATAATCAAGATAACTTGTTCTACAAGCAGTGACACAAGGCTTTTTCTCTATTTGGCATTCAGCTTCACAGCCTAATTAATTAGCATTTGTACAGCACTGAAAATATGAAATGCAATTGAAGTGCTAAGTATTATTATTAATATTAGCAGCAGCACCATTTTGCTCTACTGAAAGCATTTTCTGACAGACTTGCTATACAAAAAAATAGTCAAGCCAGCTGAACTGACATGCTATAAACTTGAAACGCACTTACAGCTTCTTCACCATATTTGATTACAGTAAGCCAAATGGCTGAAACATCTGCATAGCTGTGCAAATTTTTTTAGTCTAATAATAAAAAAAAATTGAACCTCATATAGCACAATTTGTTCTGGATCTCTCAGTAAGGTAGACAGATATTGCTCTGCAGGACAATTTTGGGAATGTTTATGAAAAGGATTCTGAGATGCTGGAATGCTGTAGGCTACCTCTCATTTGTATTTATCCAAATATGCCATCAAGAGAAAAACTGCTCCATGAGCTCTTGTAATTGTATCTTTCTCATTTAGCACAGAAACTGCTGATAGTTAAAAGGCACGAGCGCTTCTAAATAGGCGACTGATCCTTGTTGCCCTCAATTTAAAATATAGCTGTAACTTGTAAATGCAAGAGCTCCTGGGACACATCCTTCTCGATTTCCATTTTGGTAGCTGATGGTTTTGGCAGTGGCAAGAGGGTATCTGCCCTTAACCTTCTGAATCTGTTTTATTTTAAAATCAATGATTTTTATCCCGTGCTGGCTATTTGACACTGACACGCTTGCTAACACATGCACGGGTTAGCAGCTGCACTCAATGTTTCTTCACCTAGCTGTTTATCACTAACAGATTGTTATTTCCAAGCCAGCCGTCTTGTTCTGCTCGAGGTAATTTGCAGTAGCCAAGAGCTAACTAGTGCTTGGCTGCCTTAGGCCAAAGAGAGACTACAGACTGTGAGACTGAATCATTAGCTTCTCGTGGTGGCTCCAGTAGCTGTCAACAGTACAGGGCATGCACCTGAGATGTCACCAAGTCAGCGCAATGGGCTGGCCTGGGGCAAACTTGGCTGCAGAGAAGGCAAGCCGAAGCTGTTGTGTCCTGCGCAGGAGCAGACAGGGAGCGCTCTGTAAATCTTTGCTGACAGTCCTGTTACAGGGGTGGTACCCCCGCCTCTAATGGCAGAGCTGACCACTGGCAGCAGTAACTCACATCAGGGTCTACTTTGGTACCACAGACTCTGTACCTGCCCAGCTTTTGCAGCGGCAAGCAGAACCCACGTATGCACAAGAGATGAACCTCCCAAAGCCTGACCCAGTTCACATATACTGCTGCAAGAGACAGCATGAGGAGACAGCAGGGGCTGAATCAACACATTTTGGACATTTAAGGCATGACCATAACTATTTTGTTTCTTGTGTGACTTTACCTGTGCATTGAATACTACTGCATGGTATATATATCTGTTAGAATAAAAATAATCAAAGTTCAAGTTTATGCTTCTCAGTTCCCTCCTCACATGAGTTGTTACTGCCATGATGGTAGGAGAGGGGAGTTTCACGGTTGCAAGGAAGTAATAAATGCTGTTTCGAGCAATAACAAAGAAAATGGGCTACCAAGGCAAACAAACAGGTAATGGAACTAGAAATCCTGACTCTACAAAGGTCACGGGGCCAGAGATTGCACCCCAGGCTGGAGGGACTGCCTGATGTGACAGGCAGGTAGATACTCCGGGGACAGTCGGGAGACCAGTCAAAGAATATCCAAACTTCTGGGGTTGTGTCAGTTAATGGATACAAGCCCAGGAAGCAGGAAACCTGACAGAAGCTATTTCCCTGAAAGTGTTAAACAGCTGATGGATCACTACAGACAGATAATATCCCGAGAAGAGCAACAGCAAAACAAAGCAACCTTGAACACTGAGAAGCTGACAATTTTCATTAAAAACGTGGCATTCAGTCATAAAAATATTTTGTAGTGCTGGTCCTTTTAAGTGCTTCACCCTCCCCTTCCAAATCCCCAGACAGTGAGATAGCGCATCCCTTCAAGATGCATAATAGCAGAACAGAAAGATCATTCGAATTTCAAAGCTGTGTGCTGCAGTGTGCAGCCAGTGCTAAAGTGCTGATGAAGATTTGTCTGATAGTTTTCTGAATTCTGGGGATATTTCCAAAGCCAGAAGACCTATTAGAGTGGCTGAATCATAAAGAGAAACCACCTCTTTTATTCATCTCATGTGTAAGGTTCAAAGGAAGGACCCCATGAAAATGTTACAAAGTACTAATAATACAAACCTGATGAAAATGAAGGAAAAAGAGAAAATACCCAAGAAACAAAAGGCCTCCAGAAAAATCACATAATAGATCTCAAACCCCACGAAGCTGGTCTTTGAATACAAGATTGGCATAATACATTTAAAATTTTCAGTCATACAAAAATGTCTCTTTGCATATGAAAGGTCTTTGTAATTTTTGCTATCATCACTATAAGCCTCAGATGCATTGGCTTTGATTTAGTAAACAATAAAAAAGAAAGAAAAAACCCCAAGTGTTTTCTACAGATGTGTAAAGATGCTTTTAAAAAAAAATCGCTATTGCTCCTTCCCCCATCCCAGTTGTAGGAGGAACTGCCATCCATGACTGCTTAGATTTTTTGTTTGTTATTTTTTCTTCAAAAAACCAAACAAAACAGCCCCAGACTCTTAGCCTGATTGACTCAGTCTTTCTGCAGAGGAAGGAAAGAAAAGCAGGAGAGAAAGGAAGGTTGAAAATAACCAGGGACAGTGGGGTCTACTTAATGGCAGATTGATTATGCATCAAATTAAATTAATACATTCATAAAACAAAGCATATGCTACTTCCAAATTCAGCCATGAGGAACTACAAACCATATTTTTGAATAGCACAGTGTTTTGAAACAAGTGCAGAAAGTGAGTTTTGTTGGCTCAGAGTCTTTCAAGGATACACTACTATGAAAATTACTGATAATTTCAGTTGTTCGATATTTGTTTTCTGAGGAATTAGGTTTTCACCTGTTTGCATTTATTTAGTGTTTGAAAGAGGCATGAAAAGTCTGCTCAGAAGAAAGGCAGTTCAGTTTTATGTTTCTTTACAGAAAATCAATAAAATCAGAGCCTAAACCTCAAGTCCCAGCGGCCAAGGACAGCAAGGTACCCAGATCTTCTCCCCCTCCTCCCCGAGTCAGCAGCACCACCTGCTGCCAGTGCCCCTGCTGCCGCGGGATGCTCCGTTCTCCACCCACTTCTCAGGTAACAAATGCCATGGTTGTGCAAGACACATGAGGAGGTCTGACACTGAGGTGGAGAGCAGCAAACAGACCCCACTGCCTTCATTTTGCCCAAATGCTCTAGCCATTACCCGAGAGACCTTGCCTGTGGTGTGACAGAAGCTGGACTTTATGGTCAAGCACACAAAGTAACTGTTATGCTTGTTTAATGTGTTTTCGTTCCTTGATATGATATCTTAAAGCCTAAGCAGAGTTCAAGAAGCTCATTTAATTTTAATGTATTTTATCCCTCTAACCAGAACAATTTTTTCTTCAATTACCTTTAGCAGAAATCTAATCTAGCAAACAAGAACAGCAACAAAATATGTCATTACAAATGATTTTTACAATTTTGTTGTTACTCTGATTTATTATGGTGTCAAGTTTTTCTAATTTTGTTTGCTGATTGCCCTTTTAGGGGAAAAAAAAAAGTCTTTGAATTTGCAACAATCGCCAGCAACACCTATGTAAATACTCAGATGTAAAGAGGCCATTTCAATAGCCATTTAAACAGGCTAAAAGACCAGCTTAGATACATAGAGTAATGAACTCAGGTCTGTTTACCAACGGTTTACAAAAAATAATACAATGCTCTACAAGACTATTACAATGTGTAGCTGATAGCCAGAATTTAAAGTGGGATAAATACTTTCTGGCAAGGTCATAAAAGGAATCAATGCTGGAAATTTAGTCTTTCATCACCGAAGCATACAGATAATCACCAGGCAACAAACAATATGCTGATAATGACCATTTTTTCTTTCCTTAAGAGATACAGGCTACATTTGAAAACATTGTAGTGCATGGACACAGGGTCTATGGAGGTAAATAGCTCACAGTGTGGACTCGGTGCCCACTGGATTTACGTTTAGGCTGTGCATTTCGGCCTGTGCATATCTGGACCTCAGATATGGATGAGTGCTCCTCGGGAGCATTAGATGCCCTCCCAGGAGTCACATCCCAGGTCAGCTTGCTCCAGAAGGGATCTGGGTGGTGCACCCTGGGCTGTCTGGTGAGGTGAGCCAGACCGGGGCAAAAGGGAATGATCCCACAGTTCACTGTGTGCCACCTGATCCAAAACTAAACATAAAGGAAAGCATTCCTCCCTAGAGAGCTAACCCTGCTGTTGTGGTTCTGTGTGGCTGGGTTCTGGAGGAGGAAGGGGGAGCTACAGGGGTGGCTTCTGCAATAAGCAGCTAGAAGGTCTCTGCAGGCCCCAGGAGCAAACACCAGCTGACTCAAGGCCGGAGTCTTCGCTGACCAAGGCCAAGTCCATCAGTGATGGTCACAGGGCCTCTGAGAATCACATTTAGGAGAAAAACCCACTAGCAGTTGCTTTTTGCCAATGAGAAGGGAGTAAGAGGATGTAAGAAACTGCGGACACCAAGGACAGGGAAGGGGGGGAGGATGAGGCACTCCAGGTGCTGGAGAGAGAGATTCCCCTGCAGCTTGTGGTGAAGACCATGATGGAATGGGTGTCCCCCCACAGCCAATGGAAGAGGATGGGAAGCAGAAACCTTACAAGCAGTCTGTGGAGAGGCCCCATGCTACAGCGGGTGGAGACATACATAAGACACTCTGACCCACGTTGCAGCAAGTCCCGGCAGGACCTGCACCCCATGAAGACAGAGAGGCCCACACAGGAGCAGGTTTGCTGAGGAGGACTTGTGATTCTGTGGGAGATCAAGCTGAAGCAGTCTGGGCCTGAGAAACATTCTATGATTTATGACTGTGCCCCATAGCAGTGACCCACACTGGGGCAGCTGGTGAAGAGCTGAAGGCCTGTGCAAAAAGACTCACACGAGAGAAGTTCGTGAAGGACTGTCTCCTGTGGATGGGACCCCACACCAGATCAGGGGAAGGGTGTGAGGAATGTCGTCGTCCCCAGCTAAGGAAAACAACTTGTGAGGTACTGCCTGAAACCCCCATTCCTCCCCACCCCGTGCCACCCTGCGGGGAGAGAAATTACGAATCAAGTTAAGCCTGCCAAGAAGGCAGGGGACAAGCGTGAAAGGTGTTTCAAAATCTGGTTTTACTTCTCATTATCTGACTCTAGTTTCACTGTGTGTGTATTGTAGTGTAATAAATTAGGGTTTTTTTATTCCATGTTGAGTCTGTTCTACCCATCATGCTAATTGCTGAATGATCTTTCCCTGTCCTTATCTTGACTCCTGAGCCTCTCAAAATATATATTCTCCCCTGTCCAGCTGAAAAGGGGAGCAACAGACTGACTTTAGTGGGTGTCTGGCTTCTACCCAGGGTCAAACCACCACACCTGCCCAGCACTTCAGTGTCGAGGTGTGCTGGGAGAGCTAACTTCATGGATGCCAGCAGCATCCAGCTCCATGTTTATTCCTGGTACTTTGCTCCCTTTATTGCTCCTTCCAGATGTGTGCAGGGTTGGAGTGTCTCGCATGCAACTCCAGCACATTCCCCCACGCTTGGTCTCACACACAGCACAAATGTTTAGGTAAAAGGAATCAAAATTAAAAGACTCCAATTGCAGGAGCGTGCCTATTGGAGGCATACGTGAAGCTCTGAGGTTTTTCCTGGCCTTGATATCTGTTATTGTTTCTCAGCACAGTTGCAGTAAAAATAACATATTGACTTCTATTTCAGATCCAGAAGAAATACAGAATGCAAAACCTCCAGATATATTATTTTTTCTTGAGATATAAATTTTGGTTCAAAAGTGGGTATTGATAAATAGAAAATATGTCATTGACTGAAAGTGACTGCTTTCAAATTTTGCCCACGGGAAAAGTTATTTAAAATACAGTACAGAATACAGGGTAAGGAAAGGGAGAAGAGACGGACATGGAAAGCTCCAGGAATGGACTGCTTCCTCTGAGGGCAACCCCATGGAGCAAGAGCTACCCCTGGATGACATGCAACACTTACTACAAAATGCTCTTCTAAAGTGTATCAGCTCAAGGCCCTGTGGCATTTTGCCATTTCAGCTGCCATTTTGCCAGCTTTGGAACTTCTCCAGCTGTAGGTGGACGGCCATTCAGCTCAACTTAACCATGGACGAAAGGGTTTTCCCACCTTTCCAGTGTTCAGCTTCCAGTTCACTCAACTGTTCAAGTAAAATAAAACAAAGCAAAAATATTCCCCCCCCCCCCAATTTCTTTTTAAAGTTATTTAATTTGTGTGATGGCAAAAGCCAATGATGAGGCATGCTGTACCGATGGCTAAAATAAGCACTAAAATAAGCACTGCAACACTTGCAGTGAATTGCCAGTAAAGAGCCACTCAATTCAATTAAAAAAAATCTGGTAATCATTTTTTGGTGACTTTATCGAAGTCTCTTTGTATCAAATAGAATATCTTTGCTTTGAAAGATTGAGGGAAACAATTAATAAAATCAGCTGGAGCTTGAATTTCTTTATTAAGAAATTCCTTTGATTTTATCAGGACTAGAAATCAAAGTTGAAGTCCTATTTCAGAGTACTCTTTGTGCTTCTACTTTTTAAATTAAATTAAAATAACGCTTATCAAAATTTTACTTCAAGTGGTTGTCAGGAATTGTCTCTTTTCCTCCTCAAACCTCCAGAGGCAGTTCCTAACTATCCAAGTTCAGTAAATAACTTGAATAAACAGTGCCAGATAGTTTCTTCATGAATATAAATATTTTATATTCCAATAGCTTTCTTTTATTTCTACCCAGGTATATCAAGGTCATTTTATTCTGTATTTGTTCATAAAACATTTGTTACTAGTCACATGGGAAGAGTATTGGTATGGTAATACTAGAGGCTCTCCAGCAGAGGGGAAAAAACAAAAAACCCATAAAGTATCTTAAGCACTTGAGGGTTTCTCCTTTGTTTATTCCCTAAGTGAAAATGTGGGGTTAGAAGCCACGTTTCTTGACTATACTTGTTTTCCTTAAATCAGATGAACACAAAAGGCTTTAGGAAATGTTCTTGTGGAAAACGATTCATCTGCAGTCACCCTGCACTCTTGGAGAGTTGAAATACATGAGAGAAGAAGGGTGACAGAAGGCCAGGGGATACCTACAACTTCTTTTTCAGATTTGGAAAAAGCCTAAACTCAGCTTCTCCAGGAAAAAGTGGGAGAACAGGGCATTTATACACCATGCAAAATAAAAGGGTAACAGAATTGTGTTTTCCAGTCTCCACAGTCACCTACAAAAGGAGAGTGTACATTTTTGGTAAAGTAAAAGGGTCCTTCATGGTCCGCTTCTTGGCAAGAAATCAGTTTTCCTACAAATGTCCCTAATTAGGCAAAATTTTTCACTTCTTAAGCAGACACCCTGAATGCAAGACACCATGTTCTCCAAGGTTCATATAGGCAAAGCAGTTTAGTAGCTCTTCACATTCAATAAATATCATCTTTAAATACTCTTTCATGGATATGTGGATGTATTACTCACAGGCACACATCACGCTGATGATCTTTAAACCTTCATAGAATAACAAGCTAAAATGCAACTGGACAGATTCTTCAGAAAACAACAAGAAAACCTGAAGAAATTGTAGGCTGTGGATTTTTACTGCTAGTCTAACGCTGACACTTAAGTGCTAAGCAGCAGGAGGATAGTTTCTGTTTGCAACCCAAAAGCCAACCGTCCTGCTCAGTCCTGCAATCTAGGGAACTATAGACTTGTCACAGTACAAAGCCTTGGGATGGAGCACCTTGTCCTTTTGAAGCTAATAATAATTAACACACAATAATAAAGCTAATAATAACACCACAGAACTGAGCCTCCAGTTATCTTTTGTTTAAGCTCAAATGCTCATCAGTGGATGGAAATTTCTACCCATTTTTGAACTTGCCATTCGGCTTCCTAAAGGGAAGTTCAGCATCTCTGGTACTTATTGCCCTCAAGACAGAGAGGCCCCTAGATGCATTTTGTCCCTTCCAATTAAGTTACCTGCTGTGCTCCCCACATATAGGCAAGGAAATCAGTTAAAACCACCTCTCCTCTCTGTTGCTTTTATGTCACTCTCTGAGCAGACATCACGCAGAGAGGGCCATATGTTGGCCCTTTTTCACTAAACTCAGTTTAATGCTCCCAGTCTTTTCTTAAAATATGCTGAACAAAGATAGTGTAGAGGACATTTGGAAATGCCTGATGGCAAAGTAGGAGTGTTCAATCTCGTTCTGCTTCGCACTGCGTGTGCGTGTGATATCAATGTCACTCCAAATAACAGATTTCTTTGGGGACAGTTTGTTGGAGGGGGGAGGTCACATTTTCCTTCCCTTTGCAGGGGTGTTCTTATAAAACAAATATACATGACATACATAGACTCTGAAATTCAGCAGCATTGATGATGATCTGGATGCTGTTAAACAGAAGAAAACAGGCAGAGGCAATGAACATGGAAACACTTTGATATTCTACCTTTCAAAAAGCAATCTGCCCTTTGAATAAAGTTTCTTTTGTAACACTTTCACTTATAGCTTGCAGACATTGATGTTGAGCCTGACTTCTCCATCTTGCTTAAAGAGAAACAGAATGTGCACGTCTGTTTGCATGTATTGTATGAAAACTACTAAGATGGCCTGAAAGTACTTTCTCCTCCTAACTAGAGCAACTAAGCCCTGGTGAACATATATAATGCCAGACTTGATGGGCTGGTGGTTTGGGGCTTTTTGATCACAATTCCACTACTTGGAGAGAAATGAACTCTGAAGAAAATAACTTAATTCCAGAATGATATTGAGAACTTGTGGTTTTGATGGAGAAAAAGCAAAAGAAAGCATAATTGTTATGACATAATGTGACCCAACACATCATTAATTACATAATCCTGAAATGGAGTTATGAATTGGGTACCGTGCTTGACACGAGCAATCAATCAAATCTGCTCTGCAAGCACCACATTAGTAAAGCAAACATCCTGGAAAAACTGGGATTTAAGTTTCCTGAGAAACAGTTGCAGTGTCTTTGCCACAGTTTTTTAAGATAAACTACTAGACTGTAGCGGTGGATTTTAATGCTATGATTTGAACTCGACAGCCAACTGCCAGGTAAAATGAGAGAAGATTACCTTTTGGCAACTGCCCTCTGCATTTCCTAAACTAAATGACCTTCAGCCAGAGCAGCAGTGAAAATCACAGCAGTCTAATCTTAAATGTGAACCCTGCGGTGAAAGAGCAGTGGTTCATATTATAAGCAGAATGCATAAATGCTTTGAATCATCATCAAATTAGATGAAAAATGCCACTGTGTTCAAAAAGAGTACCTATTGCACAAAGAAATGTAATAGAAAAAGGCTTAACAATGTCACAGAGACAGGCTAATGGGCTTCCCCATTTATTTCAGATTCATGAAGATATTGTTTCCCTTGTTCACCTTCTCAATGCAGATAATTTTTATAGATTATCTTTTCATCTGCCCTAATTAAACAAATATGCATGCAATGGCTGCTACTTTAAAGGAAAAGCAATTGCTTTAATTTCTGTAAGCTTTGCACTGCCCTCCAACAATCACCTGCACCTCTCCCATGATGTACATCATACAAGTTGAAATTATTTCTATGACATCCTTCTTCCAGTTTTCCTGAGTGTCACCCACAAACCACAGTCACCCAGTTCACCTGTTGCAAATTAGTTTTGGGGCTTTCACCTGCCATCCTGCTTTCATTGATTGGTTCAGGGTAGTAAGAATTTTTTTGATATCTCAGTTCAGCCTGGGAAACAGGAAGGCTCATCCTCTCAGTCCTCCTATTTCAACTTCGCTTTGGGGCCCCTAAGCCTTTCATAGTAGCTAGAAAGTTTCACAGTCAGCTGGAAATTTCTTCTCATTTCATTGAATTATAACCTACCTGCTGTGCAAACAAGGCAGCCGTTGATTATGTGTGTTGCAGTAACAGCAAAAAGCTGCCACGTTATGTGTTTGTGGAGATCAAGCCTCTGTGAGTTTCCCTCTGCATCCACTGTTAATAAGGCTGGTGATTCCCTCTTCCCTCCCAGGTAATGGGTGTATTTCCTGTACAGCAGCTTAAACTAACAGTCCTGATGATCCTTGTTGGCCAAGCGGAAGTCTCGATCCTACAGGCATCTTGAGCAGTTCCCAGGGGTGGCCATCTGCATCATTGCTTTTACAAGAACGGTTTATTTTTTCCCCAAGTTAAATGATCCCTGTACCTTTGGGGAGGTTGGGTGTGAAAGGCAGAGCAGAAAGTAGTGCTGGATCCTGCACCGCATCCCAAAGCATCCCAGCAGCTGGCGTGCAGCAGGGTCACTCCTCTCTGCTCTCCCTCTCAGATGTACACCTGTCTGCATCCTACCTCCTGCCTACTAAAACTGCAGAAGGAGACTGCTCCTCCCCTGTGTCAGGGGAACAAACGCCCTTGTCCTCTGTGTCCCTCCAAACACACCACCATCCCATCTTTCAGTCAGAGCATGAGCGAGTTTCTCGTGAAGGGCAGCAGCGGATACCTGAGCAGCAGTTACTAAAAGAAAGAGAAACAGGAGGCTGCCTTCTGTTCCCCACTCTCTACTGAATACAAATAAAATAAAATTCAAGGAATGGAGAAGGGATTATTCCAAAGCCTAACTTACAAAACACATTAACGACCAAATTAAGACTGAACAGAGAACATGGAAAATCATTAAAATGCTAATGATGCTACTGAAAGATATAAAGACCAAGGATGCCTGGTTTGCATGTGGTTTAGTGATAGACACAGTGACAGAAGTGATACTAAGCGAAGATTGATGGTGTCTTTCTAATGTGATTTTAAATGCCTGAATTTTTTGTAGGAGTTTTCTGTGCCTGCTCTGTGAAATATGCTCTTCTGTACAATGGAATTTCCTTTAAGTCTCACAGCACAGAAGACAAAACTGTGGTGATGTCAAGCACAGACTAGCATTGGATGTCATTTGAAACCAAACTGTGCTGAGCATCTTCTGATACCGACTGTATTCCTGGGGAAAAGCCATTGCATGGAAAGGGATGGCTCCTTACATTTCCCACCCCGGTACCACTCCCCAGAAAGGTCAGTCAGAAATCTGTGCTAAGGCAGGTTTGAAATGGGGTGAAGATTCCCAAAGCAGCACTCTGAATGCAACAGAAGATGGGAAAGTCGCAGTGCAGGACCGTTCAAAACACATCTGCAGTTTGCTCTGAACCCGTGTCTATCAAGCTGTTCTTCGACATTACAAAACCAAGGTACTGTTTCAATTTTGCACTGCAAGCAACTGAAAGCACAGCTACTTATCTCTGCACCATCAAGCATTTTTTACTTAATGGCATAACATCTTCTACTTGGCACCTGATCTGATGCCACGCTGATTATACACTTGAGATGAAAGCTCCTTCTGTGAGATTGCTGATTTCTTTAATGCAGGTCACTACATCATGGTCAACCAGAGCATTACTTTCTAATCCACTAGATACACAAGCTTTCTGGCATTCAGAGCAGCCCTTGCCCAAGTGCTGCTGAATGCTGGAAGGAATTCAAGTTTGAATAGAGTCATAAAGCAGCATCATATAGCAAAAAAAGGTGGAAGCAACTCCTCGTCCTGTACCTCTGGTACAGCAGCACTAAAATACCAATGGCAGCCCTTTTTGCTTGGAAACCGGTGAAGGAGTAGGGGAGGTTCAGTGTGGGAAAGAATAAAAAGCAAGAGAGGAATGGTGCAGAATACCTGTGTACCTCTGGCTGTCCTGCTTGCACGTGGGGTGACAGGTGATTATGGGTGCTCAAGCTTCTGCTCCCTACAGCAGCACCCACCTTTGTCCAGGCACTTCAGATGTACAACTGCACCCATTAGATCACCTAATTAAGACGATTTCATCAATTCATTTGACCCAGACTGAAGTGAGACAGGAATTTTGGTCTCTTTGAGACCCAACTGGATTAAAACCACCAACCAGCTGCACATAATCGTGGCACTACACTTTGCACCAAGTCACATAAGTGCTTTATTTGAAGGAATGCAAAAAGCTTCACTTTCACCTACCTATTCCCTGAGAAAAATACCTCCTATTACTGCTTTATTTTCTTTGAAGGGAATTACACATATTTTTCTTCATTACAAAAAGCTAAATCTTTGTATCCTCCCAGCTTCAGTTAAGCTCTCCGGAGAGGCAACAGATAAAGGAAGTTCAGAAATTAAAATATGTAACTTGTATAAGGACATAATGAAACAATTGGCAAAACATTACAAAAAATAATATCCCTGCTGATAGAATAAAGAATTTGAAGTCCTTTAATAGAACTAAACATTTGGTTTCTGCAGAAGAGAAAGCTCCCAAGAAGCTTGACAGCATTAAGAGAATAAACTATTTTTAACCTAATTTACTTTAAAAAAAAAAGTTAATCCTGCAACAGTCACACATATTTTTCTGACTCAAAGGTGCTACTATGATTCATGTTCATCCCCAACTCCATTTCAGTATAATGGAGTTTAGATGTGCCTATGAGAGTGTTGATTTTTCAAGCTGTAATTTGCATGTTCTTCATTTTTACAGACCAGTCACTTAAAATCTTTGTGAAGATGATTTGTGCTGGGAACAAGTCTAAATCCTTTTTTCTCTTTTTGGGAAAGCAGAAGAAACCATATGGCAAAACTACTCACAAGCCTACCATAATTGTTCCAAAAAGCACAGGGGACTTTTCTCTTGCAGTCTTTTTAGGTTTGTAGTAATTGTAAAAGAGCTGTCAAATCCACTTTTTCAATGTCGTTGCTGCAAACACTACTGGCTTTTCCAAGGATACTTCAGCTGAGCAGTGATTTTGGCTTGAATTTTTTGGCTTACCTACACCCACAGCCTACCAAATGTCAATCTTTTCGCTTCTCACTGTCAGAAATCACAACTAGGGATCACGGACTTCGTCATATTTCAAAGCATGAAATCTCATTACAAGATGAATATTCAAACTTGGGGTGTGGCAACAGGCTTCAAAGGGGGGAAATATTTTTTGTATTGTTAGATTCACTGCTGCTCCTCACTTTCAGATCAGCTGGAATAAACAGCTAGTTTGCCCACAGCATGAACTGAAATCATAAATGAAATAGCTTCCTCTTTGCTTCATCTTAAGCTACCCATATAGACTCAGAAATTTATCATATTTAAACACAAATTTCTCAAGCTACCCACAATAGCTTTTAAGAGGCACCAAAAGATATTTCGCAAATGTCACGTTAATTTTAGAGAGGAATGAAATATATTCAGTCGAGTAATTTGCTGAGACTCAATTCAGAAAAATCATAAACAGACAAAAGCCGTTACTACCACCCAACAGACGTGCTGCATCTAAGCCCTGTCTCGTACGGCTCTGGTAAATCTCTTGCTCTCATGCCATAGTCCAGCACCTCTAATCTATATCCCCAAATGTGTTGGGTTTTTTTCCAAATGTCTGGTCTGATTAAAGCATTGGCAAAACTGTCAGTGTTTTTGTAGCTATCCAGACGTTAATCAGGATCAAAAACCCCTCTACTCCCCTCATGGTAGATTGGAAAGATACCTTCTCACAAGGGTCTGTCTTCCCATCCTCCTGTGCAGAGCAACATGCCCTGCTGCACGCAGGCACATGCTTCTATGTTTTACTCACCAACCAGCCTGGGCATCTGAGCAGTATGTAGATCCCGAGTTACTTCATGAATGACTCAGGAAAGCAAGTCACAAAAGCCATAAAATCACGCTTCTGGCAAACCGTGTGCGAGTACAAGGATCTACTGCCACTAACAGTTGTTTCTTCAGGACCAGTGGTACAATAAAGCACTGAGTAGGCTGATCTAAGCTAATAACATCACTTGGCTGGGATCTTAGAATCATAGAATCATAGGGGTTGGAAGGGACCTCAAGAGATCATCGGGTCCAACCCCCCTGCCAAAGCAGCTCCCCAGCTCATATTGCACAGGTCGGTGTCCAGACGGGGCTGGAATCTCTCCAGAGATGGAGACTCCACACCCCCCTGGGCAGCCTGTCCCAGGGCTCCCTCACCCTCACTGGGAAAAAGTTCTTCCGCGTGTTGGTGCGGAACTTCCTGTGCTCTGACTTGCAGCCATTGCCCCTTGTCCTGTCCCCACAGACCACTGAAAAGGGGCTGGCCATTTCCCCTGCATCCCATACTTAAGATATTTATAGACATTAATAAGGCCCCCCCTTAGTCTTCTTTTTTCCAGGCTGAACAGTCCCAGCTCACCCAGCCTTTCCTCAAAAGGGAGATGCTCCAGGCCCTTCATCATCTTTGTAGCTCTTCTCTGGACTCTCTCAAGGAGGTCCCTGTCTTTTTTATCCCAGAGAGCCCAGAACTGGACACAATACTCCAGGTGGGGCCTGACCAGGGCAGATACCTAAGCAGTGATCGCAGGGACTATGATACACGGCAAGGTCCATTAGGGATCTCTCCTCAGGGTGTGTGCCTCGGGACCAATGCTCATGAGTTCAGGGGCTTTCCTGGTGGCAGAGTGAATGTGACTGATTTACATCACAACCACAGCACACTGGGATGTGACATTGCTTTTCTGAACTCCAGATGGCCATCCTGAAGGTCCCCATTTGCTAACTTACCCTGTTCAACAGAGAAAATGTACTTGGCAATACATCTAGCTCTTATCTCACAATTTCACTTCTTCCCTTCCTCTTATCTTCCAGAAAGCGTTCTACAACTTAGATCATTTCATCAACACTTTAACAGCAAGTGTAAGACAGAGAAAGAGGAAAGGAACAATGCTTATTACAATCTAAGAGCCACAAATTCTGGGTTTTGATTTATTTTTATACTTCTGAAACAGAAGCCAGAAAAAGGGGAAAAAGTCAGGTCAAAAGATTTTGATATGGAATATTTAAAAACACAAGTGAGTCATATTCTAAATATAAATAAAGACACTATGTTGATAAATAAGGGAAAATGCTGACTTTGAGACACAAAATCCAGTCTCTCCTAAAAGATAGATATTACTTCATAATATTTGAAAAACATCCAAATATAAATAAAGCTAAAGGCAAGAGTTCAGTGAAGACTGGGAAAATTGAAAAGTTTTCAGAAAAGACTGGTCATACAAAGTTGGGTTGTTTTTTCTTTTAAACCATGTAACACACACACCACACGCCTCCCTTAATTTGAATAGTTAAATACTTTGACATTCATCTTACCTTTATTAGGCTGTTGTGAAAGCAGAGAATGAGCAAACGCGTTTCATCAGGCCACACTGCTGAAGTTTCCAAGATCAGACTCTCCTGAGGGACTCCCTTTATTGCTCCTGGAGTACCCTATTACTCTGTTGTTTTTCAGATGAGGGTCCCAGCAGGGTCTCCCCCTGTATGGCCACTGTAGCTGGATAAGAGACCTGGCCACACTTCAGTGGTGGTCAGAACAGGTATTCAAGCTGCAGAGAAAAAGATAGCGCAGCTCAAACCCACTTGATGGGAGCTCAGACTACTTGCAGCTGAGCTTGTTTGCACCACTGAGGACCTAATACCATAACTTTTTCCACAACTGCCCATGTTTGCCCTAGAAATGCTCTCTTCAGCTGATGCACAGTAGCTCTTCCCTGAGTTTACACCGCAACTGGAGTTCCTGCCATAGCCAATTCATCCAGGATACTCCTGGGGAGGGCTGGGCATGGTGCTCTGCTCATACTTGCCTGCCCTCCCTGGCTAACGCAGTAGAGTCTGAGGGACTGGTGTGGATACCAAAAATTCAAGGAAGTTTAGGGAGCTGGGGATTAGGAAGCCCAATGGAGATACACATATAAGTGTTCTATCTTCTTCTGTAGCACCACACACCTTGGTGATGTCCATGAGTCAGTTCCCAAGTGAGTCTCTTATCTAGCTTGCCTGAGTTAAACAGATTCCCACCCCCCCCCTTTTTTTTTGTTTTTTTGNTGTTGGGGGTTTTCTCCTTCCTCCCCCCCCCCCCCTTTTTTTTTTATTTTTGGTGAGTGGGACACGAAGTAAAGTATGTCATGCCTAATATTTTTACTTGATTTTGGGTGGTTTGTATTTAACTTGTTACAGTTTTCTTGCAGAAGGTACCTTTCTTCCCTCTCACTCCAGAAACGCATTTGCTATTTCAAATACAGATAAGTGCTCTTCTGTTCCAGCTTTCTTGGCATGCTTGCTGAAAACTTCAGAATGAAAAATAAATGACTATGATACAGCATAACACAACATTCCTGACTCATTTCAGTGGTTCCCCCAGAAGCCCTCGTGTGCTGTCCCCAGGCTGAGACCGCACACTGTGCCAGGTGAAAGCCACCTCCATTCTTCTTTCTTGAAACAGCGCTATCTGTGCGCACTGAAAATTTCATTTTGTTTTAAAGGCCCCTCCCCTGTACCAGCCTCCAGAGAAGATAAGTTTTATCAGTCTGGTGTCAGCAAAGTGATAAAGAAGCACTGTTCCAGCATGAGCCAGACACCAAGGCTTGCTTAGCAGTGCAGCCAAGTGCTCCAGCAGCTGATGATTGAAAGCGGAAGCTTAATGGGGTGAATGCGAATAGAGAATTAGAATAAATGCCACCTTCTGAAACAGAAAGCAAATAGGTAAATGGCTTGGGTGAGACGGGAAAGCAGATGTAGAGCAAAGAAGCAGTTCTGCAAAGCCAGTCTGGATTTCAGATTGCAGTTGAGTCATCCCCATCAGCCAGAATGATGACAGCCACTGTCTGGGTGGCCTCCCGTGTATCAGCAGGTGTGATGGGAAAAAATGACACACGCCTCTTGCGAGATGTGATTTATTTCAGAAAATGGTTGTTTTCTGGTCTCCTGAGTAAAGCTTCTTCTATTAAAGCATTTCTCATTAGAACATGCCACCCCAATTACCTGTACGCATATACTAATCTTCAGTCTGATGTATCTTCAGGCTTTAGCAAGACAAGAGTAATCATCTATGAAAGCTTATGCCAGATAAAGGAGAAAGAAAGGATTATGTCCTTCCACATTTAAAACAGCTACAAAGTCTTGGAAGAGATTCTGCACTGGTAGCAAGTGCTTTGAACCATGAGAGTACCACACCAACTCACATCAGGTCAAGTGGTACAAATATTATGCCATTTTAAGGCAACTGTCACATGTGGCTCTGTACCTCCTCCCGCAGGTGGGAGGTGGGACTAACCTCTGAGCCCACACCGCCCAAAAGGACTCCCAAAAGGGAGAGGAATTAGTTCAACAGACTGACCCCTGAAGCCCCAACCAGAACTGAGCTTGCTCTGAATACGAGATTAGCATCAGGCTCGGGAGTGGGTGAATTCTCACTGTCTTTGCCAGAGGAGGCTGTAATGTGGTAGAAGAAAAGAAGGGTCACATTGCCCAACTGAAACCCCAGGAGAAACCAGGTGATAGTGGGGTGTGAGGAGTCTGACCTGCACATGTCTCAGTCAGTCTCACAGGCAAAAGCCTAGAGCAGAGGTTGTGGTGCTACTTAAGAAGATAAATCTCTGAACCCCAACCATGCACTGAGGATCAGGCACATGGTCTCTGACTGTGTCTGGCAATGCTGCAGCTGGGGCTAACAGGACACAACTAGCAAAGACCATTTTTCTCCCAGTGGTCTTCTTGTAGAAGAGCGTTTGATGAATGTGAATAACCATAAGCCAAGAAACAAACAGACCTTTGTGCAGCTTGAGGGCCGTCCATGAAAATAATGGGCCAAATTTTACTGGAGATGAACGCTTCAGTAGACTTCTTCATACTTTGCCAAGAGAAAATATTTGGCTGCTGTCTCTGGCAGCGAGGGTAGGGGCAGTGCCAGCTGCCGTTCTGATAAGGCAGCTACTAATGGATTTCACCATCAAACAGCCCTCACTGAAAGCTGGCCAGAGATGCCAGGGTAGACAACATTCACTAGACAGAAAAAGGGAAATTCTTAGCTGTGAGAGGAATGGAAAAAACATCATTCCTACACAGCTGAAGGAACCAGATACTACTCTGGTCTGACTGCTCTTCCCTGTCTCTGACGCAGCAGCAGGGATGCTCTCTTGTCTTGGCAGCGTTGATGAGTGTTTGGTAATTATAACTATCTGTCAGACCTTTGGTGTCAATATTTGTAGGTAGCTACCAGACCACATTTTGAAAGCAACAGAGCATGTTCTGTATTTGCCATGTTTTAAAATGGATTAAAAAATTTATTTAGGAAACCAAATACGAGTCAAGAGACTGAAGTCAAGTCCAGTCCTTATTAATTACAATTATAACACCATTTGACTTGACACGAAGGTGAAATTGCATTCAAATCACTTCCAAATTTGTTAGTAGCATGTATGAACCTAACCAAAAGTAGTGAGATGTGTTTGCATATTTGAGGAGGGAATTGCTGTGTGCATACTGATGCCCAGCACAGGTAATATACAGGCATTCCTTTTAATGGTCAGGTTTATGCAGCTAATTCCTCACACTCAGCTCCAACAATAATCCTTTTGACAAATGAGTCAAGAGGCAGGATGCTGCTGAGCATAAAATGCGTTATTGCCTTGCGCAGATCTAGGACATGTAGATGAGTGAGGATTAATAGTTACAATTAGAAATGTAAGAGCAGACTGTAGATTGTGAAAATAATTAGCAGATTCTGAAAAGAATTTCCAGCCCCACAAAAATGTTTTAGTGCAGAGTACATTTCAAACGGAAACAATAAAAGAGACTCGGCCATGCTCTTCTCATAATGATACATTTGGGATTGTTAGGACAGGATCTGAAAGCTTACTGGCTCCTTAACAAATATGGCTCAATGCTCAGAGCCAGCTAGACACTGCAGCCCATGTTAGGGGTGGCAGGCAGCTGCTTGGCCTCCCAGGGTGGTCTCAGACACTTGTATTCCTACCTGTGCCCTTGGTCTTCTTAGGGCTGTAGCACTTCGTGCTCCCATAGGATTTACATTCCCGAAGCCCTCTGCACATAGAGGAAAGCATCAGTACTGCTGTAGTATGTGACCGCCCTGACCCAGAGCAAGGATGGGCAGGATCCTTGATGCAGGATCAGGGAAGGTGAATGGAAAGAGCTGCCCTCTGTTCTGGGACCAGGGCTGCCCCTGGTCCTTAAGGGACAGTGGCTGGAGCTCTGCTGACTGTATTTGCTTCCAGCATCCTAACCTGGTCCTGCTTTAAACATTGCTAGTAAAAGAAAACATGGACACTTGCCAGGAATTTTAAATAATCCTGAAAATGGATTATAAAGCTATGTTTTAAAAATAGTATAAGTGCTGAGTTACCTTTGTTTGACTTTTGGCATTAGAAGAACGTTGTTTTTCCTGTTACTGTGTCCCTGTTTTTCAGAAGTGACGGGTTTCAGCACAGACTGTTGATTCAGAGACCTGCAGAAAGGTGGAAAAGTTGGTGAAATGAGCAGTGCAGAAGGGGCCAAACTTAATGGCCATCTTAAGCAGCCTGGCAAGAAGAGGTGCTGGCAGAGATGCTGAGCTGCAGGATACCAGAGCTGCACCGATCCAACACTAAGGTGCCTCCGGAGCTGCTGTCCTTTACAGATCAGCCACTCCGCAGCTGCTTCCCAGGTGGGCTGTCTCTGGGATTTAAATAACTAAAATGCCATTAGAAAGATCATGAATCATGCTCACTCAGTAAGAGAAAACAAGTCTGATTTGCCTTTCTTTTCTCTGTTTGAAGGTAATAGGTGACTGGTGCATACAATTCCTTAAAGAAACCTCAGTCCACAATTTATCTTTCCAGAAAATTCTCCTCTTGCCTAGCCTTTCACAGTTTCCAGAAGACTGGAATAGCAAAAGTACTCGGAGAAACCCAGTTAAGAAGATCCAAGGGGGGTTTCAGATGACAGATTTTAACAGGAGATGATGGCTTACTGCCAGCCATCTCCCTCAGGTGAACCTTGCTCCTGGCCAGGAGACAACATCCTTCCCAGCTACAGAGTGAGGGACGATGCCTTCACAAAATTTGCAAGTCTGTAACTTGGGGATGGATAAAAAACTCCGTCTAGAGAGGAGCTCATAACGATCAAGTGTAATGAAATGGTAACAATACATCTCACCAATCAATAGGAACACTCTTTGTAAGAACATATTCCTTATTTATAGATCAGCTACCTCGTGCAGAAGAGGGGAGTTAACAGCTTTCAGTCTGGTTTAGGAGAAAGACTAACTGATGATGTGAAATTACCTGGAATATTTAATCACAGAGGTTTTTTTTTTTTCTTTGGTGTAAGTACAGCTTTAAAAACTGTATTATTCCAATATAATTCCCATTGTTGCTGTCAGTGCAGAACGTCTGAGTGTCTAATATATCTAACGCAGATGTGCCAAAGGGCTACAATTAAATCACTCTGCACTCATCTTCTGGTACCAATCAACTTTTTCTCCTCTTAATGAACAGACACATGCTGTTTTATACAGTCTGATTGACTGGTTGACATGAAAACATTAAGTGGCAGGAGCTGGTGAAAAGTATTTGTTATTCTCTCTGGTTGGAGCTGCAACAGAAGTGAGTAATTGTTTCTGATTGTGGCAGCCACTCTCAAGCTGACTGATGAGTGCTACAGCAGTGGCACCGAGGTTGTGTTAGACAGGACAGTAACTCACCACAATCCCCAATATGCTTAATTTCAAATGGTGAACGTGGCTTTGAATTAGTATTTTTCTGCTACCTGGTCCATAGTAGTCATGCTCATACCTTTGGCAGATTTCGGAGGGGCCCTAATCCAGCGTTCTAGCTCAGGAACCTGAGCCAGAGAAGGGCAAAGCCTGTTTCTTGGTACCTTTAGGCACCAGAGCCAAAATAACGCACAGACTGCAGGAGTCTCTGCCTGTCATGCTTGGTACTTACTTCAGGTGACTCGTATTCAAACTGAACTCTGCTTGTTGATCTCAATGCTAGAAAGAGATTCATTACATGGAAAAGGAAGGTTGGTGTTAGGACCAGATGATGAAGGAACTTCTCATCTGATGAAACACACCTCCACAACATTTATATTGTCCGCAGTGATAGCAATGACCACATCCCAATCTTTGTGGTCCCCAGGGTCTGGGCAAACCCATCCTGTTTCTGCGTTACTCTTAAATAACACTGTACATTTGTAGGACACTGAGCTTGCCTGAGAACAAGGGTGTCCAAGGCAAGCTGAAGCAGTGACCATCATCAAAATACTGCATATAGGGTCAAAAACAGTAGGAAAACACATTACTGTAGAAGCAAATGAGGACTGTCGATATAAGAGTGCAATACTTACTTTGGAGGGAAGACTGATTAAGTTATGGTCCCCGAATGCAAAATATCATCAAACCCCAAAAAATCTTTAGAAATATCAAGGAGTTCGAGTTACATTTAAAGTTAATACTTTAAAGGGCAGATGCAGTGAAAAAAGTATGGGTTCTAGTTTGGGCTGCATAGGAAAGTGGTCATTTCCCTGTGTAGACAGACGGGGCAACCTGTGCCCACGCTTGGCATGCCTGTGTGAGGGCAGCACATGCCTGAACCACGCCAAAGATGACATAAACCACCAGCAACAAAGCAAACCACACTTTTTCACCCTGAAGGAGTATGAAAGAAAACATGAAATTGATCTTCAGCATTGGCTGACCATGTACAATTTGGTTGCAAGGACTCAACTTTCTTTTCCTAAGAAATAATGATAAAATTTCCTTGAGTAAAAAGCACTCGGAACAAGTGCTGGAATCAAATTACAAACCTGTGCCTTTTGTACAAGAATGAAAAGGAAAAAAAAAATCCCACTTATAATTGTCATTTGACAACCAGTGTTTCCCATAAAGGCTGTTTTAATACTATGCTGCAATGACAGAATTACATTAAATTCCTCAGTAGATAATCATAGTTTTAAATTAGTTAAAAATATTGCTGTGCTCTTTAAAAGTCTTTGCAAGTTTAACTGTAATTTTTCTGTGTGGATTTTTTTTTTAATCTATTTTTGTTTGTTGGTGGGGACTGCCAAAGTTTGTGTAGATATTTAAGCCCAAGACGGCATCTTAGCTTAGCCATCTGTGAAAACAAAAACCAAGTAAAAATACAGCTTTGAATAAATGAAGCACTGAGGGAATTTCATACTCGATATAAATAATTGCAGCTATAGCTTGTTGCTATGCAGTTAAGAAAAACATTTCTCTTATCCTTGCTGAAGACCCATTTCTTTAAAAGGTTTCACTTTTAAACATGAAGACAATGAAACATTAATATTTTTCCATCTTCCACTTCAAGTGCACATGCAAGATCAATGCCTTGCTGTCTAGTTTGATACAAAGGAACGCAAAGGCTCTGGAGAGAAGCAGCAGAGGCTCCTGGCAGCTTACACTCACCGACACCGACGCTTCCCAGGGCCTCAGCCGAAGGCAAAAAAAAAGGCTTTCAGATGAATCCAGTAGGCCTTGGCATTCTGGTGCCCTGTGTAATGACCAAGTATGAGAAGATGAAGACCCTTCTCTTTTAGGGGGTTAAAGGAGAGCTGCAAGGCATCAGCTTTGAGAAAGTGGGTCTCACTTCCCAGGTATGGCAAGGAAAGTCACTTTATAATGAGCACATGGGAAAAGCCCTAAGGGCACAGGAAAGAAGGGAAAGCAAAGGCAGTTCTAGCAGCAGTGGGTTTTCCTCCCCAGCTCTTGGAAAGTGGCAATTTTCATTGCAGGGCAATACTTGTGAAGTAGGGTCGATTTAGGAACTGGTCCTTGAACAATTCATCACAACTTTGTATTTAATCATGATCCTAAGACATAAGCATCGGCTCCCAAGAAATCAAAGCATTCCTGGACATAATATGTAGAAACTACAGATTGACTCTGTTGTAATAAAAGCTGCCTTGTGATGACCACCCAGAAGGCACAAAACTGGAGATGTCCTGCTGCTTTTGGAGCATCGCAGGGCAAGGGCTCATGTGCCCTTGCTGTCACATGTGGTGCTGACCTCCCACCCAACACAGGCTGTGCTGGAATGCCACATCTCTGCGGAGCCAGGGGCATCCTCAGATCTGCTGGGGGCTGCCTGAAGTCATTGGAGAAAGCTCTAAACAGGGGAAATGCTTGAATAATAGAGTGCTACTCCCTCCCCACATGCTGCTTTCATTTGAAACCTGAGAATGAAGACTATCAGGATCAGAGCACCTGTGTCATAAGAACATAAAGCTAGCAGCTATTAAGCTTCCATCCATTCGTGTTTCTTGTGAGAATATTCAGCTCCCTGATTTTTCCATTCCAAGTCCTGAAGGGCCTTTTCTGTTCATTGCTTTAGGCCTGCTTCATAACCGTGCAGAGGATTTCGTGCCAGTCCTTACTCTCAGCGAGGCCACAGCTCCCTGTGTGCATGCTTGGTGAGCGTATATGCATGTACATTTATGCATCTATGTACAGGGGAAATTGCAAAACCAAGGGATTTCTTCAGCTCCCAGAAAAGCTCAACATTTTCTGCCTCCTGTTTGCCTTGTTTCCCTGAGAAAAAGCATTGGACTTTCTTGGCTGAAAGCTGTCATCTTCAATGAAAAGCTGATTATACAGTGGAAGTAAATAATAAAAGCATGATTCTGTCTGGTTGCCTGGGCTAAATTCATGAAAAAACACTCAGTTTGTACTCAATAATTTCCTCATGAAAAGCAGTGTTTTCTTAAGGAAATGGTGACAATTTGCCTTGGACCAAATTAGTGAAGATATAATCTGTCTTCACATTGAAGATGTCAAATTTGCATGCAAATAATTGTGGCATGAGAACTGGTGGTGTCACACAGCTTTAATGATGGTTTGCAGTAAAAATACCAAGAGAACAAACACCTGTTCTACAGCTTCTGTGGGTTGCCAACGTATTATTACTGGTTCTGACCTTCTAATTGCCTCTTTATTTTCTGCTCCTGGCTGCATGGTGAATAACACGAGTGCTCTTTCAACTCCTACGTGTCCCCCACACGCTCCCTCCTTCCTCCTCCTCTCTCTCTCTCTCAGAAAATAAATAAACTACCAATTTAATGACTAACTAGCTTGTACTCTTGGAAGAGTTTCCTGAGCTTTTGTAAAAACGTTGAGCTTTGAACATTTTTCAAACAGAAATCAGTATTTTTGTCTCTTTCTCTTAACTTGCTGTACATGCCAGTGAGGAGCATTTTAATTAGAGCACTGTCTGCACGACACTACAGCCCACCTGCCTCTTTCCTGCTGGTAGCGGGGGAAAATGCTACAGTGGCTGCTCATGCCTAGCTGCAGCAGCAAACAGCTTATGAAACAGGAGGAACGTTAAAAGAGGCAGACGCCGGGCACGGTACCCGGGGGGCGGCGGGCCCGGGATGCTGCGCAGCTCCCAGTGCCGGCGGCGGTACCCCCTGGGGTGCTGAAGGGAGCACGCTGACGGGAGCAGAATGAGCTCCTGGGACTGCGGGAAGCGGTTAAAAAAAATAAAATAAAATAAAAAATCGTCCTGTGTGTAATTGCCAGAACCAACGGGAGTGGCCGGGCGGAGTGGGGAAGCGGCAGAGACCGAGCCCCGGGGGGCACCGGACCGGTCCCCGCCGGCGGGCCGGGGGGCGGCTGCAATGCTTGCCGGCAGCCATGAGATGTCACTGCTGGCCCGCACAGAGGCAGGTACGAGCTAATTTGTTAGACGGACCAGAAAGACACAGATGTGGCCACTTCGTGCCTTGCCTTTCCCCTTCCCAAACTGTCCTGCTTTAGACTTGGGTCTTTCCCCATCCTTCCCGTTCAGCTCCCAGCAATGTTCCCACTTACTTCTCGAGTCTGGGGGCATCTCCGTTGTCAACACCTCGAGTCCTCCGGAGCAGGTCTGCGCAGCAGCTGGTGAGCACGTGATGCCTTCTGGTCTGTGAAAAGATGATACACAAATACAAGGCTTGTACCACAGAGCGAAAGCTCCTCAGCTGTGGCTGCTTCATGTCACCTTTTCCTGAAAAAAGACCCCCCCCAGATTCAGCCATTTTTCTGAGAGGTTCAAGGAAAAAAAGATATAGTCACTCCCTTTGGCTTTATAGTCTGACCTGATACTTAGAAACAGCAGCAAGGGATGTTAAGCAGTGCTCTGAAGTGGTCTGTCATGCCCTGCTTGCTAACATAGTGTTTATTCGTGTCTCAAATCCTCTAATTCAGAAAGCAGATTTTGTAGGAAGGGCAGGATCTTCAGTATCATTTTTTGATGTATCTACAGCTAGGCTTGATGTTGTTTGGCTCACTAGTGTTCAAAATAAACGTAAATGCACACTGGCAGGGAGAAGGCTTAATTTTCTGGTGAGTTAGGTAGTTCTGCTTTCCTGTCATATCCCTGTGTTATCCTGAATGAAAAGTTCCATCCCAAGTAACTCAGGGACAGGTGTCCTTCCTTGGCACTTAGAAATTCCTCTCTCATCAAACTTTCAAGACAATTGTATGCTTTTCATCCTAGATGAGGTGGAAAGTAAATGAGGTTTATCCCTGCAGCAAATCCTTCAGAAGACTGGCACCGCCTGCCATTAGACAAGGACTGCAGAGATACAGATAAGGAACACAGGTCTAGGAAGCGTATTTTCGCTGAGGCATATAAACATGCCTTATATTAATAGCTGTTTATTAAAAACTGGTTACAAAATACACTTTCGAGGTTCATATGAGTGACCATCTTAGCCATTAACATCCCAGGAATATACTTAGATCAGAGTTTTATGACCTCTATTTATTACAGCAGATAGCACTACCTGAAAATGCCAACTTCTAAAATCTTATTACTGTCAAATTCTGTATTTAGGCCAGTGATCTGACATTCTTGCATGAGCGAACATTAAAGTTTTTGCCTTTTTAACCTCCTAATCCTGATGCATAAATCATTTATAACCAATTCTATTCTATGTGTCTTTTTGGTGTTATTGGATTCTTATCTTTCACTCCAGTCTAGGTTTCTGATTTAATATATTAAAAACTTCAGTTCAGCTTTGCTTTCCTTATTAAGATACAAAAGAAGTAGAAGCTTATAGAGTGCTGAAAGAAAAGCACAATATATAAGTCTTTTTTTAAAAAAATAAAAAGTTTTAGTTTAAAAGGAAGGAAGATTTTGCCATCCTCTCCTGTGGCATCCTTTATGGCTGTCATACAAACAGAGAATTACTTGTACTTATGTGTATGTGTACGTATGTGTGCTTTTCTTTAGCTGCTTTCATTCAGACAGGGAGGCAAGCCCTGCAGCCCTGGTTCTGCTGGGGACTCTCAGCAAGCTCCTGCTTCTCCAGAGTGCTGCAGGAAGATCTCTCCCTGGGGATCTGTTGGCAGGATCACAGTCTGGAAGGATGTGGACATAAAATTCTCCTTTAATATCCCATGTTGCCTTCTCTTCTATCACACCATAGCTGGGTGGAAAAGTAAAATCAGAGCCCATTCCACCAGTAGAAAAACAGGAAAAAAAAAACCCAAACCAACCAATCCAAAACTTAAGTATTCATATGAGTAGCAAAAATAAGTAATTTGCGCCTCGTAGGTGGCCTACATCAAAGGTTTTCTTATGACAAAGAAGAGCTGATAGCTGAAAGGTTCGAAAGGGATGAGAAAACCAGGGGACCAGCTTGGTTACACAGCATTTGTCTTCACAAAGTCCTGGCTATACCGACGATGAGAATATGACAGACTAAAGGGCTACCAGATTAGTTTACAAAAGTCAAGTCTGATCCTTCATGCAGGTACATTCAAGATGCCTAAGGGATGGATGAACCTGCAACAATAGCAGGATCTCACTGCAAATTAGAAATTAATCCACACAGAATTAGACATTTGAGTCACTACTGGACACAGAAAGAGAGATTTTTATCCACATTAAAAAAAAAAAACCAAACCCTGATTTAAATAAAAAATTTCTTTTGAAGGTCTGAAGTGTATTTACAATTACATAAATCTGAACATCAAGTTCCTTCCCTGTCCCAGGGAGGCTGTTTAAATTTCCCTATGTATATTTATGTATATGTCCTTGTACCCTGGATACCTGTTGTGTGACCTGGCCACACCATTCCCATGGACCCCAGCAGCAGATGGAAAGAGCAGGAGTGAGCAAACTTGTATTTCATTTTCCACTTGGACATATAAAGCATAAACCAGACACAAACAGTAATGGACCAGTACTCGTTATTACAGACTTAGACCCAGACTTAACTCCCGATTTAGCTGAAAGTGTTTTTTATTCCAGCTAAAGGGAATGAGTGGGTAAACAGCCTTTTTGTAGCAGCCCTGACCGATGAGCCTGCCAGTGCGGGGTGAGGAGGTGGCAGCCAGGTGCCTCCGGGTTTCTGGAAGGAAATCAGTGTATGGCACTGCCATGCTAACCACCGTGCAAGGTGGCCACCCACTGTCTCATGTATTTTTCCAAGACAGCCTGTAGGAAGGTCATTAAAGTGATCTGGCAAATGTCCATCAGAGCTTTTCAGGTTACCCTACTTATTTTCTGATTGGGGATTCATCCAAATGCAAAGCAAATTTGGAGCACAGGTAGACTACTCTCACCTCTGGACCGCTTTAGAGAGACTGGGTCCTGTGTAAGTGCTACAGAAGGACACTGGTGTCTTGGGGTGCAGGTTTCCCAGAATTTCCTGAAACCCAACTGGGGTACAACACAAAAAATGGGATTCTACTAGTTTTGTAATGCTCCAGACCCAGGGTGGTAAAAGCCTAACAGACCTCACCGTCATTCAGTGTTGTGCTGCTGTACTTAATCCCTGGTTCAGCTGCCAGTTATTGCAGATGCCCTTCTGCAGACAAAAGGGGACTTTTTATTTTCCCCCCATTTATTTTTCTGCAAGTTCCCTGACCTGGAAACCTGACATTTTCTGGTTCACACTTATGCACATTTCAGCTCTTCTCCTTGTGTCCTGTTTAGGATCTGTACTGACAGGAAAATGGCACAGACAGGAGAGTCTGCACCCACCCAGAGGAAATGCAAACAACGCAAGCTTGTCAGGATGCTCAGCTGCAGTTTTTCCTCCTTTACTACCCAAATTCATTTGTTCCAGCACCCATTTCAAGTGATTGCTTTTCTACACAACATTTTCTGTATGCTACCCAGCTCCACAACTGTTCTCAGCACAGCAAATTGAAAGACTCCCCCCTGCTTCAACATGCCTTAACACAGACACTGAATCCAGCCGTAGTTTTCCCTTGCTTCTTGAAAGGCAAGGGCAGAAAATGAGAATAACGTACTCTACAAACTGACAAGCCTGCCTATGTTCAGAGCACTGCAGAAACTGCCAACGGATACTGGTTTTGTGGGAGAACAACACTGCCCTACTGCTGCCAAGGTCAGCCAGCCTCGCGCGCTGGGCTGGCAAGCCAAAGTTACTTACATAAGTAATGGCCATCGGCAGTCAACTTCAGATCTGGCACACGCTTCTCTCCCCCACCCCAACGCAAAAGGAAAAACACATTAAACTTGTTCTGCCTTAAGCTGTTTTTCCTCACTTGTTTATTTTCTACATCTCTTCCAGCTCGAAATGCTCATGACGACTGCTACAAGCATAAAATTCAGCGTTCAGCGGGGGCCTGATGGTTTTCTCAGTTTCTTTGCAGGCTGCTGGGATTTTCTCTCCTTGATGGCACAGAGTTGCCATTAAGAAAGATAATGAAAATACGTCGTGTTGTCACAATTTAATCCTCTGATTTCCCCATGCATACACAGTTCTTCTGTCCATCTCATGTGTCCTGGTTCTGGCCAGGCCAGAGATGACCTCCTCAATCAGCCAACACAGGTGAGCTGAGTCAGCCCAGGTGAGCTAAGTTAGCAGGAACTGTTTTCCACACCACCTGACACCACTTGCCCATAAAAGCAGCTGGTTGGGGAAGGGTAGGGGCTGTTTTTTGCCTCTAGGACAGTTGCAGTGTGTCTGGGATGTCGTGTGGGTGGGTAATTACCATCAGGCAGCCCTCTGTAATCATTGGGTCAATCAGGTACTCTGTGTTAGCACTGGGTGTTTGTGTAACTGGCCATTATTGTTCTGTATTCACTTTGATATTTAGCAATAAACTGTCCTTATCCCAACCCACCGTGGCTCTGCCTGTTTCTCCTCTGGGAGTGAGAGAGCGACTTGGTGGGCATTTGGCTTCTAGCCAGGGCCAAACCACCACATCATGCCAAAGCCTGCCATTACATGTTCTTACCAATGGGAGCTGTTGCTTACAGTGGACATCACCATGGGCTGAGATGGACTGCTAGGGAAGGACTGGTACGCTGCGCTGGTTTGGAAGGGAGGTCACAGCCCAGGAGTGGGTCCATGCGGGTCCTGGCTGGGGCTTCTCAGGGCCATGAGGGCCTCACACCATCCCAAACCACTATTTCCAAATTACAAATACCCTCTCCGCAGACATGGCAAGTTGCAAGTGAAATAACAGCTAGCGAAAAAGTGGTTAACAAGAGCTTTAGCAGAAGAATAGAAGAATGTGGAAATAAGCCCCCGCCATTTCTTACATTATCTGAGAGCTGTTCAGCCATGAATTGTCTGTAATAATTAGCATGAGAATATCTCCTTGATGACATTCATACTGCATAAAAGGGTCTGCATTTCCTCCATCAAAGTGCATATTTATGAACTGAATCTCCGAAAGACAGAGTCTTTGATAGTATTATTTTAATATTTTTTGCATATGATTTAGAAGTTTAAACTTCAAGAAGCCCTAATAATAAAAAAGACTATCAGATTTCTGTTAGTCACCTCTGTTTCTAGTAAACACAAACACATATATGGGAGGCACTGTTTAAATATGAAAGCGATAGGGCATACAAGATAGAAAAACATGAATAAATTTACTTTTGATCTTTAATGATCCTGAGACTGGTGACTTGAAAACCTCAACCTTGAAGGCTGAAGCTACTACATGGAATATGGTTTTCTCCTTTCCCATTTATTTCTTGACCCTGGTGACCGTCTATTCCGAGTCGCAGTGAAAAAACACTATGTCTGTGTGCATGCATGCTTCTGCCCCTTTCTTGTTCAATATTTCTTATTTTATATACCCGATTACTGTGATTCCTTATAACTTAAACTTGATCCAAAACTAGACTCATCAAGGGCAGGATTACAGGACTTGCCTCTATCAGAGGCAGAACTGCGAGGACCTATGATAGACATGTTGCTGCCAGCTTGAGTAGATGGAATTCGACATTCTTAGATGTGGGGAATGGCAGTTTTCAGGTGTAAAATGTACGGGGGGTTTGTCAACAGACTGTGTCCAAAGCTGGAAGACTTGTAGCTTCTTCTACTCAATGTGGTCCTGGTGTTATTTCTAATCCTTTGTTTTAGCCTTTGTTTCGGGCAAGTGTCTGAAAGTTTAAAATCTTTAATTCTGAAAGGTATATGATGACTACCTTCCAGGGTGTTTCTAGACCAAATATTCCATTTAGCTACTTTCAGCAAAAATGGACAAGCATGTGAACTGAATCAACCCGGCAGAACGGGGTCCCAGGGTGGGAGTGCATGCCTGAATCTGTGCACAAGAGGATGTGATGGGCCACTGAGCCTGGTGCTATCAGATGCTGGGCTCATTTGCCTCCAAACCCAAGACCTCCCAATGTCTTCTGCACTGCCCATTAGAAACAATTCCCCCCATGGGCCGCATCTCCTTCTCCGTTGGTTTGCAAGATCTTGACATCACCAGTGAAGACACTAACCTGTCCATGATGGCTTTGGAGCTGCAGCTGCCCGCTACAGATTTATGGACTGCAACATGAAAAAGGTTTGGTTTCTCACTAGTTTTTAGAGTCTGACAATGTAAAGTTAGGAAAGTCAAGGAGAAAATAAATGGAAATATTAGTGAGGCAGTGAGATCTCTCTGGGAACAGAGAAGGAACTTACAGAGTGATACCAAAACAATGTTTTTCCTACTACACAGCACTGCCTGAAAAATCTTCCTATAAGTTTTCCACATAGTGTTATTTTGCTTCAAAGATGTCAGTATTAGGCAATTAGAACTGCTGTAGCTAAAGCCTTCTACTTTTGTTGGAAAGCCAACTATTTTAAATTGCATAATTTCAACATATATATTATATTGACGCAACCTTTGACATTTGGCATGGTTCTCTAAATCCCAATTTCTAACATAATGTATCTTATTTAACAATAAATAATTTGCATTTCATTAATGAATGCAGATAGCAGTACATTTTATGCACCAAAAAAATACTGATGGTCTGGATAGATACCGGCTAAATCTCCTTATTAAAGAAAATAACTGAAAGGCAGATGATGGCTAAACAAATAAATATACAAGGCATCTAGGTTTTTCTGAAAATTTATCAAAAAATTCTGAATAAAATAATAGTAATTAAAAAAACAAAGCAGGAAAAAATCTCTTCACACTTAGGATAATTCTGTAATTATTACAGTTTTGCCTGACATGCACATTATCTACTCAAAATGGTAATAGTAGTAAATTATTGTATTTGCAAAAAGACTAATAAAATTATCTTATCTTTCAGCTGCTATTTATGTTCTTAAAATGTAAGTTCTTTGGTGCAGGGATTGAGCTTTAGTGGCCAAATACACCCTTTCTCAATACCTCTATTACAGGAATGAAATTAGTACACAAAAATATAGCGTATTTCTACTTGTACTTATAAAGTAGAGAGCATTATAGAGACCAGGTTCTTACCTCGATAAAGTTAAAGATATTTTTTGAGATCTTCAGTGAAGAATGATTCATTTGTCCTGGTATCCCCAACTACCTGATAGAAGATTTGGCAAAAAAAATAAAGCTGTTCAGAACGGTTCTGATCTTCTCTTGATAAAACACACAGGGAATCTAAATATGTGCCTCTAAATTAACAATGTAAATAATATTAAATACTGTGATAGACTTTAGAGAAGCTGATCCAGAGACAAACTTCAACCATTTTAAGGTATTTTGACATACCTGCTTTCAGAAGTTTAAAGACTGTATTTCAGTTCTGCCGTGATGCCACCCTTTTATAAATCATACCACTGTTACGTAGAAATAACTCTTACCACATCTTTTGCACCATCATTGCTTGGTTGAAACCTCACTGGGACCCATGGAAGTGAGCCCAGGTGCTCCCTTTACTCCCTCCCTCCATCCCTCTCCAACAAAGGAAACCAAAGACCCCTTGCATGTCCAAGGCCAGGTCCCGTAGCCAGCCCGAATATACCCACCATGGGGTCTCAACCTGCCCCCGTGCCCCCCCCGCCCCACAGTTTAGATCTTGGAATAAACTAAAAATGCAGAAATTTAGCTCATCTCCACATTGTTTTCAGTCTGAAACAAAATAAGAAAGGAATGGGAGAAATCCATCAGAAAATGGATAAGAAGAAGAAAATGTTGATCTGTACATCACAAACACTGTGAAATGTTTGTCCCAATCAAAACCCAACCAAATAATTCAGAATATGCTGAAGTGCCTGGCTGTTTTCAGAAAATGTTAATTCATCACCACCAGAAATTCTTGTGGGAACACACACACCAGTTTTGAAGGCTGTTTTTTTCTTGGATCTGAGACAAAACTTCTGATCAGAAAAAAGAGAGGATAATTGGTGGTTCAGATGTTCGCGGTGCACGTGGGAATCCTCCCCACTCTATTCAAGTCTCCATTTTCCTTCTAAAAGGAAACTTAAATGTGAATCTCCCAGGTGAACATTTTAGCTATTGTCTAATCTGAGATGGGTGAGATCTCACAAAAGAGCTTCACAGGGTTTTAATTGCATCCTGACTTTGCACAGGACATCTTTTGGCTGCTTGAAAAGACTGCTGTGACCTGAAAGGATGTTTTTGAAGACCGGTGCGGGGCCCTGCTCCAGCCTACTCCTCTCCTTACCCCTCCTCCCTCTGCAAAGCAAGAACAGGAACAAGCTGATAGTCTTGCGCTTATAAGGTTATCAGAATAAAAATGCATCCACATGAAAGGAGGCAAATACATCCTACTACTGTTAGGATTTGATTAAAAAATAACAGTTGTTTTACTCATCGTTCTTATTCATAATTCAACTTATAACTGTAGAAGATGAAGGGGAATATGCCCTACTTTTCCCTTTGTGATTTGACAACACTACTGTTGAGTAGCTCTGCCATGAAAACTGGTGGTTGCTCAGTTTCCCCTGCTGTGTTTTTCTGTGGTTTTGGGCCTTCCACAACTCGAAAAGAAAGAAGAAAATCTGAAAAAAGGCGGGCGGGGTGGGGGGGGCGCAGAAACACAAACAAAATGTCTCAGGCAATTACAGCCCTCAGACTGACTCAAGCCAGCCCTTTCCTCGCTGTTTGCCTGCAAACTGATCAGTTGACAGTGTCTTTTTCAACTAAAAGGAGGTGTTTGCTCTTATTAATGACTGGAGGACAAGTCTAACCTCTAATGGCTGTGACTAATAGCCCAAAGTCTGCAATCTTGTGGAGCAGGAGCCTTCAGTGCATGTCAAAAGGAGACAAATGTAAGCCAAGGCTGTGAAGCCAGAGAATGGGGGTGAAGTCTTTAATCGCTCATGTTCTCGCTAGCACCCATTATTCCTGCTAAAGGCGTAATCTCTGGAGGTAGCGCTGATGGCTGGGAATGTCGATGTGATTACACATGCAAAACACACTGTGCACACCCGTATTGCCCCTGCCACTGCTGCAATTAGATGTCATCCCATCGACTTCTAGAAGCCCTCCAGCTGTGCAGCCTCTGCCAAGCAGAGGTCAGTCAGGGGTACACAGGCGACACAGATAACCCCTAAGAAAGCCCCATTGCAGCTGACTTACTTCTCCGGCAATGTATCAATCAGGAGCTGGGAAATCCAGCTGACTCCTCAAAGCCTTCCCAGCTTCCTACATCCCAATGAGTTCTACCATGTCTCTGGGGTTTTTGTGTTGGCACATCCATAACTATTTCCAAAGACATTGCTGCTTCCAGTATGTGGGTCTGCTGTACCTTTCCTCTGACTCATGAAGGTTTGCTGCTGCTGCTTATGTACCAGCAGATCCTTGCTGCCTCAGAAACCTGGGCCTGTGGCCTTGCCTGAAAGCAGCTGTGTTTGATTTCTTAGGACTCTGCTTGCCTCTTTGCGGAGATGCAATGTCACTTGGAAATCCTTTCCTAAAATCAGTTGGTTTCATCCTGTACTTTGGCAGGTATTGATAAATACCCTCAGCTGAACAGATCCCACAGCCAGGAAATAACCCCTGACATGCAGGGAACACCCTCTCCTCACCTCAGATTACCTTACGTGGTGAAGCTCCGCTTGCTGTCAACCACCTATGATATTGTTGCCTGGGTTTTCTATTTGCTGAACCTTTATTTTGTACTTATTTCGCTCACATTTTTCTCCAATTATGGAACCATTCTACCTGACAATACTGCTAGTTCAAGTTCTCCCTCTCTGTAATTTCATGTGAATGCTCCCCATACTAAGTAGGATCTATTTGTACAGGTCTTTTGCTCTGTGTTGTTTTCCATTTGTATCTCTTGTGTATTCTGGTCAAGGGAAATCAGAGACACACATTGTGCTATCCACTCTTACTCATGCAGCAAAGCAGCTTACTCAGGGAGGAGAATTCTGCAAGGATAAAAATGCCAAAAACCTGTGCCTTGATCAGGGAATGATATGTGAATGGGTGGTACTGGAGTATTTCATGTAGCTTGTATGGTCTAAACCAATCAGAAAATAGTGAACTATTAAAACACAGTCAGTAGCCTTGGTTCCTCCTTTTATATATATATATATATATATAAAAGTAATACCCAGTTACCTGTTGATGTACAGCAACTGACTAACTCTCTTTGACATCTCACAGCTAAACTCAGTAATTTTATTTGAGAGAGCAGTTTCCCAGGCAGGGGGTTGAAGACTGCTCCCAGGAACTCCTCCACCTAAGAGCTGCTCTCCAGCCTCAGTAATCTCAGTACCAGGATTGCTTGTCACACCCCTTGCAGCTAAGGCACTAACCTGACACTTAGGGCTGCCCAGTTCCATGCTAGTGAAAGCTACACCACAGCAAAGGGCACGACTTGATATGATGCATCTTATCCTGTTTCCCTTTAGCTGCCATGCACACAAATACCAGGATGCTAAAGACAAAGGAGCACAAACGCTGCCTCTTGCCTACCCCTTAACTCATTCATTGGCCTGTGATGAGCAGACAGCTTGTCACCAGGACCAGGGAACTGACCCAATGTGTCTGCTATCCCATGTAGAATGCTGCATCTGCTCTCTGAAGGCTCGTTTCTCAGCTACTTTGAGAATGTGGTGGAAATAAATCCTCCCTCTGCATAGGTGCAGTGACAGGTCTCCCCTTTCCTGCTGAAACAGTGCTCTGTCAGCAGTAACTGGGTCTGGCTGTAAAGTGAAACAAGAACCATTGGCATTTGGTGACCTATTTCCTTGGTCAATCTAAATCAGTTACAATTATCTCTGTCCTTCTGCTGAGGAATTTGGAATCCCCTACAGTAATGCAGCACTGCCAAAGCTGACCCCAGCCCTGAAGTATCCCAGGCTATCTCCAGATATCATTTAATTGGGATGGGAACAGGTGTTTCTTCATTCACACCATACATGTTAGCATCATCTATTCCTGCAGCCTGTCCCCATCCTGGGATGGACATGGCTGCAGCAGCTCCCTCCTCCCATCAAGGGAGCTATGCCATGCTGTGCAGCATTTATCCCCCTTGGTTTTGGAGGCTGGCACTCTGCACCACTCAGTGCCCTGAGCAGACCACACAGCCCTGCAGCACCACAGTGAGGAATCAACTTGCTGGCTGGTTTT
Organism: Zapornia atra; assembly: GCA_013400835.1. NCBI lineage: Eukaryota > Metazoa > Chordata > Aves > Gruiformes > Rallidae > Zapornia > Zapornia atra. The sequence continues at coordinate 182,764 of VZTU01004428.1, read as the reverse complement.
CCCAAATCTTAGTGTATTATTTAAAACCTTTTGAGGAGATGTGTTTCCTAGCTTATACGTTGGTCTCTCCCACTCTCATCCAAATAACAGATGACACCATTTAACTGCTAGAGCACACGATCCATCATTCCTTGCAACACCACAGGTGTACTGGCTACACCATATGGCACCTTCTTATACTTGAACAGCCCCTTTGCATGTGTTCGCAGTAAAGAGTATTTATTAATCTGGATCTGGTATCACATGCTGACGTGCTTAAGACGGGTCAAGTTTTATAAGCCTCTCCCCACCTGTCATTTTGAAAGTCATGGTTGAGGTTTGGCTGATGATCAGCTGTTTATGGCCTGCATGTGTCAAGCTTGTAGCTTTCATCTGAGCTGCAGTAATAAAATTTTAAATAAAAATTAGTGGCAGTAATAAGACTTTTCTCCATTGACTCCAAAGGTTCTGACACTTTTTTTTTCAGTGCAGGAACATTCACTCTAGTGCTTTCCAGAACAGGGAGAGAGCCAGCCCCATCCTGACATGTTTTGTGCTCTCACCATTGCTCCAGTTCCCCGAGCAGAAGTGGCAGCACTGTAAGGGATGGCAGAGTCCCTGCTCCTGACAACGAGCGCGCGCTGGCTGGAACTACACCACAACGTGACAGAAACACTACTGGCAATGCTTTAGACAGCTCTTCGTTTTGCTGCAGCTTCTCAGTTTTCTTTAGGACTTGAAAAAGAAACTTTTTAATGCCTGCAGGAAGGCTTGTCCTGAGAGACTACCTCAGCCGTCTCCAGGGGCTGAGAGAAGCATCAGTGAATTGTGCCTTCAACTGCAGAGCAGCGAGCTCCTGCTCCTCCACAGCTCTGTCCCCGCTGCATTCAATCAGAAAAGAAACTTCTTGGACTCACTTAAAAAAAACCAAACAACAACAACAAAACCCCAAAAAGCAATATTAGTAGATTTGATATTTTTCCACTGGAGACTTAATATATTCAAAAATTTTTAAAAATTCTCTGTTTGTTTGCACGCTGTGAAATAAATAAAGGAGATCTACTTCAACCTTTTGCTCTTTTGCACTCATCCATTGCCTACCTCCTTATAGGAAATTAAAAGAAAATTGGGCACTGATGATCATTTATTGTTTTAAGAGAACATATAACCATGATTCAGACAGCAATCTTCTTTGTGGTTTAGGCTCTGATCATAATTCTGTGAAAGCAGAGGTGAGGTGAGCTGAGCTAAAAACCTGGAGAGATTTACAATGAAAAATTACTTGTCCATTTTATGGTATTTATTAAAGTGGTATTTCCCCTCATCTTATCCTCTGAAACCTAGCAGAATTTTAAACTTTATTTCCACTTTTTTTATTTAAGTGGACACCTACTTCAACATCTTTAAAGCTATTTAAAGTTCAGATATTAAACATGAATAATTGCCTCCTGGTTTCAGTGCATGATGAAATAAAAACTGACAATGCATGTCTTCTGGTGATATTCACACCTGCATCTGTGACAGAGACTTGTAATTTGATGAAAATTAACTTTACTTTGGACTAGAAGGGCAAGGTTTAAAACAGCTTCAGTATCATATTCTGTGTCACTTTTCTTCCTTCTGATACCCGTGGGGCATGGGGTGGTGGGTGGGGGAAAGGAGTGGATGAATAGATGAAATCTAAGCACTTTTCAGTCCTTTATCAGTCTGAAGCATCTCACAGAGTGAAAAAAATAGAAAATGGATGTCAGCATCTTATCACTAAGTTCTTTAGAGAGGCAATAGGAAGACAGAGGCTTGTTGATCTGCATGATTCAAAGGCTCAAGTCTCTTGAAACAATTCTCTTGAAACAATCTCCTGAAACAATTACAGAATCACAGAATCGTAGGGGTTGGAAGGGACCTCGAGAGATCATCGGGTCCAACACCCCTGCCTAAGCAGGCTCCCTATCCCATATTACACAGATAGGCATCCAGACAAGACTTGAATATCTCCAGAGAAGGAGACTCCACCACCTCCCTGGGCAGCCTATTCCGCTGCTCTGTCACCCTCACTGGGGAAAAGTTCTTCCCCATGTTGGTGCGGAACTTCCTGTGCTCCCACTTGCATCCATTGCCCCTAGTCCTGTCCCCACAGACACTGAAAAGGGGCTGGCCAATTCGCCCTGCATCCCATGTCTAAGATATTTATAAACATTAATTAGGTCCCCCCTAAGAATTCTTTTCTCCAGGCTGAACAGTCTCAGCTCACTCAGCCTCTCCTCATAGGGGAGATGCTCCAGGCCCTTAATCATCTTCGTAGCCCTTCTCTGGACTCTCTCCAGGAGGTCCCTGCCTTTTGTATCCCAAGGAGTCCAGAACTGGACACAACACTCCAGGTGGGGCCTGACCAAGGCAGAGTAGAGGGGGAGGATCACCTCCCGTGACCTGCTGGACACACTCCCCCTGATGCATCCCAGGATCCCATTGGCCTTCTTAGCCACCAATGCACACTGCTGACTCATAGCCAACCTGTCATCAACCGGGACCCCCGGGTCCTTCTCCACAGAGCTCCTTTCCAGCAGGTCATCCCCCAGCATATACTGATACAAATGGTTATTCCTCCCCAGGTGCAAGACTTTACACTTGCTCTTGTTGAATTTCATTAGGTTTCTCCCTGCCCAGCTTTCCAGCCTGTCCAGGTCTCTCTGGATGGCAGCGCAGTGTTCCTGTGTGTCAGCCACCCCTCCCAGCTTTGTATCATCAGCGTACTTGCTGAGGGTGGATGCTATTCCCTCATCAAGATTGTCAATGAAGATATTAAACAGGACTGGACCCAACACTGAGCCCTGGGGAACACCGCTAGTCACAGGCCTCCATTCTAATTCTACTCCACTTACCACAACCCTCTGAGCCCGGTCCGACAGCCAGTCCTCAACCCACCTCACTGGCCACTCATCTATCCCATGCTCTCTCAGCTTTTCTATCAGGATGTCATGGGAGACAGCGTCAAAAGCCTTGCTAAAGTCAAGGGGGATGACACCCACTGCTCTCCCTCCATCCACCCAGCTAGTGATAAGATCATAGAAGGCTATGAGATTGGTCAAGCACGATCTTCCCTTCGTGAACCCATGCTGATTTCTTTGCTGATTAGCAAAGAAAGTGCAATAACTCCTCCCTGAATCTCCTTTAGCCTCTTTCTCACAGGCTAAGTGCTTCTCCTGGAAGAGATGCAAAGCTTGGGCTGGGGAAGAAGCACACCTGGGAAGTCCACGCTGGTTAGTGGACAGTGCATACAACAGAAAAAACAATAGTGACATTATCTACATAAATGATGTCATGAATTATTCATGCATTTTTGTGAAGACAGTTAAGAGCTGTGGGAGTTAAGGGATAGTTACCAAAGTAAAAAAGTATATTTTAATGAAATATAAACATTAGATGGAATTTAAAATTGAAATAGTCTAGAGTCTTACACATCATTTCCAGGGAATGAAAAGGCGTATTTTTGAATCTCTTGAGGTGCCAACTCATTAATTAGTATGGATATGAAAGATATATGCTTAGATGCATCAGTCGAGCAATTATTGAGGAAGTATAATTTGAGAGTATAGTCTGGCAACGATAAGTTATTTTTATGCTCGTTTATATTCACTTGATTGACATTTTATTTAGCAGGATCTAAACAAGTAGAAGCAAAAGCTGCTGGTGCCAGAAAACCCTGCATTGGTGAGCAGCTTCCCATGCTTCTTGATTGGAGGCAAAGAAGGAGTGAGTGGCTCCAGGAGAAGGTCAGTAGGAAGTTTGTTTGGGACTGTGGCCTGTTCCCTTTCCGGAGTACTGGTGAACCACAGAGCTTGCTGCAATGGCTGCTGCTCCACCACTGTTGCCCAACTTCTAGATCTCCAGCTGTGAGTCAGGTGGGAGCTACCTTTTGCTGTCCTCATTCCTGGTCTGCTGCTTGTGCTGGTAAGCAAACCTCTTCCCTCGGACAGACTGCAAACAAAAAGGTATCAAAGATGGTAGTTCTGCTGCCATGAGAAGATGGTTCCTTTTCCTTTAAATTTTTTCCTTTGAAGTTTGGAAAACTGAGAGTTCTCACATTCTCTAGCATCCACTCCTGCTTCCAAAAATTCCTTGTATTAGAGGCCGGGAGGGGGAAGTCAGGTCAGGCCCTATTTCCTACGTGCTCTCTACATAATAGCTATGTAAAAGCAGTATGAGTGAGGTGATGCCATGTTTTTTCTACTTAATGTGGCTGATCAAGGTAATATCTGAATAAGAGAATTTTAGTCTATGAAACTTGTTAAAGTTAGAACATTTCATATCTACCTAATGTTTGACACACAACATAAATGTCCACCTCACAGTTATGTTTTGTACCAGCTCCTTAGACAAGTTGGAGTGCTTAATTTTACTATTATTCGTTTGCTGGGCATGCTCCAATTTCCATCTAAAATGTTATTCTTTTATGCCTGGACTTGAAGGACGTCTGTTAAAATTATTTCCTTGTGAAAGACAAGTGCATTCGCTAAATGGCCCTTTCATCCTCTGTAACACGGATGCGGGATGAAGGCAGGCCTTCACTCCCATTCTCATCAGGATTAGGTCATTACCACATACGTGTGACAATGCTCAGTTTTCAGCACTGACCAAGTGTGCTGTAAGCTCTATCGCATCAGAGTGATTTTGCCTTTCGGTTTCTGAAGTGATTTTTCAGGACCTTTGCATACCCACCCTTCAAAGCAAGGCTGCGCAGCCACGCTTAGAAATGTGCATTCTTCAGAGCTCTTAATATTTTTAGCGTTTCGTATCGCCTTACAACATGCAGGCTGAAGAGAGTCTGAAACCTCAAAGGCACCTTTTTAATTCAAAACCTTCTGGGAGGCAGTCTTTTTTTTCGTGTGGCTTTGCCAGAAGAATTCAAATGACTTCTCCCATTGACTTCTTTCATTCACTCTGCGCTCTTCTCCACTCATTTGCTGCAGACTGATTTCGTGATCTCTATTTTTCTTTGATACTGACAAATGGGGATCAAAAAGAGAGGCTTCATTGCAAAGCAGAGTCAAGCAAAGGTTTCAACTCTCTATCGCGTGGCGTTTTCTATTTCATCACACTAGGCAGCCCAAGGCATCACAGTCAAACACGAGGCATCATCGTGCCCTATAATGTATGCAGTGAACTGATTAACTTTCTCTTTTAGCCCCCTCACTCCTGTGATATATGTCCATCAGATTCGTGTTAACATGGAATAATGTTGGGGGTGCATAATGACAGATCCTTGTATGGTCACGGGCCTGGGAGGGAAAGTTTAATATTTTGCGTGTAGTGAATGAAGTATGTTGAAGCAGCAACAAACTATATAAAGGATGTGCAAAGCTTTGCCTGAAGAACCACAATGTAGCACATTGTGTGCATTGTGATACCTCAGGAGAAACAACTTGTCTCTGAAAAGGAGGTGATCAAGAAGAAGGGAAGAAGAAGAGGAAGGTGCCTGAGTCTGCAGAACCAGCTGCCTGTTCGTTAGCAAAACAAAAGCTAAAGCTCACATACAGGATGTCTTGTGGGGGTTGCCTGGCACTCCAGCATGTCAGTTTAAGATGTATATGGTTGTTATGTCTTGTGGGGGTCGCCTGGCAGCATTCCAGTCTGTCAGTTTAAGCCGGTGGGCTGTGTTATCCCTGGAAGGTCTATAAGCCAGGGACTGGAACTGTTCAGGATGTGTCTTGGTGGAGCGGAGACTCCCGGCGCACCCGGTGCTGACTGTGCACCCCAGCACCGTTTGCTTGCTTTTATTCGTTTAATAAATTGTTCAATTTGGTTAAAATCCTGTTTGGGATCAACTCATTTATAACACTCCAAAATGCAGTGGCGTAGGATAGGTACCTTGCATGACTTATCACTGCAAAATTGAGACCACTTCCCAGCTCGTACTTTTAATAACCCCCCTTTTTTTTTTTTTAATCTCTACATTTTATATATTCGTTTGGAATTTGCCATCCTGTCTCCCCTAGAATGGAAAGCAAAGTGTAATTTCAAACTGCACATCTGCTGTTTGCTACATTTGTGGCTGAGGAGAAAGGTAGATTCTGGCAGATTGTGCCGGTGAACAGCAGAGAGTGAATAAAGCCTGGTGCTGGGGAGGCCATCTGACTATTTTCTGGTAAACTTCAGGGCTCCAAGGTCCGTACTCGTCTTTCTTACAAAACCAGCTGAACAGTCTGACATAAAATAACAGGATGGCAATGTGAACAGGAACACCAGGAAATGAAGTACTTTCCCCCTGCTTTTCAGGAATATCACACTTCTTTTCCTGAGGTATGGATTAATTTGGGTCTTTTGTGTTAGACAATCTTTTGGAGTGCTGCATTTAATTTGTAAGTGGCTTGTGAGTGAGAAAAGCAATTCAGCCTGTGAGAACTTGGGCAGCAGCAAGTAGTTCACAGAGGAAAAACTGCTAGTCAGAGCTCTCTGGTACATCTGTAACACAATTAAATGCCCATAATGACCTTCATTAGGCCCAGCATGTAAGTCAATACAAACAACTTTCAACTCAATGAATATTTTCCCTCTAAAAAGTAACCTTTCAGTTCTCTCGCTTTTGTACTGTTTTAGCCATATGCTAAATATTATAATGCCTTAGTCTCATTTACCCTTCACATATTAAGGTGAAAACTCTGACCTAGTGCATTCTAATTACTTGGCTTATTAGCTTCACATTATATCAGTAATGGTGTGATAGCCAACATAATTACTAGGACTTGAAAAATTATACTTTGCTGTACTATTTCATGAACTGTGAGACGGTTCTCCTTTCTTATTAACTTTCTTATTTAATGGGTCGACCAGATTTTTCATCTACCTAGACCATTGATCAAACTGATAATTTTAGATTTTGGCTGCAATTGAGAAATTGCCCCTTAAAACAGTGAAAGATATGTTTTATATAAGAAAATACAGATATTATTCTTCTTTGTTTCTTATTGACAGGCCACCACAATTAGGTAGTTACTGCATTCTGTTTGAATGCCATTTTTAACTTGCAAAGTTTTATGAAGTTTAGACATTTTCCTCAAGGAACTTATTTTGGGTTTTTTTCTTTTCAAATTACTCTTTCTGTATTCACTAAAATTCTACTTTACCTTTTTTGATTAAAGGCTTTTTTTCACTTTCTAGAAGAAAACAGAACTTCCACACCTTTTCCTTGTTTAAGTAAAATGCTAACTTTCAATCAAAACCCAGCAGGATTGGCAACTGTCCACCTGATCAGTCTAGAAGTTGAGTCTAATCCCAAGTATTTTTAGTTTACAATACGAAGATACAGTGGAGACTGTTTCCTTAAAACAGAGGCTCCTGCTGAAAGGGATAACATGATTCATCTAAGTAGTCACGCATCCACTTTAGGCAGTGGTCCTCTTTGATAAGGAGAATTGCAAAAATGCTGAAGTGAGTAGACTTTCTGAAGGCATCAAGGCAAGAGATGGCCATTCTCTACACCTCAGAGTTGATACAGAATGCATGACTATCTTCACTTCAGTAGACTTTGGATCAAGACCTTGATATAAAGACACTGCTCTTTTCCCTTTTAGGCAGGTGTGTTACACCGTCCTGAAAAATGAGCATCCATGCTCCTGCCAGTGCTGGGATCGGCAGTGCCTTCTGCCGCACATGCTTTTCCTCCTTCATAGATGAGATTCGCCCCTACTCCCCATCCCAGGACTGCGCCTAGAGGGGAAAAGTCCCTGTCAGTCTCACCAATGTCTGTGTATCCCTGACAGAGGGGCAGCTCCACAGTATTTCTGGAATGTGTGTCTCCAGACCATAGAAGTAGAGGGTCAGTGCACAAATACCTCAGTCATTTTCAGTGAAATCATCTGCAAAGCCCCTGGATTGGATTAATCGGGAAACCATCCCTGGCACGCTTGTTTGGGAGCAGCGACAGAATAACCTCCTGGCTTTTGGCAGATGAACCTGTACTTTTGCAATGCTGTGACAGCTGGGAGAGTTTGAGGCTGTCTTGACTCAACATATCAGTCAGAAGCTTTCGCTGTGGGGAAATCTATGTGTGTTTTAGGCTTATTAAGTTGGAAAAGAAATGAAGCTGACTCCTTATTGGTTTTTTGTTTGCTTTGTTGATTTTGGTTTGGTTTGTTTTTTTCCCCTGTCTATATCTCTTTTTCTAAGCAAGAAAAGAAAATACCTAATTTTTCATACCTGCCCCAATGAAAAGGAGAGTTGTTGGGAGAGAGACTGCCACAAGACTTTAAGGTTCTCTGTGAGAATTTCACTGAAGGGATAAATCCCGTCAGATCTCATCCGTCTGATCAGGAGACAAAGTGAAGCCGTACATCATCACCCATGAACAAGATCCATTCTCCCTGTGCAGCTGTGCAATCAAAACCATCTCCCAATTTCACAACTACATCTTTAAGCCAAGAGGACATGGTGTAAAAATGGCCAGTTATTATTTAATAAATAATAGAAAATTACTTTTTTTAATGTAGCAGAGAACACCTGAAAATGTATTCTTACTGCAAAATTTTGATGGGGTGCTACGTAATTCTATCGTGCTTGGTGCAATCAGTTTAATAGTTCTGAATTTCCTTGACCTCTCTGCATGAGGAACATTATTATAAAAGGAAGCATATAAAAAACTTCTAAAGGTAATAGCAGAGGCAAAAAAAGGTAAGAGGCAGTTTGAGCTTGACTGTGAGGCACCGGTCTTAGTGCAGACCTACAGGTGGTTTGACACTTTCCTGCTTGAGCGATCAGGGTTCAGATCATGCTGCATTTGAGATTAGCAGAGGTATTAAAGCCATAGGCCTCGATATTAAAGAAAGGGAGGTGAAGGCAGAGAAATTTCAGTCCCAAATTGGATAAATTTGCCAAGTCTCTGGCTGCAGTACAACACTCATTTATTTGCAGGTGAATTTAATAGGCAGGATGTTGAATGAGGAATTACTTCCCAGAATGGTATATTGGGATTAGGTAGAAGCTGCTGAAAGCCAGAACAATAGGTTGCTTTTGTACTAATTTGCGCTTTAAAAATGATTAAATGCACCTGACATTTTAGGTAATCTTCTATATTTAAATTAATATGAAACTCAAACTGTGTTTTTGGAGTCCTTTCTTCACCAGCATATGCCTATGTTATAATACACATTGTATAACATATAACTATGTATCTTGTGGTTTCTTGATAATTTAAGTGAGAGAGACTTTTAAATTAGCTATTAAATTACCATTCAGAGATCTGATCATCTTCTAATTTCCGTACCAAGTCCTCCACAGGGGATAAATCTAGTTTAAATGTTCTCCTCTTCCTATGATTTTATACCCTGACTGTAAGATGATATAACATTCCTGCATTTCTATCTGAAATACGTTACAACCATGTGAAAGGTTTTAGCTCAGTTTTCTCAAATGAGGCTATATTTCAATTGTAAATGCATCCAGAATTATGAAGAAAAACAAGATTTCTGGTTTTGTTCGGTTCTCTTACCCAAGCCACAGGTGTGATATCTGTGTAATTTAGAAATCACAAATAGTGTGTGTGGGGGGGGGTGTGTTAAATACTTTTGAAGGTTAATTGTCTCCCCAAGTTCCCTTACTTACTAGCAGAACTGAAATTCTGCATTTTATTTCTCCTAACTTCTCGGGCGGATATTTTCTAGCTGCTTTTCTAGGCAGTGAACTTGCAGAGAGTTTTCTTGAGCAGGAGCAAAGGGTGAATTTCTTTCCTGCACTGCAGAAGATCTGAAGCGTGTTTGGTGCTTTCCTCTTGCCTTCCATGGCAGGACCCCATGGCTCCTGCAGCCTGCAAGAAACTTGGTTATCGCGGCTTTTGGGGGAGATATTTGTTCAGCAGATGTAAACAGAGAAAATTTACAACTCAGGGATAATCTAACAGCGACTAGAATAATAAGTAGTGGGGTACTTCAGGCTTTGCTTCCTCTTCCCCCTTCTTGGGTCTTCCTACCACTGCTCCCTTTCTAGCTGATTCCATTTCCTGACTACCATCAGCAGGGCTGAAAAATAGTTATTTGCTGCATTAGTTGTCCCTCCACTCTTCAACATTATTGCACAAAATAGCGCCTGTTGTGACAAATAATGTCATGCCATCGTGTGTGTCCACACTGCTGAAAACAGATAACCTGTGTCTACATGAGCTATGGGAAAACCTGAGGAATAAGAATGAGGAGAGCCCAATTCTTATCTGTTTCATGAGTTTTGCCTCACAAGGTGCTCTCAATCAATGTTATTTGAGCTCTACTTCCTTCTGAGAAATGTTCTAGTAATATTTTACTTTGGTGACAGAGCCTTAGCTAGGAATTCTGTCTTCTCCCTGATGAAATAAATATAAATAAAAATACAATAAACCTCAGTTAGCTTAGCCTTTAAATATTTAAAGTAGTTGTGATAAAATTTGAAATACGGAATCTGAATCCAGACTGAACTCATGCCCTTCTTTTGCAGCCTTACTGAGTTCATTTACTAAAAATAGATATTTATGTTGCTAAGTTCTTGAGCCTATAATTGCAAACTCAACATGCAAGTTCAATCTATGCTTTTTCCGGTCCCCATGGGTTATAAAAACTTAAAAATTCTTTTCATGATACATGAACTGTGCTCCAATACCTGCATTAGCTTAGCAGGACTATCTCAAGTGATATGATAAAGTCATCATTTTGAGACTGTTTTCCACAAAACAGAACTCAAAATTGTTGGAACAAAATGCTGTGCAAACGCGGTTCCTTTCTCTGGTTTTGCTGCTCTGTGGTAACATGACCATTCACCATAGGCATGTGGTCTATTCTTTTTTCATTCTAGCTGCACAAAAATATAATTCCACAGACCGCGTGCTGTGATCCACTGCTAGAGCAGTAGTATAAGGAGGCCTTTGTCTGTCTCTATAATAGACTAATCTATTCCTGGGTAGGTTCCAGAGTGTATTTCCAATAAATTCTCACTATCACAAATTGCCCAGACATATGTAACCCCAAAGGATACCATTAATTTTGCTTTGATACAGATTATAACAGACTAATTATTTGTTCCTCTTGAGGTTCACACAGATGGGGCATAACTATATCCATTGTTAAAGGCTAGCATGTGCCTCTAAGAAAAGTATTTACCTCTCAAGGTTTCCTTTGTTCCTTTGTTCTTCTGTTGTCCTCTAACACTATTGTTATCAGATACTAATTTAATAAAAATGCAGGAGATTCGGACTGAAGTGATAACCACCAAAGCTATTCAATTGTTTTTCTGTGTAACAACTCTGATTGAAATTCTGGTCACAGCTAAGTCGAAAGCAAAATTTCCTTGGCTTCTGTGGGGGACTGGAATTTCATCTAAGGTGAATATTGTTTTTGATTTAGACATAAATATAACAGTTTCTGATTCGCGAGTCTTGTCTAGCGTAATACCACATTAAGCGAGCCAAGAAACTGTAATCTAAAGGATATTGTCAAGTGGAGGCTGAATATATAATCATTTCAGGTGCTGTATGCTAAATACAAATCTCTTTACCTGGTATGTGATGTCTACCAGGAGATAATGTTATCAGTTATGTCCCGTGTGCTGTAGAGATCATCATTTTCAAGGTAAAGACAGCAATGCACCAGGAATGAAAGTAGCAGTGGAAGAGAAGAAAACCTGTGGTAGGGAATGCCCTTTAGGTGATGTGCAGGTGCTTCAAAAATACGTGAATTCTTTTCTGATACAGCCCTCCCCAGGAACAGGATTCGTCCTTTCTGGCTGACTCTTCAAACAAAATACATGCAGTATTTACTTTTACATCCCAGTTTTACTTTTTGTATTCTGTGTTTTCATATGTAGTATGAGGAAATAATCTAAATGCTCAAGCTGAAAACACCTGAGGCTTAACCAGCTAGTTAGCACTCAGTCTCTCAGGAAACAGGTGATAGAAATCTCTCTTGAATCCACAGTTTCCTTGTAGCAGCAAGAGCTATCTTAATCCTAGTTTTTAAAGGAAGAGATAAAGCAAGCTAATATACATACATACATATATATATGTGTGTGCATGTATTTACCTACCCACTTATATACTTAGGTTAGGTGTGGGAGAAGAAGAGGGGACTTTTCCTGCTCTAAGCAATTACCTACCCTATCAATATGCATGAATTTCTGCACTTCCATTTTTTTTTCTCTCCATAAATTCAGACCTTGAATATACATGTTTATTTTTAAATAATCGCAAATTATCCATGAAATGTTAAATAGGATAATGAACTCATTAAGCATTAATCACGTAACATAGTTCAAGCATGAAAGCAGGAGATTCACACACATTTCTTGAGACTTATCATGAAATGCAGAGCAATTTGAGGAAACCAGGAAGACCAGCGGTTAAGGTGGTTGCACAGGACCTGAGAGATGACAGTACATTTCATCATCCCAGTGCAGACGTTTGGGTGCCACTGCTAAAGGATCATGCATCCCTTCACATCATTAGAAGAGTGATAAAACATCTCAGCGGGAGGGGAGGACAGTAAGTGCCTGATGGGGCTTAGGGGATGTTAGGTGACACATCTAATGAAGGCCATTAACGTATCACAGTTAGGTTTTCATGGAGCAAGAACAAAAGTCATTAGTCTTTTTGTGTGTCAGCTGGCAGAAAGAGTATGGAACAATGTCACTTTTCCTCCAGGAATTTGAATTCACGAAGGAGAGAAATCTTAAAGTTCTTTTGTCACTTATCCATGACACGTGAGGGGAGCAGTTACAGCAAGAGTCATGAGTTTGAGGATAGAGTTAAAATCTATGCACTTCTGAAGCTAGGGGTATTCATTTAGGTTGAGACTGCTTAAGCTGAAAAGTCTGTGTAAATTTTTTTTTAAAAAACATTCACTTCCTAACTCTGAAGTTTGAATTCTTAAATAGGTCAGGGAGAAACATCTTAACAAAAAAGTGTTATTTCAGGTGAAGTGGAACGCTTTGTTTGACATAAAGCCTTTTCTCAGAGAGAAGTGCTGTTTTGGTGAGAAGTATTAACAGTGAGTGTGATTTAATCAGATTTAAAAGAAATAGTTAAGCTATGTTGAAATTTATTTGTAGAGTTCTAAATGACAGAAGGTGTTAATTTCACCAGAAAGCCGACATATATTTGGGATCCTATCATTGCAGACACTCCTTGTGCCAATAGCAAATATTTTCTTAATTCTTGCTTTTTTGCAAAACTTACCAAGGTTTTACTTGGCAATTTACTTTTTACTTGGCAGTCTCTGTGAATAAAAATATTCTTTTGAACATTTGTGAAACCAAAAAGAATTTTTTTTATCAATTAGCTGCTTAACAACCATCCTGAAATAAACCATATTTTCAGCAGCTATAAGGCAGAATTTTGCTATTAGATAATTTTTTTTTTGGTTTTCAGTATTTAATAAAATAAAGGAGTTAAATGGGCAGTCTCTCACCCTGACTTTAAATCTCAGGTACCCCAAAGCTGTACTTTCTGCTCTAAAAATTGTGATCTGTATTCAACATCTGTGTCATGAAGTCACTTCAACCAGGGAAGACCCCTGACAGCTTGGAAGGGCACAGAGTTTGTGCTTGTCTGGCATCATTCAAACCATGACAAACTGCGTCCATTTGTGAACAGTGGAAAAGGGCTGTTACTGAACTAGGACAGTAAATTCAATCATACCCACATGAGTGCGTAGCATCTCACTGCCTATAGACACATACTGAAAATAAAGCTTTTTTTCATTTTCTGGAATAAGCTATGTTCAGGTACACACGATGCTCATGGATATTTTTTACTTTTGTGAAATTAGCAGTAGTGATTGGGGATTATTTCTTATAAACCAGTAATAACAGGGGAAGGAAAGGGCACTGCCATGGAATTCAGATTATCTAGTCCTAACCTTCTGCTTCAATACAAGCAGTGGTTAAATACAAATCTCTGACATGTAAGAGAACATGCCAGGACTCAGAGTTGCACATCACTTCCAGTCATAGGAATAGCTTTAGGTGCCTCTTCTGTCCCAAGCCACACTAGCCAATAACTTCAGCTTTACAGATGCTTTACCTCAGACACCTTGGGAACTGAACACAAAAGCACTGTTGGAGAAGGTCCCATGCAGGAGGGGATTCAACTTTTTAAAAGGGTAGATAATGGCAGGACAAGGGGGAATGGACTAAAGCTAAAGGAGGGAAGGTTTAGATTAGATATTAGGGGGAAGTTTTTTACAGAAAGAGTGGTGAGGGGCTGGAACAGGCTGCCCAGAGAAGTAGTGGACGCCCCGTCCCTGGAAGTGTTCAAGGCCAGGTTGGATGGGGCCCTGGGCAACCTTGTGTAGATCCAGGCCTGGAGGTTGGTGGCCCTGCCTGTGGCAGGGGGGTTGGAGCTCTATGATCCATGGGGTCCCTTCCAACCCAGACCATTCTATGATTCTATGATTCTATGATTCTATGCTCTCCTCTCACCATGGTACTGGTGTTCTCACTTTCTTACCCTAGGAATGTTTCAATTCAATCTTGCACATCAACACAGAACTAATCTAAAATTCATAATTAATCCTACTGCTCTCATCCACAGGAAAATTCAGTACCTTGTGGAATTATGGACTTGGTGCCATGATAGCATTAATGATATCAGACCAAATTCTGTCAGGGTATCAAACCAGGAGAGGTCAATGTAGTTACTGGAGCCTGCACTGAGCATTATCTAGTGGATAACACCTCAACATGCAAAAATGTGTTGCAATTATGGACTAGGAAAGAGCATCAGGAACCAGCAGAGATGTTCTCAACGCAGAGGATCCCCATGCTCCCTGTCACCCTGCACCACGTCCATGAGATGCAAACTATGATGCCAACAGTTAATAATCCTTATTCGGTCTGTGAGGACACTCATACCTCAAATAACAGAAACAAGTCTGCTCCTTCCTCCTGAGGTTCAGCAAACTTTCTGGCAATATATCTGGCACACACCCAACAGATTTTAGCAATAAAGATGCTTTTTTATGGTTCCCACTAGTCAGTGCAAGAAAGACATTCAGTTATGATAAGCAGTGTTTATAACAATACATTTATATTCATAAGGAGCCCATAAATTGGAAAATGACACATTAACTCTTAGCATAACTACAATAAGGATTCAATTTAAAAAAGTAAGGAACCAGAGCCCAATAAATTCTGTAATTGCCCAGCCAGAAAAAACAAACACCAAGCTGAATCATTTACAGAGAACACAGACTCCACCTCTCCCCTTCCCATTGTCCCTTTTCACTTACCCTGAAAAAGTCACCAGAAACAAGTAGCAAAAAGGAGTTAAACAAGTGATGTATTTTACATCTAGGTACTTCTCCACAGAAGACGTGAAATAGTTGTTTGAAATGTTGTTTATTAGGAAGTTCCAAAATAGAGGAACAGTGCTATGTGATTACTCATTAAGGAACATTTCTATTAAAATAATTCTCTCATCATGCCTTAAGCCTGTTTTGACATGTCAGGCAAAGCTTCATCGCTGCATAAATCACCTAGTGACGCAACATTAGGAAAGTAAATGGTCTATTTTTCTTGCTTTCAGCAGGGGGTAGAGCTGGAGGAAAGACTGCTGCAGAAGAGGACCTGCATCACCAGAAGCACTAGTTTTCTGACCCTTGTATACCCAGATGGGTATAACTAAGAGCATTCATGAATCTCTACTACACTATTTAGGTTCCAAGAGCAAAATAGAAATAAACCCACCCCTTTCTGTGCCAGAGAACTTAATTTCCTTCCAGTTGCTGAATTGCCCTCTTTACTATTTTTCACTCAAATAGCATGGCCCTTTTAACCAGTAACAAGTCATGCCAATCCAGACCGTGGAAAAGCTCCCTAAAACATGTTTGACCAGCAGGTAGCTAGATATACTGCTTCTCTTGTGCTCAGAGAGTGGGGCAGTCCAGGTTTTCACTTTGTGTTCAGTTTGCTCTGCCAAAGTTCTCAAAAAAAAAAAATCCCTCACACAAACATGAAGAGGCAGACACTTTATTGACTTGTATCGTTCATCTTTTCTCTAATGTGAATTCACTAAAGAGAGAATGAAATAATCATTTCTTCTAAGAATTGCTGAGACAAGTTGCTTATTTTCTAAACCCAAAAATGAGCCTATTCAAAACAGGGCTCAGAAGCTGGTGACACAGATATGCAGATGGCAAATTATTTGTAGTTGATGGATTGTCTAACTCAATAGTTACCGGGAGGAACTAACCACAAAGAGGAGACAGTTTTTCTCAAGCAATTTCTTCTTCCCCTCCAACCCCCTCCCCCCAAGGAATTAATGCTGTTCTTCAAAAGTATTCATTAAAAACTGTGAAAATAGCAGTGACCACAAAGAAAAACACACGGTGTAGGAACAGACTTGGTTTTGTAGACCTCCCTCCCTTGCACAACCCAAGTGCTATCAGATGGCAATTGTTAAGTATGAGTAGCTTACAATTACCTCAGTCACTCAAAAATGACAAAACTGATTCTCTTCGCTAAGATATTACTTGCTGGCATGGTCTTGTGCCCTCTATAACAAGGGAATGGACCAAAGCTGATAAAACACTTGGAAGGAAAGGGATAGCTGCCAGACTGTCCCATCTTATTCCCCTTACATTCCTGTAAATTATCTACACTTGCAAGTGCGCTTATTTATGTCTACAAAGACTGTTCTTGGTCAGTCCTAACCTCTCTGCTGATGACTACAGAAGGAGCCAGGGAGAATGGGTCTCTCTGGCTCCAGACATGCTCTAGGAAGAAATCCTTCAAGAAGAGGGCAGAAGGAAAGCAGAAAAGTTTTCATCAGAAAGCATTAAAACGTTTCATTTGTAACACTTCCATTCTCTCCCTTCTCCAAATCTTGCCTGTATGAATGACCAGCTCTTAGCGCCTGCACTCAGCATGCTCATAAAACTGTCAACAAGACAACATCTGCATTTCCCTTTGTTCCTCCAAGTCAGTTATACTGATAATAGCTCTGCCTGCCACCATCTCCAAAACTGACTAGGAAAAGAGATTACAGAGGCATCATTTAAATGATTGTTTCATGCAACAGATAGCCTATAATTTCTAAGACAGGGTTGCCCTCAGATAGCCCAATCTTTGTGAAGGAATGGATTTGAAACAAAAATAGACTGATTAATGAATGTATAATCATGCTTGAGAAAAAAGTGGGAGGAGGAAATCACAATCAACCCTAAAAGGAGCCTTAAACTGTCTGGAATAAAATGATTTTGAATGAAAGACTCAAGCTGGTAAACATACTGAAAAGGGCAGAGAGCAGAGCTCTACCTCTCATGGGAAGACAATTTGATGGGGGAGATAGACTGGAAGCTAGTTTAGTCCACTTAAGCATCACATACTTCAGACATTTCAAAAGTATGATCCTAACAATATAAAATCCTGTACAAGACATCAGCATGCAAAATTATCTTAACAGGAGATTCACAGGTTTCAAAAGACAGCTCATCTTATTGGGGAGACAGCATTCAGAGCAGCACTTCAGCTCCCTGCTGCATCCATTGGGTTAGAAACTGAACAAGACTGATTATTATAGCATTGCCTTTCGCATCTCTGCAGCAAGGCCTGTATTAGCACTTACCCTGTAAAGCCAGTATTTTAAAAATTTTATTAACACAACATCAAATTTCAGGGTTATATTTGGTTCATTCAGCCTCTGTGTGAAAGTAATCCTTATTTCACAAGTTTGGAAGAGACAAAACTGACTTCTTTTTAGGCTATGGACATAAATATGAAATAATTGGACACTTACGGGTTTTGGAGATTGCCATGTTACTCTAAATCAATATTGATTTAATAAATGCATTTGTACATTTTTTAAGTTAGTACCATGGTCTAAATCAAAGTTTATATAAATTAAACTGACCAATATTTATATTACTATTATGCTCTGAATTCCAGGATTACTTAATCAATAAACAGGGTTGTAATTTGTACTGGGTGGCTAAAGCAACCAATGTACTACAGATACCAAAGAGTATTTGCCTAGCCTATAACTACTCAGGTGCTTGGTAGGGCTGAATCAGTAGAATACTACTAACACTGGCAAGAGTTTGCTAGTAGCTACCAGATCACAGTACAGGCAGTTCTGCCCCAGATACCTGCTATTGCCAACATTATTCAAACAGGTATTGTCAAAGCCAAGTCCAAAATTTGATCTCCTGACAAAAATGAGCAAACAACAAGAAGAAAAAAATCCAACAAAACCCCCCAAACCCAGGCTTTTTTCAATTTTCATATCCTTTCAAATGAGACCGAAAGCAGCTCTTTGGGATACAGCCCAGAACTATGTCAGAGGAACCTCTGCTTAAAAACCTAGCATTGACTTCTTAGTTGTCCCTTATTTTAATCATTCATTTAATTTTCAGGACTAGTTTCACAAAAAATGCCCCCCCCAAAAGACCCCTCTTTGAGAATGGAACCATTATATGAACATATATCACACTATGATGTTAATTAAATTCTAAAACGTATTTTTTCATAGAAAAAGGTATTCACAGTTGTTGACCATTTTAAATCACTAACAAATCCCTAATGTGATCAGTTTAAAATAATGACGTAAGCATCTGCCAAAATTAGAGACTGGAGGTGAAATATAGTTGGAATGTGTAGCATAAGGAGCAAAGACATAATTTTCATTATTTATTTGCAGTGTAGCGGTACCTATGAGTACCACGACAATCCTTGCCTCAAGCATTGAACAATTGCAGGGCTATTAGTGCAAAACACACCTAGCAAATGACACAAGTGCAAGTGGGTGGCAGGGGGGAGTATGCTGGATTGTACCACCCTTCTTATAATGCTGTTAAAATACCTCTCAAAACAGCCTTTGAGTGGCAAAAAAAAAGCAATACAATCCTCCCTGCTATTCTCAGCACACAGCCCTGGGAAGTGCACAGGAATAAAGTTTGGGACTTGATCTGTTCAGCATTTTCCTAAAGCTAATAATAAATTGCTGCATGCCTCTGATGAGACAGATTACTATTTTATCATTTTAAGCCACGTACTATTTTATTTATTAAACAACTTCCCTATATGTTCACTTTTTATTTTCCCTTTGACACTAGACCTTCATATTTCTGACCATTTCTTTTCTGGAATGACCTTTCATAACTTTTATTACCTTGCTAAGAAAGGACATTCTTTCCCTTCAAATCTTCTGCAGGCCATCTTCATTCACATTTGTCAACCAGATTCACATAATCCTAGTAATGTATCAGTCGTTCACTGGCAAGTCTGACAGCCTGGGAATTTATTGGGCTCATAGTCTGGTCTACAACTGGCAGAAAAAAAGATGTGAAAACCATTTACACAATTTAATAGATGGCACATTCAATACTGCGTCTCATAACAAGTAGTGGTGTCTAACATTCACCAGGGAGGAAGATGCCAGAATCTAGGAATGCTCTTTTGGGCACAGTGAGGGACTGAGCATTTTGCTCCGGTCCCGTACCTGTGTCAGGGTTTGTTTGCATCTGGTGAACGAGCCTTTTGCAAAGTCATTGAAGAGTCACTTTAATCACATGTTCAGCTGGCTATAGTCCTGAGGATACTTGGGAATTCATTGAAACCTTTTCTATGGACTCCCACTGCTGCTACTAAAGAGCTGTGCTGCTGGTGGTGTCCAGCTAATGCTGCATGCCCAAAGACATGCTTGTTCTCTGCCAAGGGGGAACTGTTTAGATTATGCCTATGAAAATTTCTTGGCCCAACCTTTCTGTAAAGATGTCTTTTCTTGTTACTTTTAGTTTACTGTAAGAGATTAAAGTCTTGCTTAACACACACTTTTTTTCCCATCTCTTATTGGCCAAGGGAGCAAGCCTGGTAAGAATGATTTGTGAAGAGATGCTTCTGCCATCCCAGCCCCTGTTTGCTTAAATCACTATTTTTGACTCTGCATAGATCTCTCCATTCTGAATTAGAGCTTTTTCTCTGTTAAACATTTTCTAATATAAACTGAACATTTACTTCAATGCTTTATTTTTGAAAGTATTTACCTGTTGTTCTTTCTTCTTAGCAATACCCCCCTATCACACTTCAATCTGAAAAAAGGGTATAATACTCTTCTGTATCTGAGCTTTATCTGGAGCTTGAATACCATCAGTAATTAAGAGCTGAAATTGTTGTACTGGGATAAGCAACAGATTGACTCTGTGTATCAGAGCCTTCATTTTTTTCTTTTTCACTCTTATATTTAACTGAAATTATTCATCTCTATCATGAGCTGTCAAATTCACTTGTTTGCGATTTTCTCGTTGTCCATAATCTTTGCTTTCTTTTTGTTACTGTTTTCACCTAGGGACTGTGTCTTGCTTGTATCGCTTGTCCCTCATGATAGTCAAGTTACTTGCTTATCCACCAAGCTGGTAGAAACTATTTAAATGCATGTGCGTACTGGACACAATCATACCACTTTTTCCAAGGCCGTATTAAAAAACACTAAGAAGACTACTCCCTCACCTTAAACTCCCACTGTTCACCCAGGGCAATAAATTTCAATTGTACACAGTATTTTTGAATGAAGTGAAGAAACAAAATCTAATGTAACACCCAGACTGGAATATTAAGCTATCAGTCTGTCTAAAATCAATGCATATTTCATGGACATTAAAAAGAAATCAGCAAAAGTCTTTATGATTAGAAGCATCATTTAACATGAACATTTACCTGATATTTTGCTGGTTCCTACACCTTATAGTACAAGCTTCAGAAAAGCATCTCCATAGTTACAGTACATAATTTCTCATTAAAAAACTAGTACTAACAGGAAGACACAGAGGTGTAATCCTGATATCTGAATATAACTTTTTTTTTTACTCTAGCTACCTTCCACAGGCATCCAGAAAACCCAAGGCATGACTTCACTGACTTGAGCAGAAGTTTTCGGGAAAAAAACTTCCCTAATTTCTGCATGCAGGAAACAGGTTGTCTGTTTTTCACTCATGAAAAACTCAGAATTCACAAACGTGCAGTTGCACAAAGGTGCAGGAAACAAACAAACAAACAACTTGTATCTCACTGCTGCATGGAATTGCTGCATTAGTTTCTGCCTCCTGTCACTTTCCAGGGCAACTGGCTGATGTACTCTCAGACAGAAGGCTGGCTTCTCTTATTCTATTTATGCTGATGCAAACAGACCAAAGTGTAATTAATATTAAAAAAGAAAAGTAAGAGCCCCCTTTCCTTTTCCCACTCCATAACCACTCCAGACAAGATAATAACCTGTGACAAAGGTAATCAAAGGAGCAGTTTGCAAATGAATGTATTCACTATAGGAAAGCAGAAACTATAGATGCGGTGCCATTCAAAGATAGCAGTGCAACGCATGCAGCATTTCCGCAGCCTGTAAAGCAGCTAGTAAAGCCTAAAGAGAAGAAGAAACAAAAAAGACTGGGACTACTGGGTATACTGCTTCCCTTTAGCCAGCAAATAAACTGGCCAGCCAAATAATGACACTTTGGACCATATCAGTTGGAAGTGGAAGAAAGGAACTGGGGTTGAATGAGATGGTTAAGACAGCTTGTACTTGGGGATAAAGCTGCCTGCTTCCCCAGGTGAAGGATAAGCAATAATACAAAGAAGTGTAATGGAGCCTTGCCAAAACTCATCTTTCTAAATGGCAACCTGAAAGCTCACTTCACATGAAAATCAATTAATCACTGTTCCTGATGAAATACAGTCAATTACCAAACAAACAGAAGCACTCTTTTTGAATGTGGGGGATTGTGTTTAAGGGAAAGGAAAAAAAAAAAAAGGAGGAGGAGGGAATAATCTTACAATAATATTGTATTCTAATGATTAACCTCTGAAAAAATATTTAATTAACAGGCTAAACCACAGGCCAGCACATATTTCACATGGCAAACAGTTGCACATCATCAGGCAAGAAGGAAAACAGTGGCATTTGTAGGTAATAAAAGCTGAGGAAGAGCTTAGGGTTTGTACAAATTCTCTGTTACTCAGTATATTTGACCTGAGAACCTTCACCTGTTTGCAGGGCCCCAGACAAACAAAACCAAAAAAACCCAACCCAAATTCTCCTTTGTTCCTCAGGATTATTTCTTTGCTTCTTCAGAAAACCACCTCCTATAAGTACATTTATAAATGTACCATGGTCCACATTAATAACATTGTTTGCCACATTAGTTCTATTAGGAGGTTGTTCAGACCTTTTTTTAATGGTGGAAATGCTTTTCTTATTGCCTGTGACTGGTCTCTTGCCTGTGTTGCCTGTCACCATGAGAAGCTTCTGCAAGCGCCTGATATTTTTATCTCTAAGAGAAGAATTACATCCCCTATCAGACCTTTCATTGCCAGGCTGAAGCCCTTTTCTGCAGGAAATCCTTCCACTTCCCGAAGCGCTCCAGATGAACCCCTGCAGGGTATTGTGCAGTGCCATTCATAGTTTTAGATCTCTACTGATAGAAATCTCACCCAGTCTATCCCACAGTTAACTTCTCTCTTTTGAGAGTTTTATCCTGTAAGGTAGGGTCCTGCTATGATGGGTTTGTCCTGCCTTCTGCTGCTGTCACTGAAAGGCCCCCTGCTCACAATAAAAACTACTATGTGTTTGCTTGCACTGTGGCTTTTCACATCACTTCAATAGCATGGTCTTCAAAGGTATCTACCTCTTCCTCTACAATATTCTCACATCCCTTTCTACTGTCAGTACTCATCCAGGCCTTAGACTAGAAGCAAAAAAACAGATCACACCAGGAGATGGCCAGGGGAGGGACATGAGCTCATTACCACATGATTAAGCAGGGCTAGATCCAGAAGGAGAGCAACAAGCAAGCATAGAGAAAAGTGTGAGCACAGGCATCCCAGGGTGCACAGTGAACACTCTGCTAATCAATTGTATTTTCTCAGAGACAAAGAGTTGCATGGGTTTTTCCAAGGCAATTCAATGTGGATACTAGCTGTCATTGCTGGGAACACAAATTTGTGGGGGCGTGTGTCCATTCTCAGCCCAGCTCCTCAGTGACCATTTCCTTATTGTGCCCCAGGGTTGGTTTTGCCAATGTCAGGCTGTGTTAGCAGGTATTACTTCACAGTACACTCCTGGAAAGCCACCCTAGCACATGAAGAATGGTCCCAAGATCACCAGAAGCGGGAGCAGCTCTGGCACCAAGCCTCAGATAACTCCCCTCCCTCAGATGTTTTGAGCAGGACCCGGTGGGAATGATGTGCCATGAGGGTGGGACCCAGGTTATCTCCACACAACACCCCACTTTTCATTTTGTCTATGTTATTATAAGACAAGACCCAGAGACTTTTTTTTCCCATGGATTCAGGCAGAAAGTCCTCTGATGATACATGCTTACTTCTCCCAGACTCCAGATGTTTCTGATAAATACATTTAGGGTTTGTTTCTAATAGGAAAATCTAACTGCTCTTAAGGCTTTGAAGGCAGAGGTGAACTGTGTCAAGCTTTATTGTGATTTATAGATAAGACTTTTCAGTTTTATCACTGTCTGGTTAGATGGCACTGCAGGACGTGATGGCCTGGTCTGAAATTTTCCCTCACCTTCTAGATAAGCCCAAACTCTTTTTTCTTATTTTTTCCTTGTAGATTGCAGGTGTGAAAGACAGAAAATGTAAAATTACTGGGAGCTTGGCACTAAAAAATAACGATCCATTATAGTGACATCATTAACTCCTCTATCTGCCTGTTATGAAACTCCAAAATGCTTTTGGACAAAGACGCCTGATATCATTCAGGGCATGTGGAGAGTCTGGGATAATGAGGAGCTGCAATATGAAAACACACAAAAGAGATTTCACCTTTCTTCCCGAGTTAATTATCTCTGACAGAAGGAAGCAAGCTCAAAAATGGTATGTGCTGTTGTATGTAAGTATTTAATATCTCCTTAAAGAGTCAGCTTTGGGGAAAAAAAAAAAGAAAAAGTAATTTAACAAAAACAATTTACAGCACTGACTTAATCTGAGAAATTTCTTTTACAACATTTAAGTTCATTTTGAATTAACTGAGAATGAACATAACACCACTGAGTGTCACAGGCCCATGGGGAACATCCTAAGTACTGCCTTTCTTATAGCTATAATCATATCAGAAGTTTCTAAACACAGTTCTTCCAAAGAGGACACTAGCCTTACATCTGCACTTCTACCCAATACAAAAGCCTGGCTCTACTTCCTGAAATAGCAGTAAAATAAGCATGTAATGTCATTATTTCAGCTTTCTAATTAATGACTGGCAAGTGTCTTTCTTCAGAAATTATTACTTTAAGCCATACAAACAGCAGAAGGAGTGTTCTAATACGTTTTTAACCTGTCACCTTCACTTTCCTGGTGCATTCATCCATTTCTATTTCTGTATGTTCCAGGACTTAACCAAATTCTGTCAAAAATGAATTTGTCAGAAATTATTTATTATACTCTGATAAGACACATTAAGTGATGAAGAAATGCAGTCACTGCACACTGCTACTCTAGCATTGCTCGGGATGTCTTATTCGCTTCCGTCACCTTGATGTTTTCTTCTGTGTGTTCACTCTCAACCTGACTCTACCTTCCTGCAACAGACCATGACATGCTCTTGAGTCCATAATTTCCTGCTCTATCCCTCCCTTCTCTTTCTCTTTCTTTAGTGCTTTTTTCCCTAACTTTTTATTTTGTCTCTGCAGTGTTGTTTCGCTTGCTTTGCTCTCCTTTTTCATCCTGTTCCTCCTTTCAGAAGCTTCTCTCAAAGTCCTTATTGTCTTTTTCACAACTTATCAATCTTCCCTTCTCTCTCTCTTATCCACATCTGTCTACCTTCATATGTCCCCTGGCACTTTTATGAAGCACTCGTACATGAGCTTCAGAAGGGCTGTAGCCAGAGCACCCCTGAGGGAGCAGGTGGTGAGAGAGGAGGGTCTCTCTGCTGGGAGGAATGGAAGTCCTGGTCCGTACAGCTGGGATCGAGGGGAGGCTCAGCTCTTTCACACCTTCCCGCAGTGCCTCTCTGCAAATAGGAGCCATATACTATATTTTACCTGACACACTAATATGCTCCTGAGATAAACCACCTGCAGGTGCATCCTATAGATTAAACTGGGTGCCCCTATGGAGTCATGCCCCAGCCTCTCCGCAGCAGGGGTGGCTGCGAAAGCAGACCAAGTGGAATTGCCCAGTCAGCATGCAGAAAGCCTCAGCAGATGGGCTATACATCTCCTTAGAGACTAATGTGCAACCTGAGAATAAAAATAGGTGTCAGTAAGAATAAAAGCATCCATGTTATATATGGTGCACTGAAGCTTTCAGGATAACAAAGGCCTGCATTTCAGGCCAGATTCTTATTCTTACTGTGTTTTAATTTTTATGGTCAGAATCAACTGAATCAGCAGAGATTAGTGTTTTAAACTTTGACTCTACATCACACATTTAGTTTTGTGGTCCTGCCTGGTTGACTATTAGCCTGCTCACCGGCTGTATTGTGGCAGCCTGTGAATATCCCAGCAAGAGGCCAAAATGCTGTTCAACTTACAACATGATCTTTTTTGCACCATGTTTATTTTTACCATGACATTATTTTCTTTCTGCCTTTTGTTTACACTCCCTAAGCTTGCATAGGCACTTTACCAAGATGTGCTTTGATAGTCAGATTTCTCTGTTACATCCATTTGTGGATTTTTTTCCTAGAGTGATTATAGCAGCCTATGCCTGGAACTTGCCATCAGTGACACGCCTAATCATTAGGTTGTTTTTTCATGCTCTGATATGACAGGAGGCATAGCTGTCTTTCTCCAGAGCAGATCAGTGACCCTTCCTATCATTTATTTATGCAAGAACTGTTGAAGAATAAAGATAAAGTAGACCTAACAGAACAGTTTCTGAGAAATACCAGGGATTCAATTCCAGTTCTGTTCATAGTGTCTCCTGTAAAATTCCCCACCCTCCCTGTTAAATCCATACATCTGAAACACAGGAATGTGATTTATTTTATTTGTATGAATGAGTCCTCACCTCCATAAAGGTTAAGATCATTCCCATCAAAGTTAAGACCCCTCTATACTAGACAATACGTAGTCATACTTTAAGGACTTGTCCAAGCTTTAGAGAGTTTTTAATACAAATAGTTTACACAAAGACATATATTTCTCCCACTGTATCTCTCCCCGGGTGGGGTAGAGGAAAATACTATGAAAGAAATTGTAAAAGGGTTCAGAGGTAAGACCTGCCCAGGCACCCTGTGGCTAGCTCAGTGCCCCCACAAACAAGATGAACCTTCTCTATAGATGAAGGAAAACCTACCAGTTATTACATTTGTTCAATGACATGATAAGAAGCCACCGATCTGACATAGAATTTTGTGTTACCATGTTGAGGGGAAGCATCTCAGGGAGAGGCACCTTTCCCCACAACTTGTAAGCTGAAAGGGAAATGCCATGGGAGGCTGTGAATCACACTTCCACTTAAAGCTTGAACAAATCCACAATGTACATAGTCTAGCTGGAGAGAGCACCACCCTGAAATATTTTCAGGTTAAGATTCCAGGGAATAACAGGAGTCTGAATAGGGATATGGCAGCACAGTGCAAAACTGGCAGCACCCACTGACTCTGTCCTGAACCACCCAGTTCTGTTACCTCCTGCCAGAGCCCTGCCAAAAGCCCGCCCTTCCGCTGCTCACAGAATCACAAGATTGGAAAAGACCTTTGAAGATCATCAAGTCCAACCAATCCCATCCTAAGCTAAACCATATCCCTAAGTACTTCATCTACCCTTTTTTAAAACACATCCAGGGAAGGTGACTCAACCCCCTCCCTGGGCAGCCTGTTCCAGGCCCTGACAACTCTTTCAGTCAAAAATTTTTTTTCTAATGTCTAATCTGCCCCTGCCCTGGCACAGCTTCTTGCCATTTCCCCTTGTCCCATCTCCTGTCACCTGGCTGAAGAGACCACCTCCCACCTCTCCACAGCCTCCCTTCAGGTAGTTGTAGGTGGTGAGAAAGTGTCCCCTCAGCCTCCTCTTCCCCAAGCTAAACAGCCCCAGCTCCCTCAGCCGCTCCTCAGAGGATTTGCCCTCCAGCCCCTTCCCCAGCCTGGTTGCCCTTCTCTGGACTCCCTCGAGGATCTGCCCCAATATTAATTATAAATCAGTTCCCACAGCCTTATCGCTGACATTCCTAAAGCAAATCATCAGCTCTCTGGCATCTCCATTTTGTTTGACATCCGGCAAGACAATGAACCACTGTGACAAATTACTAACATCAGAAATCCCATCAAGGAATATTGTGACAAATCGAAACTCTGCAATTACTTCTTTCATCGCCCTCGACATCGTGTCTGCAAGTAGCATCAATCAGACCATTCAAGATACGATCAGTCTCTGAAACCCCTTTGCACCCTCTAGATGTGCTGTTCCATGCTTTACTTATAAGGAAGTGGTACAAATTTTAATGTAGATCTTTTAATCTTGGATGATCATTCAGTTTTTTTCTGTTTTGTAGTTGTGGCTCTTTTTTGTCAGGACAAAATCAGAAAGGCTCTAAGGTGCATCCTTTCAACAAGAGGAAAAGAGAAGCCTTAAGGGTAGCCTGAAGTAATTTTACTGAACAATATAAAAGAAAACCCTTTAACATCAGTATTAGCTGTACTTCATTTCCATTAATGTTTTTATATAAATCTTGATATATATGTAAAGCAGACTGCTTTACAAAAGAATGTGAGCAATGCTCAAGAAATAACACATAATCTAAAATCTGTGGGGTTTAAGTCTAGGACAGTTACTCTATGTTGTGCCAAATATGTTCCAGAAAAAATTTAGGAAAAACAGGATTTTATATGAATTATAACATTTAGGATATTTTTTGTAATAGTTAATAAAGCATTTAAATAGATATTCAACTTAAAAAAAAACCCACCACCAAACCCAACTGAACTATCTCAATTTTAAAAGCAACAGTCATAGTGTTTCTTTCTTCAGAATCAAAATAAATGCACTTTTTTTTTTTAGCCCTTCAGAGAGCCCTCCATGGGGTTATTTGGGAAGTCACACGACACTTTAAAAACATAATATTATTATAATTATTCTTATTATTAAATAAAAAAGCTGCCTCGATGTTTGCTATATGTACCCCAACTGCACGGGACCTAATGTACCAGATCTACAGATGATCCAAATAGGCTCCAGGCTTGGTTTATGTTAACAACACAACTGAAACCTTGCAGCTACTTATGCAGACCTGACAGAGCCACAGAGACCTGCTTGAGAGGCAAGCGTGAGCATGACACCTCCTGCTTTCTCAAAGCATTAATTTACAACATAAGGATTAAATAATGAAGTTTAAGGGATACAGATCAGGTTTTACGATGGAACTGTATTAGTGCACAGACAGATTAATTTATCTTCCATTAATTCTAAAATGAAACAGTTTAAAATTAGTACACGCTGCTAAAATTGTGCATAATGAGAAACCATAATAGTTCAGAGATTATTTATTAGTTCAATTTGTGTATTTTCTTCATGATACTAACACACTCCCAGTACTCAGAATTGAGTAAAATTTTCAAAGATGTCAAAGCCCTAGAGCTGAGACACATAATCTGATCTATGCTTGGCCATCTCTCATCTAGGGTCCACCAAAGACAGCAAATCCAGATTGTCAGGAATCTTTCTGATTTTAGTCTAAGAAGTGAGCCACAAGTATTCCAAACATGCAATGAAAATTAACTGTTGCTGAGTACCATGATATCAGTCTGTTAATTTGACTATATAAGCTCCCTTTAAGAATTAAACATAGTTTAGATGTCATGAGATAGCACCAGTTAATAGCTTTTGTATTTTTCAGCCATTTAATGCTTTGAAATAGAAAATACACTACCAAAGTAACTGGAGAGTTTCTAATATTCTCTGTATCAAATGCAGAAAATCATTTCATGTGAACAACAATATGGGCTTGTTTCATGTTTTCACACTTCATTTCCACTGAGCTGAAACCACTTCAGATATTTCTAGCTGGCAGTTTCTGTCCTGCCAGGGATGTGGAAAATGCACTGAGGTGCCTGGAGAACTTCTGAGAGAAAAACATTCTGGTGGAAAAAAGGGAGCTAGTAGTCACCAGCAAAAGAGGCTTTCTGGCTGTGACAGGGACTGTGATCTCATTTGCACAGCGAATATACAGATATTATGAGGGCCACATGGGTATCTTCCTTTCTTTGAGTTTATTTCCTAATCCTCATTGTGCAATCTGTTGACCTTTTAAAGATCTGTGTTTGTGACAGATGTATTTTAAAGAGATAGATTCAAACAGGTTGTAAAGTTAGGTAGCAAATAAGTTCTCTCAATAATGGGATCTCCCAAAAAGCTTAGCATGATGACTTCATGCAACGAAGTCAGCCCTGTGCTTCTCTACTTATCAGAACCATCCAGCAAAAAGGATATAAGAAATAACAGGTGTTGGGGAATCTCCCATATTTCAAAGAGATTGATGATTTCAGAGCAAAAGTTCATGCCATCTTTTCAAAACTCTGTCACAGGATAAGCTCATTTCTGTTCATGTGGTCCTGAATCATATAGATCGTTGGCATTCGATGAGAAACTGTGGTTATGACAGGATTCGTGCTATCTGGTCAGAAAGAGCCCATTGATTTTTTTTCAGCCTGATTCAACATTTGCTCTTGAAATTGGGGAGATTCTGTAATGTGTTCAAATGCCACAGATGACCAGCAATAATTCAATGAGTAATACTTCATGTTCAGTAACAGCTTACACACAGCCTAAGAGACTGAGCAATGAACCAAGCCAGTGGTTTAATTGAGTGTAACCATTGCATTCTTAGTATGTTAAAGTACTTTGCTAGAGAGGAGATCAGGGAGAAGTTGGCTGAAAAGCATAAGGGAGTTTCATGGGATCCTTAATTTCACTATTACCTAGAAAAATGAAGGTGTTCTGAACACTACAGGTCTTCAGAACTAAAGAAACTGCATCAGAAGCATATCAAAGATGATCCCACGCAGAGAGTCACTGAAAGTGAAAGGAAAAACCTGGAGCTAAGGGAAAAACTCCATTAGTTGGTATCACTGGAGATCTCAGGAGCTTTGAGCAAAACATGAAAAATCTGGTAACTTTTGTCTCAGGCTTCTAAGAAAATAACTAGTGTGTATCTGAAACAATTAAAATCTCTTAGAATTATATGATTAGACTGTCAAAAGATTACAAATACTTCTTGACACTGGTAAATCTGAGGGTATCTTGGTCTCTCAATACAGTCCAATTTTTTCCTTCTCAGCCAGGGGAAGCTAAGAGGTGGAGGAACCAACAGACCAGAAAGAGAAACCCAAATGATCCAACGAATGACTGGTTTAGCATGAAGAAAGAGGAGGATATGTGGTAATGCATCATGCTTGGATATTTTCTAGTGATTACCACTCTTGTCAGCCCTCCACTTGTACACTGACACACATTTGTAATTTTACTGTAACTATATAGAAATGGAAAGAAAGTGTATGGATCCCCTTGTGTTGTGGCACAGCTGCCTTCCAGCCTTCCACAGGGGGTGGCTGCAGGCTACCTCAAGTTGAAGCACTCTTGGAACTATTATGAACATGGCATGCTATGAGTCTGGCTTGAGCCAAAACTGATTTCAAACTCTTGCTTTCTGTCCTATGCTCTTCGGGGGACCAGAGGGACAAAGAAACAGCACATTTACAATAAAATGTAACAAGATTAGGCTCTACAGCAAATGTGTCTCTTGGTGTAGCTTAACAATATTTGGTTGCTTAAAGATATTATAGTAAAATCATTACTTCTCATACGAGATATTAGGCTTTCCTATGTGTAACTGATGTTATCAGAGTGATGTTATTGCTATGTGATCCAGTGTTTCTTTTAAAATGAGGGCTCTCCTACACTATCATGCTGATATCTCGTACATTAATGAATGCCAGTAGGGGGGTTAAAGGAGTTATGATAAGGTTGATTAAGTCTGGAGGTGACATTTCTGCTAATTTGGGAAGTGGTCATCAAGCCTCAAGAAGACCACACAGCCTGACTCACATGAACAACCAAGCAAAGGGGATGGGGATGGGAAACACCTAGAGTGGGATGCATATACTACATGATGGATCAGCCCAAATGCGCGTTTCTCAGTTATCATGGACTCAACCTCAAGAATGCAGTTTGGCTTTAAAATGCCCCACTGAAAAAGAGAAAAGCAGCAAAGATGTGACATTTTGTGAGCAGTTAAAATAAGCAGGACTTTTGCACTTAAAAGCATAAGAAAATCCTTCCTCTGCTGCTGGAAGCATTCAAAAAGGATTTATGGCTATATGAATTCACTTTTCCTGCTGATGCAAATGGGTTTGGCTCCACTAAGCTAGGGAAGGTCTGTCCGTGGTCCATATGGATTCATTTTTTGACTGCTGCCAACAACTGATTTTTCTTTGCTTTAATTGTAGAGTTTAGCACCCAAGGCAGCCCAAGATGATGAACTGAGTTTGGTCTGTGTGTGAGACGAGCTTCTCCTCCTCACATTTTAGTTGTCTTCACACTCCTCTACCTGATCTACCTTTCATCCTGCCCTCATTATCTTCTTTTATCCCATATCTTAAAGCTTAACCTAAAGCTTATAGAAGTGAAACATAAAGCCTCATAGAATGTAATAGACTTTGGATCAGGCCTGTAGGGTTTAATCTGTATGGCTAGTGATCAACTCTGTGAGGTGCTGAATGCCTTCAGGTCTCTGTAATATCTATAAAATCCATAAGACCAACCCTAGAGCTAGTTGATGGTAACAAAGACTAAAGGAATCCTGAGACATCTTTCAACTTTTGGGTTTTAGAAGTTGTGACATACTGGTCTGACAGGAAGAGGAGCTAGTGCATTGGTTTTGGGAGGCTCTAACAAAATCTTTCACAAGATTGGAGACTTCTTAAGCCTGTCTCAGATTTTCATTTGAGTTATCCTAATAGGCTTTTTTGTCAACCCACCCGGCGTCTGCTAAGCAAAAAAAAATAAAGAAGATAAAAAATTAATTCAGGTTCATGTTCTTTTGTGACTGCTCCTACTGAGCATAATAAACTGGCATGCTGCTTTTAATTAGCATTTGGTTAACTGCTCATTTTTGCGCAAAAACTATGCACCAACTCCAGTGAACAGAGGTGCTGAACTCAGGGTGGGGGCGCTGGTGGGAAGGATTGGGTGGAATCACTTGAAAAGCAACCATTGAAGTGCTTGGGCTCCATCTTACTTAAATTGTACAATTAGCAACAAAAGAATTTGAACAGAGAGTTAATAGTTATTGATAATTCACCCCAGGTAACAAACTTCAACTGACTATGCATTAAGACATAATGGTGTCCTACCACTATAACACCAGCATAACCCAAACCTGAGCTCAACAATCAATGCCCAAAATCATGACAAATAACACCTTCCATGGTAAAAGCACTGCATTTACATAGCTGTAAGGGATTTCATCAGCACAAATTTTGCAGTCATTCCTCTTACCATTCCCATTTGTCCTCCTCCCCACCCAATAGGATAGATATCTACCTAAACAGAGCTGCTGCACCTTGTATTTCAGTAAGAACATGAGACCCAGCTTTTGAAAATCAGACTGTGTAGTTTCAGGAGAACATTGGCCTCCTGTGAGCCCTACTCCTTCCTCAACCGGTACTCAGTGCCAGAAATCTTGCTAGGACATGAGTTTGGAATGAAGAAAATTACAGATTTTGTTACCACAATTCAAATGAGCTGCTTCTTGAAAAATTAAAAATCATCTTGGCAAAAAAAGGAACCAATCAAGATGTTGGCTGAATTTATAAACAGGGTAATAGGTCTTCTTTACAGACTTGCAGATATGTATCACCACATACACAAACTTGTAAAATGAGCTTCTCCACGTGAAACTTGCACCCCTCTTCAACTGAGGAAAAGATACAGCTCTTGTCTTTTCTTTCCCAAGTTGGAAAATACTGATATATTGTGGGTTTTTTCTCCAAGTTCAAGAAAACATGCAT
The DNA here is from genome assembly GCA_013400835.1 of Zapornia atra. Classification (NCBI taxonomy): domain Eukaryota; kingdom Metazoa; phylum Chordata; class Aves; order Gruiformes; family Rallidae; genus Zapornia; species Zapornia atra. The sequence goes on along the minus strand of VZTU01004428.1, from coordinate 149,829 downwards.
GGCCATCCTTTTGTTTTTTCTTTTTTTTTTTTTTGCCATTTGCTGGTTTTGATCAATATTCTCCAGACAGGAATCTGAACAAAATAGTGAGCTGAGTTAGTTGGAGGCCACTGGGATTTTTCCCATACCCAGTCTTTACCATCAGGGCATACTGAGCAACACAGTCTGTGCCATCTTCGAAAAAATGGTTAGGACATTCAAGGCAGAAACAAGTCATTTATGCTTTTCAACTCTGAAGGGACAGCAAGAAATTTTTATCATTATTTCATTAATACTGCAGTAGGAACTTCAGTCACAGACCATCATCTCTGAGAACCAGAATAACAAGGTGGGCCTGTCATATGGGCTTCACAGTCAAATTCACGTGTTCTTGTGTTGACCTGCACTTCAGCTACTGCTGCAAGCCCAGGAGAATGCCTGAATTCCTGGGCATAGTTTCAGACACTGTTTACATGGTTAGACATTTCTTTACTTAACAAATATGCCTAAAGAGATGTGAAATGTCACCCACTGGAACACAACACATCTAAAGAGGTGACACTGCTTTTTACATAGCTTTTTCAAGAACAGAAGTAACAGTCTGGCAAGCCCGAGCCCTGTGCTGACGCTTTTGTACTGGAGTTGTTAACCTTCTCTCAAGGTACTGCACGGAGACCCTGATAATACCAAATTTGCTGAGGATGGCTTGTTATACATGAGAAAGTGTGAGCAATAATCAGCACTGAATACATAATCTTTTTTACATGCCTTGTAAAATCATATCAGGTTTTGAGTACTGGAAGGCTGCTGGAAAGTCACAGCATTACCAGGGTATCACTTCGTTATCATAAGCTTATTTGTGTTATTTTTATAAAGAAAACAAATGCAAAATGGGCCAGAAGAGGGATGTATTGTTACAGAACAGTAAAAAAATGATAGTTCAAGGTATTAATCACACTGAATCCCCTGAGGTTTTGACAGATAATAAATGGGTGATAGATTGATCTCTAAAATCACATGCATATTATGAACATAATCCTCACACTAATGCAGGGTCGTAGAATTTTACAGTCTCATAAGCTTGCAAGGTTTCACCTGGAACATCAAAACAATTGCTAAAAGCACAATAAATTCTACAGCTAGCCATCTGCTTACCCTCCTGACCTTTCAAATCTTATAAAAACCCAAGCTCATAATTTCTCACACTGTGAATTTCAACTTTTTTTTTTTTTTTTGAATACAGTCTATTCAGAAGGTTACTTCATCTTTTCCAGGTAATAAAAAAGATCTATCCCATTTGATCATATTTTCCGGCAATAGATATTTTTTCTTGAAAGGACTCCGAGTGCTATGACTAGACCTAATGAGATTGTGGGGGACTGCCAGTTGTTTTATCTGGTTGGAAACATTTATTTTGAGTCATACCCTTCTTGTAAGGGTTCACCAATCTGTCCCTATCGAAAACTATATCCAGGAACTGGTTTGGAAAAAGGTTAAATAGCAACAGTGTCTGTCTCCGATGTGAATCTCTGGTATTGTGAATCACTCTGCATTGGTTTTCAGAAAGTCATAAAAGTTAAGGTTTCTTATTTCTCAGCACTGGACCTTGGTATGTTCCTCTGAAATGAATGTCTTTTACAGGTAGAAAATTAGGAATGTAACATCAATACATGGTCTAAACACATTGTACTATGCCAGCAGTGTGCTCTTGCAGCTTGCAAGGCCAATGGTATCCTGGGCTCCATTAGAAGAGGGGTGGCCAGCAGGGACAGGGAGGGGATTGTCCCTCTCTACTCTGCGCTCATGAGGCCCCATCTGGAGTACTGTGCCCAGATCTGGGGCCCCCAATACAAGAAAGATGTGGAACTGTTGGAGAGGGTTCAGAGGAGGGCCACAAGGATGATTAGAGGGCTGAAGCACCTGCCCTACAAAGAGAGGCTGAGGGAGCTGGGCTTGTTCAGCCTGGAGAAGAGAAGGCTGTGGGGGGACCTCATTGCAGCCTTCCAGTACCTGAAGGGAGCTTATAAGCAGGAGGGGATTCAACTTTTTAAAAGGGTAGATAATGGCAGGACAAGGGGGAATGGACTAAAGCTAAAGGAGGGAAGGTTTAGATTAGATATTAGGGGGAAGTTTTTTACAGAAAGAATGATGAGGTGCTGGAACAGGCTGCCCAGAGAAGTAGTGGACGCCCCCGTCCCTGGAAGTGTTCAAGGCCAGGTTGGACGGGGCCCTGGGCAACCTTGTGTAGCTCCAGACCTGGAGGTTGGTGTCCCTGCCTGAGGCAGGGGGGTTGGAGCTCTATGATCCATGGGGTCCCTTCCATCCCAGACCATTCTATGATTCTATGCCAATACTTTTATATGGTCAAAAGCTATACACCGTGTTTCTGAAGAGTAGGTTCACGAGTCATTAAGTAGCCTATAGCAAAAATGCTCCCTTGACCTGACTAATAAGGTAGGGAAGGAAAATCAGCAAGAAATCATATACAAAACAAAACTAAAGATCATACGTGCCTATACAATAAATTAGGGAAATATAGCTCGGAGGCAGCAGCAGCTAGAAAGAGAACAACAGAAATCCAAGGGGCATCTTAGAAACAACCAAAGACCAAAAGCCAAATTAGGGTAAGTGCATCAGATAGATATTCCCTGTGTGAAACACACCAGAAGATAACACTCTGTTAGGGTAAAGCAGATCAGTTCTGGTGGGGAAATAATCTTCTACACCATTGTCCTCTGACATGTTCAGCAAACTTGGGAAAGGATTGCTCTTTCTTGTATGAACTTGTAACAAAAAACCCCCAAGAAAACAGTATCATAGAAGACAGACCTGCTGTCCCTTGTGGTGCTTATGTCAAAGCACTGGTTGAGGTAGACTCAGTCAGATGATGGGATTTTAATCCATTCTCCCAAAGTGATCCTCTCATTTCTTTTAAGGGTTGTGTTTTGGGGTTTGTTCCACCTATACCAGGGATAATTATATTATGCATGCTTCTCATAGGGGTATCAAAAAGCCACTAGTTAATATTCATAAATACAAGCAAGGTAAAAAATCTTATTTGCTATTCACACAAAATAGGTTCAACAGTTCTTCCATCAACAGATTTTACATTTATCCTCAACAATGAATAGCTAAAAAAACTACAACACCCGTATGCAATTCTAATACTGATTTGATTTTCAAAACAACCAGAAAAAAAAGTTAGATTAACATTACCAATTCTCCCCTGCCCCAAATTCATTAAGAGTCGCATTATTTTCTCCAGGTTCTTGATATAATGAAATCTATGCAAGTCTGTCTATACGGCTGACTCCCTTAATAACCCTTCGAACTTACTGGTGACTTTTTAAAAGACATAGCTTTCAGAGGTGTGAAACTGCAGCAAATATTGTGAAGACAGTTGACTATTGAAGAGAGATCCAAATTTTAGCCTCAGCGGAGGAAAAGATCTTTTCCCATTCTCAGAGATAAGAGCCAGCAAACCAGCAGACATGTGCTCTGAATGAGCTGCAGCAATTTGTCCAGCCAAATAAACTGGGGATGCTAGAGGGAGATAGGCTTGCTGCAAGAGGGAGATTGTGAAGGAATAACGATAGAACTGGAGGAAACTGGTTGTAACTGACAGTGGGAAGCAATTAGGGGACATAAGGCACAAATCCATAGGAAGAATGAGTTTTAAAACCAGGTTCTGTTCACGAAACAGTATTTTGTAAAAAAAAATAATTACAGTACATTAGTTCACCTCTTTTTCTTCATGAGCTCTCCTTGAAAATACTTTGAAATAAAAGGTGTGAGTCATAATGTTTCAAAGAAACAATGGGAGAATACCTGTCCATGCACCACACTTTAATGCGCAGGAAGGACTGAATAAGTATCTGCTTAGGGGAACCTTGTAGTCAGAATTCGTATTGGGAGAAAGAGCTCTCACCGAATGACAACACCCGACATACTCAGTGAATTAAGGCAGCCTACTGCTCAGTCTGCCTGAAAAAAATATCTGTGATTTTTTTTTTCTGGCAGACTGAGCAGTTGGCTGCCTTAATTCAAAGACTTTTTTTTTTTTTTTGCTAACAAATCTGAAAGTCACACTGTGTTAGCAAAGTGCTAAATACAAACTCTTCCCTAAGTATGTGTATATGCTTCCAGAAACCCTCCGTGTACGGGAGAGGACTGGCACTAGCAGCCATGGAGGAGAGCATCTGGAAAAGAACCACTAGGAATACTTTGGAAGAAGAAAAAATAATGGGTTAAATTAGCAACATTGCCTATTCAGGTGAACCAGGTAGTGCCATTTCTCCTGTTGTTACAGTCACTGTCACAAGGCTGAGCTACCTGGCTTCAGCTGATGCTGCTCTCAGTTCTTGCAGCCTTTTGAATTTTATTATTATTTCAGTTGGGAATCTCACTCCATCCTTACCATAAATGTGGTTGGAGACAGTATTATTCTAAACATTTCTTATGCCACCTGGCCCAGTCAACAACAGCAAGATGATTTCAGAGCAATTAAGTGTGCCGTACATTAGGCCCACACACACAGAGTACCTGAAGGTACATTGTTTTTCAGGTGCCCCATTCTTTACTTGTCACTCTTCTGCAATTGGGGGTTACATTATTAGCAGGAGCTGAGATTTGGCCTTTTCTAGAATGTTACTATTCTAAAACCATCATTGTTTGCCCCAGTTCAAAACCAGTTTTCTATAGAGTTGTTGGGGTTTTTCTTGGTTTAAGTTTAAAACACAGGCACAGGATCCATTCTTGAGTTTCTTTTCCACATAAAATAAACAGTCAGCCAGCACAAAGTTAAGCAGAAATTGTGTTCTCATTTCAGGGGTTAAACTGTGACATATAAGGAAGAAAGCATACGCAAGCCCTTCAACACAGACAGCCGCTCAAATACCACACCAAGGAGCCCACAATGGCTTGGCTGGATGAAAATAAGACCAGTAAGTAGTTCCTATGGGGTATGGACAAATACGGTGCATTGTAATTTCATTTTTCCACAGTTGAGACTTGTTTCACTCCAGAACACTCATAAGAACGGAGCAGACACTTCTTGGCTTCCTACAACTGCCAACAGTTTTCCAATGTGACACATTCAGGGCGGAGAATGAATAGAAGCACTTTGCTAACCTACCCTCTCTCAGCAAAAAGCTGGGACAGGACCATGCTGGGGAGAAGCCCTCCATCACTGCAGAGGAAAGAATCATTTGGGAGGAAGAATCTTTCTTAAAGGAGAGTCCAAAGTGGGTTAGGAGCCATGTATTTCACATCATGTCCTTTTTGGTTACACAGCCTTCAGTAGGAAGGTTGGGAAAGGACAAATAGTCCTGGAAATGAATAAACATCTTAAACATCATCATCAGTTGCCATAGCAAGTATAATATTAGAAGTAGCATGCAGGTCACTGTGCTCTTTTGATCTGATCATTACTGACAATAATTTCATCAGGTAATTCTGAAAGACATGGGAAATTGTGTTCTTAAAGAAATACCATTAAAAATTTAGCAAAGAGGGTTTTGAAACCAAGAAGAATGGATACTAATGGTGCAGTAATTAAGTAAATCAGAGATGAAGAGAGCTAAAGGGAAAATGACACACTTAAATGGGTAGGAAAGGAAACAAATTTGAAATTATGATCACCCACAATTTTAATCGATCCACTTTTCATTTACTCACCTGGGAAGAATGGGTAGCAGTAGAAATTTATTTAATGGATTGATGAGAAACTGGACTTCATCTCTTCCTTTACAGTAGATGAGAGTCAGAGATTATTTCTAAAATTTATTTCTAATAAAAGAGAAACTTTATTGAGGATGCTAAGGATAAAAAGACAGGCTGGAGGGTCCATTAGCTTTCTAGTCAGAAAAATCCTGTGCTGAACCGAAGTAAGTCTGCCTAATTGAGGTCACGATTTGGACAGCCACAGAACGGATTGCTGAGCAAAAAAGTGATCTCACTGACACAGTGTCAGTGGCCCATTAGCACCACAGCCTACAGTGGGATAAGCTTGGTTTAATGATAGAATATATTCAGTGTTTGGAAGGCTCTGATAGTTTCCTTCAACATGCCTCCCTCACAGGCAGGGTCCCTTTCTGATCCAGGGCACAAACCATACATTTCTCTGGATATATTAAGAAAGGAACATGTACTTAAACAGAAAGCATGGATGCTGCAACTCTTAGGCACAAAATAACCATGAGAAAGGAGCTCAGAATTCCACGTGTCTTAAGTTCATCCCCACATTTAAGATCTATGTGTGCTAGTGTTAAATAGACTTCAGAGACCCATGCTCCACCTGCACCTTCTTTCATTCTGCAAAACATTCATCAACCTTGATAGTTCAACCTCATTTGAATCATTCCTGTTCCTCTGCACTGATATCAGGTTTGCCTAGCAGAAAAGTATTTTAAATGCAGAGAGAATCATAACTGTTACTCAAACAAGAGAAATTGATTAAATGCAACAAAATAATACCTTGTATCATGAATAAATGCAGTATTATAGTCATATCCCTCAAATATAAAAATACATAACTTTATTTATTTATTTATTCCACATGGTCTTCACTATGCTTTCTACCTATCTGGGTTTATCCTTCAATAACATAATACTTCTACATTGGAATTCATCCTGTGAAGTAGCCACTGTATGTAACAAAATTTTGACAGAAGATTTGGTATCAAAGCCTGACTCCTAGAAGGAGAGAAAGAAATGAGGAAGAATGGAACAGACCATAGCAGTGGATGGTTATTGTTGGAAGAAACATGCATTTCCGTTGGTCTGACTTTTGCCAGTTGAGAAACTTACTTAAAAAACAATATAAATTGTTACTAAACCATATAGTGGATATATATCCAAATTCCACATGTCTTAATTGTTGATTTTTAGTACTATACTTAATAGCCTTGGAAGACTATATTAGTAAAACTGGGTTCTCATACAGCCTCCTGTGTAATTCTGCATTTTCCTCCCTCTCCAAGTTTCTAACCCGAAGGTTTGATTTTGCATGATGTATGTGCCCTGCAAAGGGGCCAACACTCTGCAAAAATAGTTCTAATAAGATCTCTCCACAGTAAAATTAATCTTATCTCCTTATCCCCTTTTTTCTCTGTAAACAAAGACCAAACCCATTATGAGATGGGATGAAGTTTTCATTTGACTTGATAGCAAGTGAGACGGATCTGATACTACAACCCCATCAGTCTTCAAGGCACACACACAGAGCACTTCATTTTTCAGCCATACTGTATGCATGAAAACATCAAGTATGATCCTCATAACAAACAGCTCATGTCATGAGAACATTGCCCAGCAAGGTGAAATGCTCAAATATGTTTCTGGATTTCATTCAAAGTTTCACTTCCACAGTTTCTCAAAGGATTATTAAAAAAATAAATAAATCTATGGGTAGGGTAGATTGCTATATTAAACTAACTTACACTATAGAATAAAGTTTGTGTTTGCAGACTTAACAGTAAATGAGTAGGGAGGAATAGGACAACAGTATGAGTACTCAGGAAATATCTTTATAACGACACTCGTTGCAAAGGCCAGCAGCAAACCTGCTTTACATACCAAGTACTTGATCTGTAGTCTGTTTTGCTGCACAAAATGATAGCTTGCACTATCTGCCTCTCCTTCTCTATTAACATTTCAAATGGTGCTTGCTCTCTAAGAAAAGAAATAGCAAGACCCAAAGAGAGCTCCCACATCTAAAGTCAGGGCAGTGACATTAGCCAAGTCTGGAAAAGATCAAGATGCGTTAATGTCTCTGGAAGGTCACAATTATGAGGGGAAAAAAATGGAATATTACTGTCTCCTTGCCAAAACACTAGGCACTGATTGTGCATGCCTGAATAAAGGCAAGAGGAAACTTAGCTCCTTCAAGAAAACATGCCAGTATTCCCTTGGAGAACTGAAAAAGCTAGTTTCAGGTTGGGGGAAAGCTTTTCACTTTTTCATTGAAATATCCATCCTGTCAGGGCAATATTTGTTGACTCATAAGGTAATTCAAACAACTAGGAGAAGAGATACTATACAAGATACTTTGCCTTTCTTCGTTGGATATTTTCCTTAATATCTTTTCTCACCTTTGGGCATCCTTTTATCTTCATTGTTCTCCATGTTCATTCTATTCTGACTTAAAATTTAAAACATAGAAGATAGCAAAATTTTTTGGAGGTTAAGAGACTCAGAGGATGCAAGCATACCAGAGCTGTAAATCAGGAACCCCCATTGATGTCCCATGGACAGCCTCCACACTCCCACTTCTTTCCATTTACCTACAGTGCATTAAGAATTGTTTCCCTCTTTTTTTTGGAGCGGGGGTTCGCGGTGTGGGGAAGAAGAATGGGGTCGGCTGGCAGGTTTGGGGAGTTCTTTTTTGGAATCCTATACTCTTCTAATTAATCTAATTACTTAAGCAGTTAAAGTAGATGAACTATATATGGTAATAGATGCTTAGACAGATTAACTACTTGCAGAATACAGCCCTGTGACAAAACGAATAATAAAACATCTCAGTATTTAATAATACATTCAATTCAAGATGAATGTTGCCCCTGGAATCTGTATTTATGAGTGAATAGCAGGAATTTTCCACTTTTTGTTTACAAATATTTAGGTTAGAGAGGTAATATCCTGAGGGTACACCTTGTAAATGTCTACCCAAGGCAGTACTGCAAGAGTTTCTGATTTGTGAAGAGCAGTAAAATGAAAGGCTTCTACTGCTTGGATACGTGAGTCTGTTGGTGTTTATTCAAAGTCTGTGGAAACACCCCACAATCTCAGTAGAGATGATAAAACAGTCTAACCAGTCCCAGGAACAAAAAGCAGCAGAGATTAGTTCTGTGAATTAGTGTGTGACAAGCAACAGAACCTTCAGACCCGAGATTTCACTACCCACAGATTATGGCACAGGAAGAAAAACCTCCCTCTTCACTTCATGGCTCGTGTGATTACATGATTTTCTGTAGCCAGCTGCAATCACTTTTGCTTCTAAAATGTTTATCTTCCATTGGCTATATTTTCTTATAGTTCTTAATTTTCTTTTAACTTTGAAACACATTTCCACTAACCAAAAAGTTACTCACACATTGAGAGAAAGAAATTCAGTTACACTTGCTCATATTTATCGTTATGCCAGCAGCTTTATAATCACCACGGTGGTCTCCATGCTTACCAGCAACCATATTATTATACCATACAATTTTTTCCTCAGTGTTTGACATCTCTGACTAATGAAGTTAAACGGTTGTAGATGGTCTCTAACTTCCCAGCCCACGTCTGACTTTCTTTTGCAAGCAGCAATGAATTTGTCTAAATCTTCATGCTCCTCATTCTGTTGTCTTTAGGAAACAGAAGCCATGCTCATCAGAAAGACCGTGTTACCTAGTAACTGCTTTTTACAGCGAGCCTGAACTGGCAGGGACTGCATCCTTCCTAAACTATATTCCTAATCCTTTTGTGAAGGATTTTCCCGCCTAGATGTGCAATTACTGTTCTTGCACTTGGTCTTCTCTCACACAGTGCAGGAGCTATTTCCTACTGACCAGATATTTTGGTAGATATTTCCTACTGACCAGCGTTACTAACTGGTAATACCTTCTTTTCCACCTAAAACACATGCTTTCCATCCTGGAGTTTCACATGATGAAACTGAATACATTCTCACCATTTCCTACCACGAGATGATTACAACTCCCTAGTCAAATATAGTAAAGCATAACATGCTACGGGTCGCATTTGCTCACATTTGGTCAGGTTTAATTAGTGACACCTTTTTGTACTGATCTACTTATTTTCTCTGCTTTTTCACAGTTTTTGCACTGCAATAAGGACTTGGGTTCTTCTGATGTGCTTGAGGATCTCAAAATAGTAAGTTTTCATAATGTGCTGCTAGATATATAAATTATGTCCTTGATTTCTGTTTTCTAGAAGGACACTTTTGGATTACACATAAATGCTAGAGAAACAATTTGATTGCTACTTTGCATTCACAGGCAGGTTAATTATTACCAAAATGCTTACAGGAACAAATATCCCATCTCTTCTCATTTAGAAATAAATGCAGGCCATTTTGGAGTGCATTATTTTATGTGGCCTCTAATTCAGTGCTATTATCCCCCACTGAAAAATCAGAGCATTAGACAGAGACTAAGTGGCAGAAATCTAAGGCAGGACTGAAACACAGACTTGTGTGCGTGTGGAAGGGACTCACTGTGTTTGCAGACTATGCAGGTATTCACAGGACAGACCTAACTATGAATGTTTGTGCAATATTAAGATTTTAAGTCATTAAATTTTGGATTATTTCTCTTTCCCTTCTTCAGAACTTAGAGTACCAGTGCTACATTTGTCTCGGGAGTAAATGATAAGTTGAAATAAAAACAACTTTTCAAATCAAAGAAAGTAAGAAGTTTAGATTCAGACCAAAATGAGAATCTCTTTTGGCTACAGAGATGCCCTCAGAGAATGGCAGAAGAGCTTCAGTTTTCATCCAAAAATTTTTGATGGACTTTTAATGGACTGTACCAGCAAGGCCTAAACTAGCATTTACACGTCATCTGTATTCTGCATATATTTACATATGTTACAGCATTGACTTTACTCCCACACTCCTAGCACTGCAACAGGCTGCCCAGGGGTGTGTGTGGAGTCTCCCTCTCTGGAGATATTCAAGACTTGTCTGGATGCCGACCTGTGCAATATGAGCTGGGGAGCTGCTTTGGCAGGGGGGTTGGACCTGATGATCTCTGGAGGTCCCTTCCAACCCCTGTGATTCTCTGAGTCTGTGATTACTTCTACCCCCCTTTCCTGAAGACTACTTGGAACACACTCAAGTTATCTTCATGTACTTCCCAGTTCCTACTGAAAATCCTCAAGGTGAAGGATTTGTTAACCTTTTTTTAAGGTCATCTGGGACAAGGCAGCATGGGAAGCCTTCTCTGTCGCACAAGGGTGTCATTCATTAGAGTTTATAATTTCTATACACCAAGAGTCTTTAGGGGAACTAAGTGGGATAAAATAATAATAATAATAAAGATCAAACCAAGGGGGAGGTGAGAAGTTATTCTGCCTGCTTTGTACCCCAGATATACCCACTCAAACTGCCATCTTTTCCAGAGTACATTCCCAAGTTTCCCAGAGCACACCTAAAGACCGTTAGGATGGGTGGTAACGGGTTTTCATTGCACAGGGAACAGGGAAAAGAAATATCACAAGTAGAAAAACCTCTCTTCCACGACAAATGACCCAATTTGTTCCTCCCCAGTAACTGTAGCAACTTGATACAGCTTTGCAAATGTATGTCATTGCTGCTACGAATTGGTTACTTTAAATGGATCCTCACTTTTCTTAGCACAAGGCATGGCAAATTGCCTGTAAGTAATTTCGGGTCAGGTACACCAATTTTTGGTTTAAAGTTGCAATTATTTTTTCCAGTTTCCACTTACTCTCACATAGCCTTTACTCAGTGTAAAGAGAGTCAGCATATATAATAATTTGCATTGCAAGGAATGTGATACAGCAATTTGAGAGAGGATAAACATTTCAGATCAGATTCCTTTCAGTTCAATTCTCTGCTGATACACTTTCGCTGTTGTTCTCCAGATCAGACCCTCAGCTTCTGCACTTTGTAGAAACTGGGCATCCTTTCAATTGTCTGACCTTTCAGTAAGCCATGTTTTCTCCAGATGCTAAAATTGAATATAATTTCACTTTATTCAGTATTAATAAACTGTAAACAACGTCATTGCCTATTCTTGGCAAAGTGCCTGAATTAAATAGGTCTCTTAATGTATCTTCTATCTGTATTACAGAGCTATTTAAAAGCAATATGCCGAGTGTGCTGATGATAAAAAGACCTTCTTTCATTCACTTTGTTTTTAAGCTGCATATATTCCCAGTGAATATTTTCCTCAGCATAAGCGGTCTACATATTTACAATACATAAATTACTATCTTGCCTTACAAAGAAACTACTATTTTCCTAAGCAAGACTGTCAACTCTCTTTCTTTAGATGCTAAAATTCTAGGATAAATATTTATGAAGGCAGTGCTTATCTCTACACTCTAGCGAAAAATACCCAGTGGACAGCTGATGCAACATAAGTTTTCTTCCACACTGCTTCTACAGGTCTGATCACTTTTGGAAAAGATCAATTATTATTTATATAGTTGCCCAGGAGATTTTATTTTTTTTAAACTGAACAGATGTTAGCTAGAAAACTTGGAAGAAATTAATATCAAACCCTTGCTTTAAGTTCACTGTAAAAACAGGCAACAGTAGTCAGTAACCATTCTTACTATTTTAGACAGACCATCTATAATAAATGATTAAGTTCATTTATTACAGGTCTGTGATCAGCAGAAAGCTTTGAATACTGTCAAGTCCCGAATCTAACATCTTGTGGAAATTTTAATTTGAACTGTGAATCTTCTCCGGTCAGTTTCTCCTGTTTGAGCCACCATTACTTTTATTTTAAAATTAATTAAACAAAAATGCTCAGGATTTAAAAAAGTAAGTCCCAAAGAATCTTACTTAGCTATACTAAAAGTATTATGCTATACCATAATTATTTAATACCATTACTGGTATTTATGTAGAGTCTAAACCAAAGGATCTCTAAGTAACTGAGAATCTGTATCAAGATAGTGTGGCACAGGTCAGTGTTGAGGGACCTATTAACTTTTCTTACTAGGTTTAAGCTTGCCACTGATACGTTTGGGGGTGAGCTGATATAAACCAGAGACTCAATTCTGAACCACAGAAAAGTCTCACTCAATTAACAGATTTATCTAAGGAATGAATTTTCCATTTTACATTTGACAGATACTGTGAGGAAAATTGCCAAGCTCATATCTTGGTGTATTGGGGAAAAATCATAGAACAGTTTGGGTTGGAAGGGACTTTAAAGATCCTCTAGTTCCAACCTTCCTGCCACAAGCCACGTGAAGAAAGAACCATAAAAATTAAGCCTTAGGACCAATAGCTAGAAAATGTTCTGTCTAAAGAGTACTATGTGTCTCCTCTTCTGTTTTTGATGGCTCTACCCAAAAAACCCCACCCAAACCAATAATACACCAAGCTGGAATCCAACAATGCAAACTGGAGAACAAATACATAATTTCCACCCTCCTGTGTCAGGTGAGAGGAAACCTTTCTGAAACTCTGTGAGCACTTCAATGATTAAAAGCTGAGCTTCAATCACAGCTCATAAATATTGGGTTTTGCGATGTCAACTTGGGAGGACCTGAGGCTCTTTTTACAGCATGTGGACTACACTGGAGATAGCCAGGGTTCTTTCTACAGTGCACTCACGTTGTTAAGTAATGAAATACTTATTTGCATCCTTACCCAATAAAATTCCATATAAATATAGGTGCTGATAATGTAACATTATTTATGGATAACAGCTGTCATATTTCCCAGCTGTTTCCTTGTTGCCTGCTAGAACATATGTTAATTTAAACTTTCACCAAATGTCATGGATTGTTTGCGGTGCTCCAGCTGCAGCTTGGCAAATTTTTTCTTTAGGTTTCAGTTGGCTCTGGAAGTGATTACACAGACAGCCCATAACAACATAAACAAGTCTTGTGTGGCTGCTGAGCTGTTCGTTAACTCAGCTAAGTGAATGTTTGCTGGAAGAAGCACAAAATGGATATGAAGTACCTCACTTATCTTCATTTTCTGAGGTATTTTTGGATGTTGTTAGTAGAGAAACTGCAGGGGACACTGGAGTCAAAGAAATCTTTAAGGAAAAATGCAACACAATTTTTTTTTTTTTAAAATTTCCTCAAAGATCATAAATTAAAATAAGCTAAATCTACATTTCTAGATAAATCAAATTCCAAACAGGATCTCAAGTGAGGTTCTCGCTTTACAAATGCAAGCACAAAAATGTTAATTGACTTAACATAGCAGGACTGGATTTTGTGTGACAAACTACAATCGATAAAAGGTTGCCATATAAGATGAAGAGAAGAAAAAATAGTTCAAACTGAATATCACAGCCTGTGCACAACTTTCAATGCACTGCATCCATCGCATAGTAGGGAAAAAAATGTAGCAATGAATAGTTTAAATTAGAAAACTGAAGGTGGAGAAAAACAGTGAGTAGGATTGACAGGACTAGTCAGACACGTTGGGTTTATTTCTCATGGGAAACTTTCGATCAGAATAAATACCATCTACACACTGAAGACAAAGGCTGATACAGAGGGGAGGCTCTGATTTCTCATAGAACAGCTTATGCCTTCTTTTCTCTACCGTGCTGCCTCTTCCACACTGGGACACTGGCATTTCTTTGAAACATGCAAACAGTAAAAAACCTCCTGCTTCCTTGTTCCCCTATGCTGCCATCAGTTTTCAGAGATGATATTTAAATTACGCTAAAGGTCAGCCTTTGCTGACAGAACAACTTATATCTGCTTTTCAGAGCAACGTAAGGATCAATATACAGAAATGGAACTTACACTTGTATGAGTGTACAAATGATAAGATGATGCCAGCAAGCACAATGCAAATATTGATCAAATTAAACATGTGAGTAAACGAAAGGGAAAAAACATCATCTATGGTGACAAACTGACAAAGAGGCTGGCAGCAAATAAAACGGATGGCAAGATGGGAAATCATTCTTTTCCTTATTATTTATTTTTTTCCTTAAATTCAGTCTGCATTACCTCTCTGCCTTTTCATCCTGTTTTCAAAACACACTTTAAACTTATTTCTCCGTATGTGGAATATATGTTTTAGATTACTAAGATGCAGAGCCTCAGTAAAAGGAAAGGAGACAAGAGAAACAGAATTCCTGAAAGAATAAAGCTATTCTCTCTAAAAAAATATGAAAGTTGGAGATCAGAGTTGTTTTGTGCTCTGTTATAATTTGCTACAACTTGGCATTATAAAATTTTACTGAAACCTGTGGAGGAAAAAAAAAGACAGCTACCATAGGTATAAGAAGCTTCCATTTTAATTAGGCAAAACAATACAGTTGTGTATGCTGCTGGCCTCCAGCTTTTCCCTGTGAAAGTGGTTTTATGTCACTGATAGCTAAAGAGACCAGCCTGTGAAAAGCATGTGTCGCCTTACCTCCAGGGACTAAACATTCCCCACTCCCTCGCTTCTGACTGGGACATTCTTCAGCTCACTACAATATTTTGTGGCATTTTATCTTTGGTTCAGTAAATATGTTTGCCCCAATAATTCAGTGTTGACCAAAAAAGAGAGGGGCAGTATCTCTCCATAGGGATATCGATCTCTCCTACAAGAACAGTTCTACAAAAGCTACTAAACTAAAGTAAAATCATTGTCCTGGTTTCGGTTGACATACAGTTAATTTTCTTTTTAGTATAGTGCTGTGTTTTGGATTTAGTATGAGAACAATGTTGATACTTTCAGTTATTGCTGGGTGGCTGCAGTGACTACACCAAACCAAAGACTTTCCAGCTTCTCACACCCTGCCATGTGCACAAGGAGCCAGGAGAGCATGGCCAGGACAGCTGACCCAGACTGGCCAGAGGGATATTCCCTGCCACAGAACGTCACGTTCAGCACGTAACTGGGGAAGCCAGCTGGGAGGTGGCATCGCTGCTCAGAAACAGACAGGGTACTGAGTTGTTTTATATTCCTTTTGCATGTGGTGAGCAATTGCATTTGTGCAGCACCTGTTTTTGCTATTGTTATTGCTCTCTTCCTTTGTTATGTTATTAAACTGTCTTTATCTCAACCCATGAGTTTTTCCAATTCTCGTCCTCATCCCAACAGGTGGGGAGAGAGGTGAGCAAGGGGCTGCGTGGTGCTCAGCTACGGATTGGGGTTTAACCACCACACCTTCCCTTCAGCACTGTACGCAGAGACCAGAGCACTTAATCCTTTTTCAGCAGCACTCCTCTGCCAAAAGTTGCTGAATTAGAGAAGGCTTCTAGCTTGTTGATATTCTGCCAACTGACACAAAAATTAAATTTCACCCAGTTGAATCAGCCTCATTTAGTCAAGGGCCATTTAACAATTTTTTTTTTTTTAAAAGCTCGATTTCACCACCACAGTTAAATGCAACAGCTTATCTCTGACAGAGTTTCCATATCCTTAATATTGACTTAATCCCCGAGTACAAAGTTTAAGGAATGGACATTATTGAACAATGATTCCATAAAACAATGGTGCAGGAAACTCATTACAAATTGTTTTCTTTTGTTTTTAAACCTTCCATCCTGAAGGCCAGGTCTGCTCAAATGTTATCTTAACCTTCCCCTACAAGCATTAGATCTCAGGTGATCTGTTTTTTTGTGGTTTTTTTTTTAAAAAAACACAATCCAAAAACCAAAACACCACCAAACAAAAAACCCACCAAACCCCCCACCTCAAGTATTCCTGCACTGTGGCACAGTCATGTGATTCTGCACATTCAAGTTCCTCTCTGCAAGCAGAATATACAATTAGCCTGTAAATCTGAACACCTTTTCTGAGATATTGCTTTTAGTCTACATGTAACAGCATAAGCAGAGAGAACCCAAAAGACTTTAGATCAAATACAGAAGGTACACAGTTTTGCTGTGGTGAAAGGGGATAAAATATTTGGTAGTTGTTTTGAATTTATCTTCATCACAGGTTTTCAATAGCACAGCATTAGATGGATTGATGTAAAGTTGCTGCCTACATGAAGCAGTGAGGTGATCCTTAATTGCCTTTTCCATAGAATCATGAGCAGCACTTTGAAGTATAGAGTAAAGCTCTGAATTCCCTCCATTTTTCCCACATTCCAGCTGATTTTTCCATTAAAGAAAGCAGCTGGGGACAAAATTTAACCAACTTCCAAGTAGCATTTGAAGTTCCCTCTCGTCTAGGTATTGAGACTTTCAAGCCAAGTATCAAAACCAAGGAGACATACTGCCTCCCATTTCACACACCTTGTGTTTCTTCATCAGTACTGAACTTTGTATTCATGAATCCTGGATTCATAGCCACAATAAAAATATTACAACCAGTAGAACAAATAATGTAACTGAAAATGAGGTACAGCACATAACTTTGCTCAAAACTGTCTTCTCCCAGTAGATACAGTCAATTGAGGCTGAATTTGAGCACTTTATTTGCTCCCAGATAAGGATCCCTCAAGATCTCTTTACAGATTATATAGGTGCACTGTTGTAGCACTCTTTACCAAACACAATGGAAAAGAGGTGAGATTTTGAAGATATCAGTAAAGAGATAAAGGACAGCAAGAAAAAGACTTTGTTTCCACTAGTATCCACAGTAGAGGATTTAAAGAACTGTGTGCTACCCTCACAGAACAAACCCAGCCTTCACAATGCTCCTCCTAAACGTCAGACTTAATTCATTACAGCAACACATAAAATATTAATGAATTATTTAATATTCAGCTACTTTATCAAAATGGCTTACATACAAGCAGGCAAATTTTCATTTGATAAATTATTCCCAGGAAGTATTTATTTTTAAATGGACTCTGCTAAAAGCACTTATTTAAGTAACCTCAGCGTGTCTTTAAGGCTGCAGACTATGGTATAGGATTCAGAAATACGCCATAACTACGGAATTATACTATAAATATCACAGTTTGTCCTAAGAATTAGGCACCAGCACTTTAGTACAATGCAGACCTCTCTTGGAGCATCAATACTCAATTCATAAATGGATTGCAAAAATCACACACAGTTTAAAAGAAAGGGTATGAATGGGGGGAGGAAGAATATTTCAACGAGTGATCAACTCCCTGCAGCCAATGGACCCACTGGCCACGTATTTATGCTGATGTTGCTGGATATTTCAGTATATCAATAATAATTGTTGATGTGTCATTTGTTAGTGAAAAGAATGCTTTTCTCCCTTGCATTTTTAAAGCAAATACTGACTGCCACCAATTATTAGGTTCATTTAAAACAAGGGCTTCACTTCTTGTTCTCAACTGTTTGGTCACTTGGGACTTGGAATGGAAGAACACAATTAAGTGGGGAAAAAAATGCCACTGGCTTGCTGAGGATAACTCATTCTTTTTGTTTTTACAGCTTCAGAAACAATCTCTGCTAAATGCTGGGTGAATAGTTGGGCTTGAATCTCCAATATCTATTTGACCACCTGACCATCCAAGAGATGACCTCCTTGACCTCACAAACTTCTACATCTGGCAAGTGAATTATTTCATCTTATTCCTTGCAGTCTCACAGGCACTGACATGCCCATATGTTATGAAAACACTTCATTTGGTTCTTTGGCTCAGAGTATGCTCAGGATACAAACCACAAGGGCCTTGCTGCTGAATGTTGCAGCCTGGTGTAGGACATCACAGAAGCAACTGCACTGGCAGTTAGTTTCTCGTAAGCAATGGCTAACAAAACACAAATATCACAGCTCCAGGCCAGGTACAAGTCTGCTTCCATTTTTTCCAAAATTAATTTCAGCAGTAGTTGAAGAGTGGAATGAGACTTGCCATCAAGATAGATATTTCCCACTGTAAATAAGAACTTTTTGCCAAAGAGTCTTAAGTTTTGCTTCTGTGCTTAAGGGCATCCCTGAGCAACACAGTTTTGCTCACTGCATCTCTCGAATCTCTATAGCGGCAGAAGTTGTCTTTTAGGACTGCAATCTCTTTAGGGCACCAAGACAGCCTCTAGATTACTGTGATGAGTACCTGACAAAATAGACAATAAATAAGTTTAAACTAATCTTTTCATGATAGAAATCAAGGTGTTGGGTTAGTGCTTTCTTGACCAAGGTAGTCCCTTCCTCGCTTTAAAACTGCTATCAAATGCTCTCAACATTTTTGAGCCCTGTCCTATATAAAGGGAGACTGAGTCCTTTGTGTAATTCCTCTTCCTAAATTTGGGCAGCCAGGAACAGTTCTGCTTTGTTGGTGCTCTTGACCAGGTCCAGGGTTTTTCCCCCACCCCTGACAACCTCCTCCACCTCTCTAGCCAGTTCGCCCAGTCAGTCCTTAAACTCATCAGTGGCAGCGGTGTCAACCCCATGCCAAAGCTTTCACACATTGTAGGGCTAAATTCTCACAATGAAGCCGTATCTCAAGTCACATGCCCAAAGTCTGCAAAGAACTGCCATTTCCTTGGTAGGAAACGAATTATTAAAAATCAAAGACCCACAAAGGTAAGAAACAATAGAGATGAACATTAAAAATTCATACAGGTTTTTTCCCAAACCATAAAGAAACAGCTCACATATATTATGCAAAAACAATTTGAAGAACTTTAAAATAGCCATGCTGGTTCAGGTCTAAAGATTATTTTTTTAATAAACTATACCTAGGAAGGAGTCAAACAAGAGACACTTCCCCTCTTCCAGCACCTGGAGATACTCAGTGTGGGCACTTCTGAGCCAAAAGTAATGTTCTTGTCTTAAAGAACCACGTTGACCTCTTTGCGCAGTCACTCAGTGAATGGAGGAATGTTTTTAACAGCCATCACACCACACAGCAAAGAGCTCCACAGTTAATTTCACACTGAAGAAAAACCTCTTGACTTAGACTAAACAGGAATGAGAACCAGTAATTTTGCATGGCTGAACAGCAATTCAGATCAGAGTCCATAAATAATGCCAAAAGAGAGAGTAAGACATTGTTTATCAAACATGAGAAAGCAAATGTAAAATAAAATGTACCAGGGAAACAATCAGCTACTCAAGATGGACACGTACTAATGGAACCTGAAAAAGGTATGTTCTCTGAAAAATAAATTGAATTAATAACAAAACATGTGCTATACAGTCTGCATTATACAGGCAACCAAAATTTTACATACAACATCTGAACTCTTCTGTGGATTTCTGCAGAAGGTAGAAATACAGACTTGTAAGGTCCAAACGGGAATGCATTTATTTTTCAGCTTTCTTCATAGGAACACCTTCTCTACAGGTGAGGTGAGAAATACTGTTGTCTCTTGCCATAAACAAGCAAAGTTTCAGGACTAATACCTCAGCCCATTTTTCCAGAAAACTCTTGTTTTATATCATTCCAGAAGCCTGAGAGCTCCTGGAAGCAGCTTAATTTTTTTCTTTTTCCTTCCTAAATGATTGAGTTCACATAATTTTAGTGTTTGTCAATCTCACCTAGGAGCCCTTAACCTATAAATGAGTAATTGCTCTCAAGTTATCCTGATCACACCTCCACCACCCCCCAACAACCCTGATCTCACAAAAATGCAACAGATAATGCATAGTTCTGGTAAAAATGCAAAACTGCACTGAAAGCATGATGCATTCTCCTCAATGATCAGAGTAGCCTTCCTCTTGCCTTTCTCTGGAGAGCCAATGCAAAGGAGCTGAACATAAAGAGCCAGTCCTGATCCCCATCAGCTCTTCTGTTGCCAGCTGGTCACTTGCTTCACAACCACCCCACCATATCGAGTATTTTCAGGATACCTGCAACTTCCACAAGCTCCTGCTCTGACCCAGTTGATGTCAACAGATTATTGCCAAAGAGTCTTATCCAGAAGTTTCATTCCCTGTGAACTCTGTAAAGTTGCCTGGTGTTTGAAGATACATGGATAATTAATTAACTCCTTGAGCTCACAGTAAGGTGCACCTTATAAAAACATATGGGCTGACACGGTCTTCTTCCTTGTGTCTCTGTAGGTGGTTTCTTATGTTGGCTGAAAGTCAATCCAATATTAAACTATACCCCAAGATTAGATTTTTCCTACTAAATAATTGAGGTTAAATCAAATGACTGTTCCTTTATAGCTCTTGGGATATTCCAGTTACTTTCTTCTTAGAGGACAGCAGCAATCTACGTTAGCTCAGAAGTCAAAAGCACGATGACGACTGCATTTGGCATCTAAAGAGATATTATACAGGCAAGCACTAGGGTAAAGCACGTAAATTTAGTTCTAACTTCTGTATTGGTGTCCATGGGAATAAAGGCAGAAATCACAATCCACTGACTCATCAGGAACACTGAATAGCTTAGATCTGAGGAAGAAATAAAAAGATAACATCCCCAGAGTGTAGAAGAAATACACATAAAAGGCTGGTCCAAACTCCAGATGTAGCCTCGTCTTTTACTTAAAGAGAAAGGCCCCAATAATGCTTGAGCAAATTTCTGAACACTAACCATAAGATGAAACATGTTAATAAAACCCCCGTGTATGGAGAAACTCCAAAGCAGACTCAGAGTAAAGCTCCTGTTGTTCCCAACATTGCTCTGAGCAGGAAGCAGAGAGGGTTAAATGCTGAAGCAACGATTCACATTCCTGTATAATTAATTACTCTAAACACTGAGTTTGGTTACTTCTAAAATGTTTTCCCTAGTTTAGCAGCACATTATGACTATTTATTCCGGTGTTCTTTTCTGTTTTTCCTTTTAACACTGTATGTAAAACAGAGGGTTTGAGGATGAATTATTTAGCACTCTGCAGAAAATGTGCTTTAAAACCTTCTTGGGGACATTGAATGCATTTATTACCCTGGAAAAATTCAGATCCAGCATCTGTTGTCATGTGTGTTTTACTGTCTAATGATGAGAGTACCTGCGGGATTTGTTTACAGCAGGGCTTTCTGGATTATTTTTTTGTTTTGTTTATTTCACTCAGAAACAAAATAGGAAATTGAAAAAAAAGTTATTAATATTTGAACAGGACAACTTAGGAGTTTTTGACAACTTCCTGATTAATTCAGGTGGTTTCCAAATTGTTCTCCTTAAGAGAACTGCAGTATTACAAAATAAAAATTAAGGAAGTGAGGAAAAGAATTATTTTTGTTTCCTCCAGCTACCTCTAATCTCATTGCATAGCCTGACTGCTTTGGGACAGGAGTCCTGGCTGGCTTCTTGCAACATCTTATCTTTCCAGTTGTTATCTAGGAAAAGATAGTAAAGACTAAATCCACAGAAGAAATACGTGGAAGCTGTACTTCATAGGAACGAAATACTGATTTCAAGAATAAGGCATCGGCAAAGAACAATTTTCCCTGTGCCCCTTCCTCTAAAACCTGGTGGCATCAGCTTTTCTTTTGAGAGTGGATGGCTTGGTGTGACAACTGCTGCCACCAGTCTGTGGTCTGGGACTAAGTCGAAGTATTTAGTTACATCAGAAAGGAGATTATCTGCCTGCATGTCGACTTTTGAAGCGCCCTCAGTTAAAATGCATGCTTGTAGTTGCACAGGAAGTGGGGAAGCCAGAGCTACCTCAAGGCTGGGCTTGACCTTAGAGGAGAACAGGACGGGAAGGGGCTGACACATGAGCTATACCCAACCAGTAGCAACTATTCCTGTTCAGAGAAGCACTGGACATGGGCATATACCAAGCCCTTCTCTTCACGGAAGTCTTTCCAAAATGGCTTTTCTCTCCAGGTGCCAAAATTAAAAAGTAGACAATGCTTAGCACACCACTGCGGATTTTAGAAGTAGCTAAATGGACTGCTGAAATGCCTTTTTATTCCTCTCACACTGTGCTTTCAAATACCCCGCAATTTTCCATTTTGGTTCTCACATTTTAAAAGACATTAGCTCTTCTCATTGCCTTGTCAGATGATTGTAACAAACTCTTATTTACTCTTGAAATTAATTCCTTACTCTTATTACAAAGTGCTTCTGCTGATTATTTGCTCAGTTGCAACTCAGACTACTAATTATCTTCCAAACAATATGCAGGAGAATGTGAAAGCACCAGAAGAAAAAAAAATAATCAGCCTGATGTCTCGTCAGACACAGAACATGTAGAACCAATAGCTCCATCTGGATCACAGAGCATAAAAAACCCTCTGGAGATCATCTTCAAGACTTGCCCCAAGGAAGCAGCTCAGTCGCATGGGCTGATACCCAGATCGGGGGCCTGACAGTAACATGCTCTCACTATTTGGGAAACCTGAGTTAGGCTCACTGAAACAAGGCAAGGAGACAGGTTTTGGCATGTATGTTTGCTAGTTTGTTGCTTTGCTTCAGAAATAGTTTGAAAGTTTTGTAATTTTCATTGGGCAAGAGGTGTCCCTTTTCAAATTTGCCTTGTCAGACAGACTAGGTGCAGGACATATGTCTGAAAGAGTGGCTAAGGAAAACAGTGGAAAAGACCTGTAAAGCAATATAAGTTACAGCATACTGTGGGAAAAGATACTAGAAAGAAGTGACCAACACATTTCTCCTGCTACTCTGCTTTATAGAGACCAAAGCCTCATAAGCATGTGTGACTCCAGGACTAAGGAAAATAATCACACCTACTCTTTCTTTTCACTAACTCTAAATCAATGATACATTGCTAGAAAGAAAGCCTGAGACAGACTATTTTATCCATTAAACTCACATTTTTTTCAGCAAGTCTACTTGCAAGGAGGGAGGCTGTATGCATGCATAGGGGCATTTGTGACAAGATTGTATTTACTATTATAAGTGGTCTCTTACAACATTGGTTCAGAGCAGATGTTTGATTTCTCACTGAAACCAAAAGAAAGGTCAGGCTTTCAGAAAATTGCACTTTTTATTTTGAGGGGTGAATTTACACAAGGAGAACAGGGTGCTTTGTGTTTTGCCAACACCTTTCCTAGTGAGGAAGAAGCAAAAATTAATTTTCCTTTTCCCTCTGCTTTTCTCCAGGTGAGTGCAAGGACCATGGGATACATGGGGTAGGTGGGGACAAGGGCACAATGAAGTCCCTGTTCTTGTACCTTGACAGGGTGGGATCCAGCCAACTGCTTGAAGCTCTTCCTGAAGAGACCGCCAAGCAAGGGGATGCTTGTGCCTACATGAAACCACATCAGGGTCCCATTTCATCTTTCAAATTGTCTTTTCTAGACCCTACAAGACACTGGTAGCATTTATGTGAAGAATACTGCACTAATTCCAAAAGGAACTTGTTAAACACCCTGCAAATTGAGGCAAACATCTGTAGAGCTAAAAACATGTGAACACTAGAAATTAAATCAAGGCTCTTTTAAGAAATGCCAGGGCCCTAGCACACTCCAGGGCCTTCATGGTTAACCTCTGTTCCACCTGCTGTAATGATTTTGGAGAAGATTACAAGATCCCGAAATCAAACCAGGAAAGAAAAAAAAATCATCCACAAAGGGAAAAGTTTTAAGAAATTCAGTAGGTTACAGTTGCCAGGGAAACCACTTTGCAGCAGCCATATGGTCAGAAAATCTATTTTCCTTGTTCTCTAGGGGAAAAAAAAAAGTATTTTGGTGCAGAGTAAAAAAAAAAAAATCCCTCAAAAGTTACAGAGCAAAATATTTGCACAGATACACTTAATCACTAATGAGAGAGACACGACTTCCCAAACTGAACCACAGAAATGTAGTACTAACTAAAATGTTAATATCAGGGATGTGAATTTCTTTCTGCTTTTATGTTAGTACTTCCAACAAGCAGCTTCCCTTGGTATCAAAGCTCTTTGCTTGAAGTGTGAACTTTATCTATTGAAAGGTGATCCCAGCACTAGTTTTAATTTTTTTTTCCCTACTGTTTTTCTTGTTGCCCTGTGCATTCAGCATGGGTACTGCTGCTCTAGTAAGGACCATGGTCCACAGACATGCTCTTTTAAAACATTTGCCTTTCAGCCTTCCTTATTACCAAGTTTAAGCAGAAAATTGAGGGGAAGTAACATGCTGCTGAGGCCCATTTCCAGACCAGCATACTGCTGCCCACATCCTTGCCAGCAGCGAAGCTGATAGCAGTTGTAGGTCCCATGGGTGCAGAGCTCCCTGATAGCCAGAGGTTGCCAATGGGCTCCCTGGCACCTGCCTCCAGCCCCAGTCCCAGCCCAGGACGTCAGTTTTAAGCTTGCACAATGTCATGGCTATGAACTTCTACACAATGATGTAGAGGGGCCCCAGAGTCCCTCGCAGCTCTGCAGAGAGAGATGATGAACCTGTTCAATTTGGTTCTTTGCTCATGAATAAAAATAATATTTTATTTGACTGGATCTCTTTCAGCTCATAAAGGATTTCCCATTAGAACTATTTTCATCACTATCTGTGATAAGATGTTTGGAAGAGCTGTTTAGTTCCCTAATATTAATAGCTAAACAAGTGCTGGGGAAAAAAACCCCAAAACCAAGCCAACCAACCAACAAAAAAAAAAATCAACTCTCTCCCCCAATTTTGAAAATAAATAATCTTCAAAATGGAAAGGATGGAAATAATCTGGTTTTACTCTGACCATGACTATTTAGTCCCTTTTAAAAAAAACAAATAGCTATAATTTCAAATTATTTGCTTTTATCTTATAGCAACATAACTGGAAATGTTAATAATAGCAAACCAAATATTTTCTGCTCATTGAAAACCTGTGTTAAATAGCACTACATAGATGTTCTTCCAAAACAGGTTTAATCTACATACATGTGCAGCCTTATGTTTTAAATCAATGTCTACCTCATCTCCAGTAGTGGTACAGAGCTGCCAAAGGAAAATGTAAGGTGAGAACAAGTGCAGGCTATATCCCAGATACACTTCTGATTCTCTGTTTGCCCCTGCGCCAGGCAGCAATAAATTAAATCCTAAATTTCTTATAAAGATGGTGACTCTGGGATTTATTATATCAGTAACATAACAACAGTGTCTCTCCTCAAACAGGGGGTTTGGTGTGTGGTGAGATGGTTTTGAGAAAAAGCAATAAAAGGTACGTGGGTACCAGGACACTAGGATTTGTTCTATTCACATCTGTAAATGTTTGCAGGAATAAAACAATCAATGTGAAGGCTTGCAACAACAAGGAAAGCATATTCCCTTTCCTCTTACACTCATGCTGATACTTAATCTGAACCCCTCACCAAGCAGACTGCAGCGCTGAGGGCCCAGTGAATTAATCGTAGCACATATGCCTCAAGACACCCTGCTGCCTGTTGCAAGAGTCTGCTGTTACACCTTAGGAGGGATGCTCAAACCAGGAAATGTCGATTCATGACAGACAGCTATGTTCTGCTAGCAGGGAAATGTTTGTCTTCATTTTCAGAAAAAGGTGACTGGAAATCAGGCCTCTTCAGAGGCAAAGGAGTCTGTATTTAATGGGAACTTGAGTTTTTTATCTATTTTTAGCAAGTCTTGCTTTCTTTTTAAACCCTGTTTTATCACAATGCTCCTGGAAAGCCCCCATCTTAGGCACTCACACATGGCCATTGCCCCAAGAACCGAGGAGCTTAGAGCCATCTTTGGCATGCAGCAGCTGCTACCACCTATTATGCTCCCAGCCAACATTGAGAGGCAGGGGGGCCAGAAGAGTGTCCTGAGGTGGCACCGACACTTGACCCATTCTTCTCAAGGATATTAGTGATCAGGCCAACTACTTAGAATGGCAACATTAATTCTTAAGTTTTCAGATGTTTAATTAAGAAAGCTTCTAGAGGTTATGGTTAGAAGTATCATGTGTGAAAAAAGCAACCTGAAGACCATCTTGGTATCAAAAAGTTCCCTGCTTAAGACTTATACTAGGAAACTAAATGGGCAAGTGAGAGCAAGGACCAACCAACAGAAGCAGAAGACTGTTGGCAAGTTAATTAGAAGGATATAAAATACCCACGGTTATTCACAGTTCCAGCTACTATCAGTTTCAAAAGTAACTTTTCCTACCTACTCAGCCCAGCTCATGGCTTGCCATGTACTAACAGATATTTTGCAAAAGCACAGCTAAAGACCTAGTAGCTACAGCAGGTTTAGCTGCCAAAAGAGATCATGGGTTTGCAAATCATTGAAGTGGTACAGGTACTGAAATTGTTCTTGTTTATTCAGACCTTTTCTCAGGCCTACTGCCAGCCCACACATCTTGTTAAAGGAGTGGCTTGGCAGCAGTTTCATACCTCTGGACATTTATTCTGGTAAATTTAGCCACTGATCTTCTATTGCCTGGTGCTTTTTCAATAAAGTCTCAGTTGAGGCTTCCAACTGAGAGCAGTTTGTGTAAGTTTCTGAATCTCTGCTTTGCAATCTTCGCATCTCGTTCCTTCTGAGGAACATGAAGGAGATTGCTCCTAGCGATACCTGAACCTAAAATGAACCGAAAATGTATTACAACTTTTAAGCTTGCCAGGCAGTGGAGGAGAAATTCACACCAATCCCAGTTCTCAGAACAGCTGTTGCGACAAGGTGATATTGCTAAGGAGTCTCAAAATAGAAGTCAAGGCAAATACGCTCCCTGTATGGGTTCTGCTGTATTTTGCAGTCTCCAGCTGGAATCTAATTGCAATTTAAACCCAGAGCACAAAACCCACAGCATTTTCCACTTTTAAAGTTCTTTTCAGTAATCAGAGAAAATTAAATAGTAAATCATAATCTAGACTTTCTTAGAACCAACATGGATCCTCCAGAGATGTTGCAATTCCTTTATTTAGTTAGTTGAATTTAGTGAAAGATTTGTTGTTAAAATAACAAGGTGCCACAGCAGAGAATACTTTATTTCATTTATTTCCCATGATGCACTATTTTTTAAAAAAAGATGACAGTAGATGCTAGGCATAGATGAAAAGCTAACACACATTTTTCCACAGATATGCATTATTTAAAATAATTTCTTATTTGAACTTAGATAATTCTACCACATCACCCTCAGAATATTATCTCAAATAATGTTCTGAATATAAAGGTGATTGATACAATTGTTCCTATACTTGCTGCCTGGCTGCATTCCACTATTGGTTGTAGGTTGCCATTAAAGGTATTTGTGCACAAATTGATCTATGCAAACACAACATCCATTTGTCTTGGAGGAGTATTTAAATGTGTAAAGAAGCAGCAGCACACATAGAAGGTTCCCCAGAATTTACCCATATGTTTTAATTTCTCAGTTTTATCTCCTCGATGCTCCTTACTAAAGATACTACTATAAAAAGGGCATAATGAAAAGTAAGATTTAGCTAGAGGAAATTTTGTAATTCCTATGGAATCATTTTAGTCATTTTCTTATTTTATAAAAACATAATAAACCTCACTGGAAAAAACTCTGGGATTGCAACATGCATCTTCTTTGAGCTACTTCATCTCCACTCTGCCTCCTTATAACCTGTGTTCCTCTGCTAAGATTATATCAGGATATGCATTTTATTTGGTAACTGATACTATGGAGCATAAGGAAAGATGCAACATAAGTATTAGTTTGCATTCCTTTCTACAGGGTAAATTTGCTGCTATAATCAAAATTTAAAACTTCTGATGCTTTTTTGAGTATTTGAGGTAAAAGAAGAAACTGAGATAAACAAAGGGAGAGTGAAGTGGCTCTTTGGCTATAGATCTGAAAAGGACAATTTTGTTTTGTGATAACTTAAAGTTTCAAGAGAGCAACTTCCATTCTGCTTTTATTCTAAAGTAGGATATATTGGTAGAGTATTTACACACAGTCGTGGCACTGAGCTTTCTAACTGTAGGAAGGGATTTATAAGGACTTGTATGTTTGGTACATCATCGGGGATGCAAGAGATCCAGATAAACTGGGGACCTAACTGACTGCAAATCTCTTCATTCCAGTTTACACTGAATTAAACAGACCTGGGAGTGAGACAGCTCTTAGCAGCTGCCAGGCCAGTGCCTTCAACGCCACACGCTCTAAACACACTTTCTCCTCTTTCCTCTGCAGGCAGAAATATTTAGGTCTGATCTGAAAAACTATCATTCAGGTTTCAAAGAGAGGTCTAAAAGTCTCCATTGAAAAAGAACAGAAGTGACTGAAGTATACAAGTTATTTTTGCTTCAGTGAAACAGCATGATTGACAGTTTGCTGCAATTAATCCAGCTCATTCTAGCAGCATTAAATATCTCAAAACAAGTTTCTGAAAGAAGGCTTATTTTAGCTGAGTGAGCCTAATTACCTTTCTGAATAAGTTGAGTATTTAAACATCTCAGTTCCCTCTTTCACATAACTACAAAAAAAGTAAAATTAATTTAAAAAAATTTCCATTAAATGGACATTTTATGCTGTGATTATTACTTTTTACCACTAATAGTAATAAAACATGAGGCTTGATTCCTTTTCTGTTATCATGATAGCAGTGCTAACTCTCAGAGCATCACCTATAACTCTCCTGCTGTACATGTAACAAATACCAGAGTGGCAAGAGGGGTAGTTGGGTTAAGTACAGGCACTGTGCTGGCATCTTCAATTCAGTAGGGGACTGACCTGCTTTCGTATCGTAACTCTCCCTTTGATCATGATACATTCTTCATACCAGTAGACCACAACCTTTTGCTCTCTTCATGCTCTAATGAGTGCTAAACTCATTTGTATTATTGCTTTAATATTGTATGATGTCAATGGTAATGGTTTAATCAATCTGTACCTTTTCTTGACTGGTCACACCAACACTTCCCTATTCAAATGAATTCTAGAAGTTTAATTAAATTATCAGTTTAAATGGGGCTTATTATTAGCCTTCTATTTTTATTTCTCCTATAGACTCCGTCCTGAAAATGCCTTTCCAAGAAAATGCTACTGCAAGTGGAAGCCAGTAAAAGCATTCTTTTCAGATTAACAAAAAAAGTTTCTGGAAAGTCAGTTGTGCTCACCTCCAGATCAGCAAGATCATGTTCAAGGCTGGGATGGGTTATACAAGCATCGCACAGTTTCCTTCCCTGTGCCCACTCAGGCAGGATTGTTGACTCGTTATATGGATTAAGTAAGGAAGCAAACACAAGCGGCGAGGCACTGACTTGACCCTGGATTTGTACCTGATCCTTGGGATCAGACAGGGGCCATCACAGGTTCAGTTCCTCTGTGCAAAGCTCTGAAAAAAACCCCAACCATAGTGATAGACAGCTCCTGAGCCCCGACTCCCAGTCTCCAAACTGAAGTACATAAAACCAAGATGTTCAGTGTAAACAGAGGTACTCGGAAGTGGCACGAGGGTCACGCAGCACCCGTTCAGAATCCAGCTTGAGTCCTCATACTGTTCAGCTAGGTAGGTAGGCTTTCATAGATTTTTCATTTAATCGAATTTACCCCGGTTTTGCATTAGCCTCTACTTCAAGGGTTTTTCCCCCCTCCACTTTCAGGATTATAGTTATTTCTAGCTAACTTAGAGACTGCAAAAATTGGAATAAAAACCCTGGAACATGCTGGAGCTTTACACGACAGGTACAACAAGGGTTATTGCTCATCTGAACAATAATTACAGGAAAACAGACAAAACAGGCCTAGAAGGGGCCTCAAAGCCATGCGATCCATTCCTCTACCTCAACGCAGGAACATTTAACTGCTGATACACATTTGTCTACCATATTTTAAGAGCCTCCCCAAACAGCCTTCTGAACTGATAGCTATTCAGATTACTATTCCATTGCCTTTCAAATGGATAGTTTTCCTTAAATCTGTGTAATTTAAACATATTAAAGCTTATTGATTACAGACTGGACATAGAAAATACTATGTTATCTACCTCTTTTTAGAAAGTCTTTAAGTGTTTTGAGGACTATTGTATCTTATTCTTCCTGTCTCCTTTCAGTTATTTTTACCTTAGAGGAGGACCTTACAGCAGAGTAATCAATACTCCCGTCAAAAACCAGCTATGCTATTGAAAATCCTGCTTATTCCACCTCCGCTCAGCTAATGTAGCTCCAAACCCCACAGCCACTAAAGCAAAGCTAATCTGTACACAAGGCAGTACACATCAAGACACCGTTCATAAACACTGCATTTTGTAATCAAAGATAATATACAGTGGGATAAAAAAAAAAACCTTCAAAAAACCATGATCAAATAGATGCAGAGCCAGCAACCCCCACTGCTTTCTTCTTCGCTCAGTGTGTTGCTCAAGTGCATATGAAAGGGAGGCTGGAGAGCTGCCTTAATTTGTGGAAGTAGTCCTGTCATGGCTAGCAGAAGCATTTAATTGCACAGCCTCTTTCAGGGTTTGAAATGCAACATGCTGCAGCTGAAGGCTATTTCCTAGGCAGCGTCAAACACAGCGCCCTGCATACACGGGTGGGGATAATACAGTTGGTTCCTATCACTTCACGTTGCCCAGCATCTATCGCTTTAACACGATGGACTGTGGCACACATCAAGTGAAAAGAGTGCTCGACACACTGAACTAGGCATTTTGATACGCCTTAAGTAAGAACGTGCACCTAACAACACTGGTGTGCTGCTTTGAAAGCTGCTCAGAGATTCTGGGTCCTCAGGAGCTTTTGCAGCTTGGCCTGAACTCTGGACCCATTCGGGGGCCACAGAAGCCAAGCACTAGCTCAGATACAGGAGTTTTAACCTGTTCTCTCAAGATGCCATAATTGATAAATCAAAAGCCCTTTTATTCTGATGGACACACATCCTTGTACCTGGAATGTTCCCAGAACCATCGTCTGTGGCAAGACTTTATTATGATAATTGCAAAGTTACATTAGACTGTGTGGAGTCTGTGTAGCAACGTTAAATTAAATTTTTCATTGGCTTCAAGGCTTGCTATCTGTAATTAGTGGCTTCTGTTCTTTATTACACTGATCAGTAGTGCAGTGCTATTCATCACCACAGTCTTAGTTAATTATCCTTGCTAATGATTTTCACTGTGAAAATAATCTACAGGTCCCATTTGCAAAGATTGCTTTGCTTTAAAATTATTTGCTGGTAAGGCACCATTGTGAGCTGACAAGCTGTGGGTAGGAAGTTACTTATCCTGTGAGATGGTAGCTTAGTTGATGCAGTCAAGAGAGAGGAAAGTATTATAATTTCACAATTTGGCGTGAAGTTCGTGACTACTATCTGCCAGATGTGCGAGAGGGTGGGAGCGAGATGTCATAACAGCATGCTGAGGGGAGCTCAGCCGGAGGCGACAAGAACAGAAAGGAAGACTTCAAGCATCTCTGCAGTTCTAGCTGAGCCACTGCCAGTGCCTTGGCCGGTCTGACACCAGCCAGGCTGCATACTTCTGGCCAGACAGCCGGACCTGCATCTGACAGAAAGGACAGCATGTTACCTCTGCGCTGGGTGGGCTCAGCCAAGGGTTGGGTTTGGCAGAGGTGAACTGTATCTCAGCAAACTGAGGGGTGGCCACCCTCTCTCAGGCTAGGGGAAATGGGCACAGGGAACAGAGCCAGCAGGGAAGAGCCATGCTTTCCTCTGCGTGCAGATACAGGTGATGGAAGATCCTTGAAAAAGGGAAAGTCATCTATCAGAATCAAACAAGTTTTGTTTAACAATTGCTTTTGATTACCTAAAGCTCCTAATAGCTATAAAAATCCAAGGATGAAATTTCTCATGCAATGAAAATACCAGACTGTGAAATTAAACAGCAGCCTGCCACCTGCCTTCCGCACCCTGGATTTGTTCAGTGCTTGGAGAGACCAACACATGCGGCATGTGCCGTACCCTCAAATAACCAAACTAATGCACTAAAGAAAGATGAGAAAGAGGTGAAAGGACTTGTGCAGGCTCCATGTCATTTGCCTCTGGAAGACATTAGAGGAGATAGGAGATCACCGTTATTACAGGGGCTATCAGAAATCACATACATTTCACCAAGCAAACGCTGAGGGGCAGCGGCAAGATATAAAATATAAAAGGACAAAGCTTGGTGACAGATGCTTTTCAGAAGGAAGGTGTCTCTTGTGACTTTCCTGAGTAAATGTGAAGCCAGCTGTAAAAATGTACAGATAGGAGTGAGTGGAGGGATGACACTAGAGCAGAACAGCTCCAGCCTTACCAGCCTCTGTCAACTGACAGCGCGCCTGGGATATTTGATTCTTGTCTCAGAGCACTTCACAGGTGCTGCGGGCAGAAGCACAGATCTGTGTGGGGTATCGCATACTCACTCAGCAATGGCGAGAGTCCTACAGACTGTAAAATCTGTAACCTGCGGAAATCCCTGGAGCAGGAACTCGCAGCTTTTTGCAGGGGAAAAGCCATTTTCTTATGAAAGAGAGTTGCACAGGATGCAAAACATGGAAGCAGGGTTTAGAACTTGAAGCTCATGTAACAATTAACATTTGTTAATAGTCGTCATTAAACACTTTTAGAACTAACCTTTTCAAGTTAAAGCAACACAGCCGACCTACTCCCTCTATTGCTATTCTTCCTGCATACACTCATTTGCTTTTGTGTCCCATAAAATTGTCTTTCATTCATGACACGCCATTATCTACTGCATACAGAAAAATCTACTGTACTGCAGGATGCCAGGAACCAAGAAGCTGTACCCTAAAAATTAGTGCTCAAGTACAGGCTACATTGTCAGTGAGGATTTTCACTCGCACAGATGTGTGAAGTTCCTGCAGCTAGTTACTTTTTTTACAGTAGAGCACATTACAGGAATCCTCCTTTATGCCTCTGGCCCTGAGGATCAGGGATTTTACTCTGTAGAGGTTTGGGTGATCACAGAACTGCAATAGCCCCTTTATGGCAAGGAGTAACTGCACTGGCGACCCCCGGGGGTCTTGAAGACTTTAAGGGGGGGTTAAAGGCTGTGTGCAACTGCAACAATTTCAGCCTGGGATGCATAGTGACTTCTTCATCTCAAATCTGTCTGGTGCCCAAACCAACAGCTTGGCTCAGGTGCTTGATTTTCCCCTTTTGAAAAGTACTCCAGAAAAAAAATAATGTTTATAGTTCTATATGTTTTCTCTCTTCAACTGCTGGGAGCCAAATGAAGTGTGATGTTGATTTCAATCTGCTTTGCATAAAATACACAAAACAGACCTTTGCATTTCCAATGCTGGAAATAGCACCGAGTGAAAACTGCTTTCAGCATAGGCTCAGGATCTGCATCTCCCTGGTAACTGGTTTATTGTGTCTTTCCGATGGTAAGCAAGCTGTCAAGCTTTATTCTCCCCCCTGTGCCAGAGAACAACAGCACAGTCCCCGCCTCGCAGTGGGCTAGGGTGGGTTGTGCTACTGCCACACAATCTGCTCAGGGGTTCCTTGCATGGATTAACTCTAACCTCCTAGTTAAGACAGTTGGGTCACACAAACAACACCAGGTACATCAGAGGTCAGCCTCAATTTAACCCATCGAGCACAAGAAGTAGGTTTATACCTTGTTTTAATCATGCTAGGCTATCAGGGAATACTAGTTTGTGTTAGCCCTCTGCATAGAGGTCACAGTGCCAATACAGAGCAAAGTTGTTTCTCCAGCTCCATCCTAGTTTCATCAGGCTGGTATTTTTTTCTTCCACAGGTGCTCCTGGGAGCTCCTCTAGAGCTTCTAGAAATTTATTAAAATCCACCTAGTCCTGTAACTGTCAGGATCACCCTAGAACATGCCTAGTTTTTACCTCCCTGGTACTTAATGCGTACACGAGCATAACATCCCCCCCACAGCCTTCTAACTTAAACCTGAAGTTCAGGCTGCAGTAAGTGACCTCTGAAACACCTAATGCACAAGAACACCTTCTTCCTACAGAGTGTACTTTCGGAAACGTTTGTGAACAATTCTGAAATACAGAAAGTCTCGTACAATGTGTATGAGAAGCTCTGAAAGCAGTGCAGGTGGCTTGCATAGAGAGGAAAGGGAGCAATGATGAATGTACTGCAGCTCAAGCAGTAATGAATTTCAAGCATGACTCAAGTATGAACATTTTCCAAATGTTTCTGTTTCAAAGGTGGGGCGAGGGGGGAACTAGTTTTTGATTGTAATGCAGGACATAAAGACTAGCTACTGAATTACGAAGCTGCAAATGTTGCAACTGTTCCTTCTTGCAGTGCTCTCTAATACCTGGCATCTGAGCCGTTTTAACAGCCTTTCCCAAGTAAGTTAAGATGCAACATCAAGGAGCAGAGAAGAAAGAGGGCTCTACAATGCATTTAATAATGCTCAAGTAGAACACCAGTTAAGTTTCAATAGCTTGTCCTGAATCCCTGATTTCACAGGATTTGCAGCTATATAGCTGAACAAAAGTTTCACCTGAATCCTAGTATTGTTCCAAATGCGTCTCCCTGACTTATTTCTCAAACTGAAACATTGCCTTTTGTTTAGGATTACAAGTCCAGAAAGAGAAATTACAGATTTCATGCTAAGCTTATGCCTTCCTGAAGGCCTTTATCATTAATAACCCTTTTTATCTCCTGTCTCTCAGTGTCAAAGACTATGGAGTGCAGTTATGCCATAACAACTCCATTCAAAAAACAGCACAATGCTTTCAGCTAGACATTAAGTTCGGCCCTAGATTATTATGTTATGTAACTCCTTTGGAATAGGAGAAAAACATGATGGATTTTCCTAGTATTGTTTATTTTGTTATTTATTTTGGTTTGACATTAGTTGGGAATTTAACTACTCCTTAATATTACACAAGACTAGAACATCTGCTGAAGGGTATACAAGTAGCCAGAAATAATAAAAGTGAAGGAAAAATAGTGCTTAAAAAGTTCTTATTATTTATAGGTTATTTATCAATAAATGGCAGCTGTGTATAAATAAAGTGGATTTAAGCATTTCCAAAGACAACTGGTGGCTTCCATTACCGATAAGTGAAATGAAAGGGATTCTCAGTAAGATAGCTAAGATCTATTGGTTGAGAAAGTTATTAGCTTTCCCTCTCCCAGTAAGTCATGGAAGGAGGCTGACATTGACAATACAGCAGATGAAAACCTATGAAAGGTGACAAGGTGGAAAACCAGCAAGCAGTCAACAGACAATCAATTTACTGCAGGGGGTCTAGTGACTGTAGCACCATCACACATCAGATCACCTAATAAAGTCAGCTTCCACCTACCTGCAGGGAGATGATAACCTCCCCCCCCACACCTTCCCTCTTCTGGTTATACCTTTAAGTGATTAATTTTGGGCTGCATATAGCATGGAAGATTAAAAGGAGGACAACAAAAAGCAGTTCATATTTAAGCAGAACCAGGGCAATTAATTAATCTTACTCTGGTTATCACACTCAGCTTAGAAACTTTCTTCTTAGAGACAGCTAGGCAAGGCTTTGCATGGGAGAGCGGGGGCCCTGCTCCCGGTGGGACACTCTGTGTGCCCAGTGTAGCCAGACCCACCCAGACCACTTTGGCAGCACTGCTGGACTACCCCTGCCTCAACAAAGCAGCTGGTCCCTCAGTCCACCAGTCAGGCAACCACTGAGCTTTATGGCCTGCTGCTGAGGAAAAAGCAGACAGATGAAGTAAGCACGACGGACGGTAGCAAAGATATGGCATCTGGTTGCAATGCCAAAATACAGATGAAAATATTTCTAGGACAAAAAGGGGAGACACAATGAGAAATTCAACATGGAAAGCAAAGGAGTCAAAACAGAGATCATAAAGACTAAGCTATCTGTTAACCAGTACAGTACGCACTCTGCTTAAGAAGATCTACTCTTAACCATCTTGCTCAGGAAATGCTGTTATTTTATAGAAATAAGAAAACAGACTGGCCTTTTAATCTAGTAAACTTTAAAAGGGCAGAAAACCTGATCAAAGAAAGAAATATCTTTCCACACTAACTTTCACTTATAACTTGGGATTAGAATGAACGACTTCTGCACATGAAAAAGTACACTCAAACTGCAAAGCTGTTTTCAACCTCAGCTGCAGTAAATCTGCACATCCCTGCTGAAGCAAGTGAAACCACGCCAGCTCCCACCAGCTGGAGAGCTGTCCCAGACGTTCACACCCAGGGAAGAACATAGCATGCTGCACTTTAAATAGATTATACTCTTAAATATTTTATTGGACTTGAACAGTTCAGCCTCACATTATGTCTTTCTTTGAAGCAGAGCTGGGGAAGGCAATTATTTTTTCAGCTTCCTGCGATACCACCAACTCCATGTAACAGCTTCATTGCAAGACTGGCCCATAGGATTACCTTGGTTGATGGGGGGAAGGTTTCACTCATCCCACAGGAGCATCCACGTGAGAGGAAAGACACAGTGACTCAAACAATAAGCCTAGGACATGTTAATACAGGGAACATTTTACAGTGATAAGGTTTTTTTAAAGCATAATCCACAGTTTTAGTTCCCTGTTCATCTGGAGT
This sequence comes from Zapornia atra, assembly GCA_013400835.1. Classification (NCBI taxonomy): domain Eukaryota; kingdom Metazoa; phylum Chordata; class Aves; order Gruiformes; family Rallidae; genus Zapornia; species Zapornia atra. The sequence goes on along the minus strand of VZTU01004428.1, from coordinate 113,007 downwards.
AGGTTTTTCAACCTACCATGACGAAAGGCTGAGCTTCTGTAACTGCTGAGCAGTTGTGGGTAAATGGCTGTGCATGGAGGGACCTGGTAGGGCCATGCTCCATGACCAGCCTGGTAGCTGGCTGCCACACTGCTCAGCCAGCTTATCAGATGACAAACAAAAAAGATTAGAGTCTGCTTTTGTTTTGTGCTGCCTTCTTGCTTCCTGAGCATTGCCTTCATCCTTTCAAAGGTTTTAGATAAGCGTTTATTGGGAGCATAATTCTTGTTAGAAAAGCAGTTTAATGTGGGTGAAGGAAAAAAAAAAAATAGCAGCCTTTGTAGTGATAAGGTAATAGCGTATTTTAGGTAACATTACAAATTATTAGCATGCCATTAGTTATGTTCTCTCCAAAAATCCCCAATACAAAATTCTTGAAGACATTAATCCTTATTATTGTCACACACATTAGAAGGAGACATGGGCTCTGCTTTTACTAAATTGTGTTTTGTTAATTTTTTTACTGTGCTCATACCAAACTTGCTTATTTTCCTCTTGCCAGGTCACCTTCCTGCATTCTGAATTAATATCTAATAGGAGGTAGACAGAATACCACACTGTCATAATAAATTGATATTTAATAGTACATAGACAGGCGCTAGGGCTTCTTATCCATCTTCTGTCAGATGTAGCAGGAATCTGAATCATAAGCAGGGTTTCCAAGTATGTACAAAAAAACAAAAACAAGAGACCCTCGAAACAAGGCAGTGGAGCCTATATAGAGATTACTGTGTTGAAAGAGGTGATTCCTACAATTCTGTCCTCTCCTGTAAGAGGATTCTTGTCACAGGGACTGTAAAGTAGGAGATGCCACCAGAGCACTAGTGCTAAAGGGAGCGGTCACAGGGCATGTGGGAACAAGCACCTTTTGCTTGGGCAGTTTTTCTAGTGACACTGAGGAATGGGACGAGTCAAGTGGTCACCTGAAGAGGACATAGATGACTACGATGCAAAGTTTAGATCACAGGATGGGATATTAATGGCAGACTTCATTATTAGGCTTACATTTCTTTTAGTTGAAATAGAAGATTCGAGTTTCCTTCAAAATACAAATGCATCAGGATAGGAAAACAATGTGGTAACAGCAGTAAGGAAAGCCTTGAAGTATGGTTTGCTTTAAGGTGGCAAATCTTGCCTATCAACAGGGAGAATCAAGAGCAGGAATGTCCAAAGGAAGGACCAGAGTTGACACATTTTTCTGAAGTAAGAGCTAATGTCATCTTTCCTATTGATAGCAGAGGTACTGGGCACAGCTGCCTTCCAGCTATTGTCACACCCCAGTCTCTTACAAGATTCAAAATATTACAGTATAAAACCAATTTGCTTCCTGTGGAAAGATAAATATGACATCTAATTGTATCTTCCAGCAAAGAAGGTTGAGAAGGCTTCTAAGTGATCTGGACTGAAACATAGTGCATTTACTCAAGGTTTTAGTGTAATTTAAAGTGAAAAGCATTAAAATACAGAAAAATATTTACATCTCACAAAAATATGAAGCTATTTTCCTGTAGTTCTCCAGTTGAAAAAGCTGCTGTATTACAGATACCATCTTCTAAACTCTCCTGGATATCCATCATATCATTAGATAGCATATCTGCAAGTTAGTGATGGACCCAAATTAATTTAAAACTAATCACAGAACTAAACAATCATTTATTCCAGAGTCTTTGACAAAAAGACAGAGATATCTGTCAAATATTACTTTGTGGAAACATTTTTCTTTCTTGAAAAGCCATTTTCCAAGATAAACTGAAATACTAAGTGACAGAGTAGCAAAGTATTTCCCTATATAACATTTTCAAAGTGCATCTCACTAATGACATACATCCTTTTAACATTTTACTGTGCTTTTCTGAATTTTTGAAGTTTAACATTTATATAAACAACATGTCTTTTATTTAAATTCAAGACATCTAGAAGTAACAGAAGCTTTAAGATCTGAGCTAGTATGTCAGGTCTCTGCTGGGCAGACAGACCACTTGCTGGCTGCCTCTATAAAACAAGCACAATCACGAAGACTTCAAAGCAACCCATAATTGTTTTTAACCAAATGGCTAGTAAATACATCAGTTCACTAGTAGGTTGTTTAAATAGTTTATGCTTGGCTTCAGAACAAAGCCCTTAAAACATATTAAAGCACATTAACATAGAGAATTCTAAGTTACAATCAGAAATGTAAATTCTTTTACAGTGCTTTTTTGTTTGACTCCTGTGCTTTGTTTCCTTCTTCTAGTAAGGCTAGACAGAGGAGAGAGAGTGTAATAGAGGAGGCCAAGAAATAATTCCTCTCATTTATTGATGTTGAAAGATATAGCCTAGCTTATGAGATGTATTTTCACAGCCTGATTAGCAAGATCCTCTACTCTTCTGGAAACTTTGCACTTCCTCAGAAGACAGTTGTAGGTAATTCTTCCAGCAGAAATTGTCAGCCCAAATGCTGGTAACATTTAAAAAATAAAATCTCTTATGAAGTCTCACAAAAATTCAGAAGAGGAGCACAATAAGCAACAGCATAGATGTATCTCTAGCTAGCAAAGTATTTCGCCAATTCCAAGATACAAACGTTAAGCGACAATGATGCTCTCGTATCAACATCTAAGAAATGGCATATAATGATCTGTGCTTTCAGAGATGAAAGAAAAACAAGTGTAAGAGGTACTAAATAAAAGGAGGATGACATGGGAAACTTGTTAAGTGTTGCTTAGCAAAGATGCATTTGTGCTATTTGTATGGATGACACACACATTACCTACTTTGATAGAAGAATTACATTTACATTTACCCAGAAAAGCCTAAATGCTTTACCATGTGAGGATACTGACGCACTGCTGACTGGGTCATAAGAAACTGGTCCCCCTTGATCTCATTGCTGGATACAAAGCAAGTACCAGTGTACGTAGTAAAAAACCCAACTTTACTCAAAGCACTACTATTGTTTTATTATCCCTTCTTTTATAACAGCTAGAACAATATAGTGGGGATGTTTGGAAGAGCATCTAGTTCCCTTCTGCTTCAATACTTTTTCTTTTTCTATCCCTGCTATTATTCTTCAAACACTGGGTTTTAGACCAGAGAAGAAATAAGCTGCTTTATACCCCCAGTGTTTGTTTTCTGCCCTTACACTTTCAAGAAGTCTCCAGATTAAATGGGAGTTAAATCTCTACATTTTGAGGATCTGGACATCTTTTCAGAGCTGCTTAGAACCAGTAACTGAAAAACATCTATCAGATTGCAATACTAACTGAAACCCTAATTGAATACACCACAGTAAGATTTTACTGGTGTGGCATGCTAAGTGAGTGCTATGTAAAGAGGAACAGACCTCCTGGGTATTTGTCTGAAGTGACAACATTGATTCGGGACAGGTTGTTCTTTGCCGGGGATTTGATCCTGCACTCTGTTGTTACACAACGTTTCAAGCCAGCAGCAGCTTGGTGCTGGCACGGGGCTGTCACTCACACACACACCTGCTCTGAGGCAACACTGAGATTTCACCTCCTTTTTTTCCCTTTTTAACCTAAATTGGACAGCTGGTAGTTTAAAATACACATTCTGGGATTTTCCCCTTCCCCCCATAGAAGTTCAGCACAAAATAAGACAAACACAAGAAGAATTCATCAAAAATTACATCACAGAATGTACCTTCTCCCATTAAATTACACTGGTGGTCCTTTTTGCATCATTCTCCAGAAGAGCTGTCTCCTGCAGTAGGTTTTATTTATTATCATGTACTGTAAACGTGGAAAAAACTCCAAAAAGGGCTCCAACACTTACTCCCACACTTACTCAGCAAGAGCTACCAAACCTGTGGGACCACGTGGCTGGAAAAACCTTGTGCAACTCAGGCAGCAACAGCCTGTGTCACTGTACAATGGGATCATCTACTGGGTCAATGCTCTGCAGTAAAGCCTGTAAAAACCCACTCAGCAGTACTAAACCTGCCAAGGTCGTAAGGAAAGACGACAAGGTGCAGTTATAGTTGAAACCCAGTGGCAGCAGTTTTGGAGAGAGCTGTTTCCATTGTCATTAGAGACCAAGTTCAAGTGTGATGGTCATGACATTACCTGCTGCAGTGCAAGTGTTTCATACCGTACCCTGGCCGCAGGGCAAATATCTAACGATCAGTTCCGATAGCAAAGCTCAGATTTGTTCTTCAGCTAGCAAGGGGTGCTGGCAATGACTCTGGGTTTTTATGCCTAGGTCATCCATGTCACTATAAACGGTCTCTGTGCCAATGTTAGATCAATACAAGATTACACATCAAAATAGTAAATAGCTCAATCAAGTCACTTGCAGATAGAGAGATGAGCCAGACTCTGCTTTTACAGGCCAAGAAGAAAGAGCAGGCTGATTCTCCATTAAGCACTTTCCACTAGCTGCATTTCTTCAACACTTCAAAGAGTAAAACATACTGAAGTAGGTGATGCTGAAAAATATTCTATTCACAGACTAAAATACTTCCGTATTCAGTAAGCTCATTAGGATTATGAAAGCGCACAAAGTTTTCCCATCCATTAGAAATTTATTAGGTGCTTAGTGATCAGACATCTGTCTCCTACTCTCTCTGTACACCAATGGTGTGCTTTCTTTCTGAGGAAGATATGAGACGAGTTCACGAAGACCACAAACCCCACTGTGTGAATCAAGAGTTTTAGAGGAGAGAGAGCACTGGTGCTTGCTGTGCCTCATCAGGACACTCGCCCTCCAGAAGTGTGTGTTTGTCAGCACCAAATGAAACACTCTGAAACACTCCTTTTGATACAGATCTTTAGGAATAGAGATCCTAAGCCCAGAACTGGGGAAAATGCGCCTCAGTTTAGGTCTTTATCCCTTCCCTACTTTGGTGTCTCCTTTAGCTTCCTTCCCATAAGCAATCCATTTTCTCCCCCACTAATGGGGCTATTACAAGTTCCCAGCATAATGATAGCAGAGTTTAGCTGCTGGAACATTCTCCCCCGCCCCCTTCTTAGTTACAACTATAAAGCAGCACATCTATACCTTGTGCAAGGCAGGCAGCATCTCCTGTGTTGCAAGAGCACGCATTGCTCTTGCCTTCAGCCACAGAGAACACTGCTCACAGCTCCCACAAGAAGAGCTAACAGTGAAGGGCATGATGCCTGGGACCAGGCAGAGCTAATGGTTAAATATCTGTGTTTTCCCAAAGAAACTTCCACACGTACCCCAAAAACTGGCTGTATGCGAGCAGGGTTTGTGCAGCAGGTGCAGATTGGCCCCTTCCAAAGCTCCATGCAGGTGTAAGGTACTGGAAATATGCCTCAACAATTAGCAGAGCCGTCCTCCCTCTTTTTTCCTCTCACTTAACTAAACCTCATTCCTAGCACACTACATCACCACCACCGGCTCAGGCTTCCAAGGACCTAATGACTATTCAAGGAGCCACCCAAAAGATACCAGAAGAGACATCAGGAGCCATTCACACACCAGGAGAGCATTCCACTAACAGAAGCACACTTCGGGAGCCATTCACACATCGGACATTCCATCATCCACCCTGAAGCATTCCCACAGGTCAGGTGGAAGCTTGTGGCGATACAAAGGATCGCTACAAAAGGGAGCATTCAGCCAGGGAAAAAAACCAAGCAACATGAGGGAAGGGAAGCAAGGGAGAATGAACACATCAAGGGACAAACGAGGGAACACTTTCCCCTTCCATTGGACCCGGAGACACTGAAGAATACTCTGCCATCGGACGGAATGCAGTAGCCTCGTGGTGGTAGATATACCCCCCCCATCCATCCTTCCGTCTCTCTTCCTCTTTACCCCTCTATCTCTCTCTTCTCCACCCTTTTCTCTCCCCCCACCCCCTTTTTCCTGCACGTTTGTTGTGGGCCAAATAAAACAACCTTCACCTTGACTCCGTTTCGAGTCTTAATTCTGTTGAGAATTTAATTGAGAGCTTATCACGATGAAACACCTAACAATTGGACACCGCTCAGGGGTTAAGCCCAGCCGCCCCCAGCCACCCAGAGCTACCTGAGGTTCAGTTGGAACGCAAGGGAGTTTAGCCTCTGCCAAACTAAGTCTTGTCTAGGTTGTGGATCCTGACAGCAGGTCTCCATTTTAAAGGAGCCGAAGTTCATCCTCGAAAACCAGCTGCATCTTCCCTGTAAAAGCACCTCCCCGGCTGACTCCCGAGTGCTCCTACGCATGCTGATTATCCCTGATGATGTTTCCTTGTTCACCTGTTTTCATTCTGTCTGCCATTGATTTTTTTAAATTGCTGTGACAAAAAAACCCAGCCGCCTGTGAGAGATATACCCACTGCATTGTTATTTGCGCATTTTCTTCCATGTATGTCTAACAGGATGATGTGTTTATTACAATCTTACTTGTTATTATCTATTGTTGCCAGTGTGACTGTGCTTCTAACTTCTATCAAATTAACAAACACAGCAGTAACGTTAGCAACGCCTACCCTGGTAGGTAAAAAGAAATCAGAGTAAAGAAAGAAAACCCATAGCATGGGGTCCTCCCACTCAAAAAGCTCATCGTGTTCAGTAAGTATAATTCATTTAGATCTTAGAAACATAATGCAACTGTTTAGATAAAAGCACCTATGGCATATAATTTGTTCCCCTAAACTTCACATATTTTGTCAGATGCTTAACATGAAGTTAATCCATTACACTTTTGTTTACCTGCGCACACTGAATCAGTGCCACTTCTGTCACAGCAAAACTTTAAAAAGTGTAAGCATGATGGAGCTATCAAATGGGTTACCACACATCTTCCTGCAACCTTCTGAAGACCTAGCAAATATAACTTCACCAAAATAAATAGCTATCAGATGCAATAGCATCGCTAGCATGTGGAAAATATATGTACCATATGCTGAACTTTAACACAAGATCTGTAGCATAGAGCAAAGGTTAGAGTTGGCTTGCAAAGCTGGTTATGGTGGGAACATGATTTGTAACCAGTGAATTGCTGCTGTGGGACCTCAATTTCATTACAGTAAGAAAATCCTTGGCCATTTTAAAGAGATAAAGTATCACAACACGGAACAAAACCTCATTAACATTTAGCAGTCCCCTGCAGTTGAAGGCTTTTGTGAAGGCAGCAGTAATCCAGTAACAATCTTGAATCAATAGAACCTGCTTCCTTCTGAAGGCTTCAGAGTAATTTTCTCACCTAGAACTGACATGCTCCAGTTTGATGCTTTGAGTTCATTTGCAGAAAAGCTTTTGATCTAGGCGACTTCAGTCTTGTTAGGATGCATCCTTTCATTGTTCGGTTAATTCTGACTTTTCAACCCCTTTATGCCAAAAAGGTATTTGGAATTTCATCGTATTTTTCACAAATTCACAGGTGCAAAATTTCTGTGACTGCAAGCTAAAAAAGCTTCAGTGAATTAATTCACATAACGTGCAAAATTGCACAACAAACTAAGCATTACTGACCCTTCAGGGAAGTTATAATGATCAGGAGAGTTTAAAAGCCTCTACAGCAAGTCAATGGAAGTTTTGAGTTCTCCTTCCATTATAGCTATATTGGGCCATGCCAATAAAAGGACTTTAATCAATTCCTTTTTGATCGTCAAATGCAGGAGCTTAGCAGTCATGGATAACCAGCCATCAGTAGGCTTCAGCTAGATGTTTAAACACCTAACATGCCCATCAGATCCAAATGTGTCATTGCTTTACTGAAAAAAGTCTGCTTCACACAGTTGTGCAGTACAGACTGACTTTCTCAGGATATAATATCAGCTAGGAGGCTCCATCATATCCATGCATCCCCTTGCTTAAAGTTCTTTCAACTATAAAGTGGTTATGGTTTTGTCATTTTGCATATTAAGGGTAAGTCAAAACAAGTTTTGAAGTCCAAAATAGAAAGAAATTGGGGTGCAGTTGTTTATAAGCATGCCGAGTAACAGGATTCTCAGTACTCATACTATAATAATAGATCAAGTACAATCTCAGTAAGCACAGCCAGAGCCAAACTTCATCATGCTGAAAGCCTCCATGGAAAGGGAAAACCAGCCGACTAGCTGATCCACCTGGATGTCCTTACAGAGCAAGCTTTTTAAGCCGGGAGCATGAGAGACTCTGTTGAAAGCTCTGTTTTTACTGCCTCCAGCTACTGGTGACATTACCTTCAAACAAGTCTGGGCAGATTTTGTTAAGGCTGGGGATGATGTAGCCTCTGAGCAAAGTGATCACACTCAGAGTGCAGCTTTTCAGCAGAGCTGGTAGATAACACATAGGTACTGAACTAAAAAAGCAGCCAAGGTACAGCACAGTAAATATACTTAAATCTGCAGGAGCACAGGAGATGCCAAGCTTGGACCATTCAGGCAAGCAAGCTGCTCTATCACTACTTTGTGTGGTTTCTTCTTATGAAGGCTGAAGCACCATCATAGGTCAAACCTAAAAAAATGTATGCTGCATTTGTTATACAGGTAAATTATCTTCCCTATTAAGTTTTACAAGCAATAATCTGGATTCTTCATCACATTAAATTTTGAATCCATTTAACCATCTAAAAAGTTTATTCTGGTTTAATGAGAAATGATAGGCCTCACATAGGAATTGTTAAGCAAAGTGTCCATGGCATAAATAAAGCAGAAAATGAGTAATTGATATTAATAGTCCCTCACGGCCTCAAATCCAGAAGCACCTCTAAACTCACATAACAAGTGCTTGAGTAACATGTATTACTAGGTTTAAGATTTCAGTCCCAAGCATGTTCAGCAAACCTTCCTAAACGGCATTTTATGACAAATCAGGCATTGTCAGGCTGATGAAAGGGTTAAGTCCCAAGGTGGTATTTTTGCATTATCACAGCATTAGGTCCCATCCCTGGAGAACAGCAGAGATAACATTTCATTCCAAGTGTAAAAGTTCCCATCATCCCTCAGAAGAGCTTTGTACAGCTTGCTTGCTGCTCTCAGTCCTTTTGAGCAGTTCATGCTATCAGGAATTGCTAGAAACATGTCCTAGCACCAAACCAAGCCCATCAGGTGATTGTCTCAACCAGGAATGCCCCTCCAATTAGGGGACCAAAGCAGGAGATGGGGTAGAGCATTCCCTTAACTGCAGGCAATTTAAACCACTGGTAGCTCCTTACAGAGAGCTTTCATTCAGAAGACACTCCTGCAATGTGTTCGGCTGAAGCAAATAGGATTATCATTTCCCACCTACCCCCTCATTTCTTCCAGAGGCACGGCCCCCTTTCCTCTCCCCCAAACCCTCATCGTGATCAGTGGCTTAGAAATCCAAGTACCCCCCTTTGTATTTCGATGATAGTTTTGGTGCATGAGTATTTTAAGAAGGTAAAAAACCTTTTGGTGGTGTGATTTTGATCCCTGGCACTCCCAACAGAAACACAACATGACAGTCAGTGCCTAGGGTGTCGATCTGCCTGGGATAGATGTTCAGGGACACTGCCCTCCAGCAAGTGCTAGGGCAAGCCTATGGGGAGCATCAGCAACACGTTTGGTACGAGTATAATACTTGGCTTGTGTAACTTCAGCTCCATGAACAGCAGCTTCCATACACCACTTCAGAGCTAAAAACTGAAAATGCTTTAAATATATTAGTTTACTGCAAGCTAGAATCTGACTTCATCCCTGCAGAACCTGATAGTTTTGTTCTGAACACCATTACCAAAACTACTGCTGCGGTTTTCACACCGATGTATGCTTTAGCCTAAGAGCATTCAGGCAAGACACTAGTACTTGATACAGAAACCCCTGTACTACATTGCTAAAGCAAGCAACAACTCCAATGTTCTTACTGATACTCCCCAAAAGAGTTAATGAGAAGAGTTCCAGCATATGGGGGAGGTGAGGGTTCGCTCTTTAGCATGAGGAAGCTCAAAAGACGAAAGCAGTTATCTGTGAAGATACTAATTTATCCTGATAGCAGTTTTAATAACAGCACAGTTTTTCCTCTTAATGTCACTTCTGCTGCATTACTTTCTTTTCATTGCACAAAAAGGTTAATTGTTAAAATTACACTTAGGAACAGAAAATAAGGTTAAAGATGATATCTAACTTCTGATACTCTGTTTAACCACCAATACAAGCTGGTAGAGTTTCATTAAGCAAGAAAGAAGAGAATCTGGGGAGCAATGCACTGGAAAGCCTGAACANAGGGATAAATTCACAGTAAATTGGTCAAACCACACACAACATAAAAGAGGATAGCATCACAGTAAGCCAAATACGATACTGACTTCTATGCAATTAAATGCAGAAATTGTTCAAAACCACCATTTCTTATTTCTTCCTGACATCAATAATCTTTACTTCTTTCTTGGTTTTGTTCAAGCCCACAAAGAAAATCTACTGGGAAAATAAGAGGTATGAAAATCAAATAGATTAGTTATGTCAGGCTTGATTCCCTCCCTTGTGGCACTAGTGAAGAATTGAAGTTGCTTACCGGAGTTATACTAATGCCATGTGGTGTAAAGGAGGAAAAAATTCCTCCCTTTCTGAATCACCCTGTGAAGAGCAGGAAAAAAAAAAAAAAAATCAATGACAGAAGGCTGCATTTGATGGAAGTTCTCTTTTTTATTTCTCTGTTTCTAACTTGCCTATTATCTGCCTCCACTATCCTTTCTTATTACTTTATAGCTCTCACCCCGAGTTGCCATCACTATCTTTTCCTCCGTATCAGTTTTCTTTCAGTTGTAGGTCCTCAATATTTGGGCCCTAATTCTTGCTACCATTTTACATGGCTATAAGCTCTAAATTAAGAGGAATTGTTACTCTTGCCGTTCAGATGGGCTGCATGCTCCTACTCACTAGCCTAGCCTTGCTGATATTCTGTAAATGCCAAGCCACGTTTTCTTCCTTCAGCCAGAAACTTTCAACTGCTCTGTCCTTACCCTGTATTTATCACCTTTATGTTTTATAAGGCTCTCAAAAAGAAAAAAGCCACCCACAGGACTATATTAATTCCCTTCCCCCCACCCCCCCCTTCTGCCTCCCACAGCCTTCTTTCACTTTAATCACTAATATGGTTTCAAACTACTTATCTTGATGACAAGCTTTATGATATTCATCCGTGGTCAAAAACCAGAGGAAAATATTCCTTTTTCTATACTTACTAGTTATCATTACTCATTCAGATTCCCCAAATTCTTTCATCAAAACAAGCTCCTTCCTTTATCATCTGCCAACCCAAAGAAAGTAAGCCCCCTGGGAGCTCATCTATTCTCTGAACTGCTGTCTTGGATGCGCCTTTATTCCGTATTTTCACAAAAAAAGAAGAAGTTGCAAGAGCTTTACCAGTGAAAAACCCTGAACCCTTGTGAGTACTGTCACACACAGAGCGGGGAAAAAATAATCAACTTCCTTGTTAGAACATTCAAGACGGAACATATGGGCAGCTTTATTTACAAGACTCTCAGTGCTTCTCAGCACGCTTGCTTACAATATACATCTTAAATTACAGTACTTTTATTTGATGACCTACAGTCATTGTGACTCTCACTTTTGCCTCACAAACCCAGATTTTATTAGAAGCTGCATTCGTGTCATAGCTATTTGCAAAAGAGGTGACAGAACTAAAACAACATACATAACCCCCCAAAATATGCATTTAAAACATATTTTTCTTTGGAAGCACAAATTTAATCAAATTTTGAGGGTGACTGAAATAATTAGCTTAAGAAAACACATGCCTTCATTATTAAATTTAACCACAGGATCTGTCAGCAGCATCACCCAAATTATTTATATGGAAACAAAAGTAGGACAAGAGTCACAGCAAATACTAACACAGTCAGCTTCAGTAGATATGGACTTCATTCATACAAACAACCACAAGCTAAGATATGTTATTCTGCAGAAAGGAATCAACAGAATTATACCTGTTTTACTGTTTGGTGATGGTCATCTTTGACATTATCACTATTACTATCCCTACCTCCCAGGTTCACACCTCAGTTTCACCTTCAAGGTTGAGTAGGACACAGGCACCAGAGCCCTCCTTATTCCCCCAAGCACAGTTGGGCCTAGCAAGCACTGCGGTCAGAGGAGGAGTTCTTCCTCTTCACCCTCTGCATTGCAAACTTACACCTCTACAATGCAAATTTGTTTCTAATAATCAACCCTAAATGCATGAAACAAAGTCACCAAAGGAAGGAAGGAAGCAAGCAGCATTACAGAGGCAGACTAGGAATTACTATTACAGCAATGACTTCCCAAGGCAGATAAGAAATCCTGAAATAAGCGCAAAGACATTCAGTAATACACTGTGCCATTCACTTACCTGACAGTCAAGTTGGATCTCAACTAAATACCAGAGCACACAATCACACCAGAGAACCTTTCCAGTTTACAAATAAAAACAAGTACAAGAAAGCCCATGCTTTCCTTAGACCTTCATACAGCTCACTCGTACATGTTTTTTCAACACTACTCTGCAACAGCTGAAAACCACAAAAGGACTAATTCATGAAATAGCAACATTGAGCTCAAAACCAGGAATCCACAAAGCAAATGAATAAAAATACCTTCAGAAGACAACATATGCTCTTTTTACTGCAAAAAGCCAGAAAACCAAGCAGCATCCCTAAACCTTTACTAGCTGGTGGCTTTTCTAGATGATAGCATGGGAGCTGGTGTTTTTGTTTTTGGGTTTGATTTGTGAAGTCCTGCAGCTGAGCGCCTTAGGAAAGGGTTTGGCCCATGGCAGCAGCTGTAGGTGGTTGACTGTTATTAAATGAAAAAGCAGGGCTGACTTGCAGCCTGAGTCAGGGGCACCAACAAAGAAAGGAGTAAATAGGGTAGGTGGTTGTGTGTCTGTTTGGGGAGATGGGACTTTGCTGTGTGACAGTCCTGTGACCAGAGACAGATTGTGCCTCAGTCTCCCTCCCTCCACTGATACATTTGTTGCTTCATTGAGTTTTAGCTGTTTCATATGCATAAACACAGGAAGATGTTATGTTAACATCAGGATGTCTGTGTCTAGACTGTGAAAGCTGCATAACTACTAGTTTCATCTTTCTGTTTCTCCCAGTTAAGGTTGGTCTTACCTAGCCCAGCAGCCTCCAAGTAGCCTGATTTGGCTCCTGCAAAGTCAGCAGATCTGCCCCTCGTGAGTGACACTGTGACTTTGTTTAGAGTTTCCAGCGTTGGGCATGAAAGGTCCTTGAGGCTGCCTGTTACTTAGAGTTTAGCCAATTTTAGTGACACAAAGAGAATGCCTTTACAGCAATGACATACAGTTAATAATGCCATTTGCAGAGGATAATGTACAACCCTTAAAATGAGATGCAGTTTCATTGCAGCTATTGTCTAACCACCAAATATAACTTTTTTTTTTTTCTCCCAACATCTATCTCTGTAATTATGTATCTAATTTTTCCACTGTGGATTATTTATAAGGTGAGCTTTCCCATGATTTTCTGTGGGACACAGTGGCAGCTAATTGCTAATTTAAACACTGTGTCACTGCTGTAGGAGATAGAGAAAATTTTGTCCTGAGTAAAAAAGTACCTTATAATTTTTTTTTCTAGAATAATTTAACTCTACCAGGCCTACTGTCCTTCTCCATTCACACCACAGTTACATCATTTCTTAGTCTAAGAAAGACAGTGTACACTGCAATTTTTAGATACTGATGAATAAAGCTAATTCAGCCTCCTAATACCCCCTGAAGTATCCAAAATATTTGCATATGTGTTTCTTTAATAGATAAATTAAGGTCCAGCTTGCAAAGAGAGTAGGACTAGAGAGACTCAGACAAGAATACCAACAACTCATTTCTTCTTGTGATGGCAAAGCTGTACACTGACTTTTTTTATATTGCACTGAATTGCATCTTCTTACAAAACATTACTGGATCTCCATACTAAGATAAACCTTTAGCTCTTCCTCTTCTTTTTTTTTTTTTTAATGGTGTTGGGCTTTTTTTCCTGCTACATATGTTTCTCTGTAACTTTTAAAAGGAAAAAGGAGTGATTTTCTTACTGGCTCTAACACACTGGCAGCTGAATTGCTGAATGAAAACCATTTTTCTCAGCAGCTTGCTAGTTTAAATGTCTGTCCATAGGTTTATTTCATAAATTATATTGCAAATGGGCTGAAAACGCTCACATCTCTCTAACCCCTGCCACTTTCTGCTGACTAAGGGAACGCAAAGTCGAGACCTGAGGATGTTTATTCAGCATCAAAGACCTCTACCAAAAGCTCTTTATTCTTCTTAAGTAGACCAAGAGCTGAAATAATGCTCAGTCTCAAATTAACAGACCTGGTCTGCAGACAAGGTTTTACCCTGCTTGCAGAAATGAGCAGTTCTTCGCTTCCAAAGAACTAATTATAACAGCACCTGGCAGCATCACTGGAGATAGGGGCCTGTCAGCATTTTCTCCAAACCCTCTTATGTAGACGTTTATAGCTCAGTCTTTTAAATTTGCTTCAGCCTAAAACTTAATATAAAATTTCTAGTGGCAGGCACTTTTGTCGGCTATGTTTTGTTGGCCAAATTCATTTATTCTAGACCACTTTTAACAAATTCAGTCCATGAAATGCTGGTTTTGATCAAACTGCAGAGGTGGGCTGCAATCAGTTATTTTCCTCTTAGTATCTTTAAAGAATAAGAATTGATAACAAATTTGTTGGACAAAACCTGATATTTTATGTGCACATTTACAAATATATCCTTTGAAGCATTTATGAGTTAGGAGGGTTAGGAGGAACAGCTTGCTCAAAATGACAGGATTAGATTCAACAATACTTATTTATAAATATGTATTTATATAAAATAAAACATCAAAACACAGGAAACAAAGTAACTTGACTCCACACTTTTTTAGCTCACATGTGATATGAGAAACTACACAGTAGGTCTGACACCTGACTGTAAAAATGTGCCATTCCATTGAAACCCAAGCAACACTTTCTAACTGGAGGACTGTGTCATAGCAGAATTACATATTCTCCCTTCCCATCTATCTATATTTTTTCAAGAAGGAATGAAATTAATTCAATTATCAGAACTATTATCTCTCCCAGACTGGAAACACTTAATCGATTCAGCCTTCAAGCTTGGAAAAAATTTGTCATCCAACTTTGCTTAATCCAGCTGACCTCTCCATAATGAGAACGGATTTTTAACCCTGCAGAAATGCTCTAGATAATGAACACCCCTGACTGGCTTGTTCCATGTGGTACACCATGCTAGTTTTGTCTAAGTTCTGTTTGTCTTAAAAATTAGTTAGTATTTTATGTAATTTTAATTCAATGTACTGACTTAGTTGCTTACCAAAGCTTCTCTCTAGAAAATTAAACAAAGCAGAGAAAAAGATATTTTTTAAAAAGGTGAAATAACACTGGGAAGATTAAAACTTCTAAACTCCATATAACGTTATGTCTAAGCCACTGTTCTAGGCTTTCTCTGACAGTTGTTATCAGTCTAAATCTTGCATCCAGCAATACATAGACTGGGTGTCAACTGTAGAGCTAACATATAAAATGTCAAAACAACAGGCAAAAACCTCCCCCTGAAAACAACTCCCCAGTTCCAAGCTATGAAATGCAAAAGCTGGGACTTGATTAAAAAAACCCCTACCAACACCCAACAACAAACTGAGTAGTTGCTTTAATTTTTGTTTCCCCAGATTTTTGTACAAGTCAGTTCCTTGTATAATATTTAGGGCACTGTCTTTCAAAGGAGTGAGACAGACGGAAAAATCTTATCACAGCATGTGCTTGTGAATTTTCTTATGAAGAAGGGATCAATGTACAAAACTGCATAAACATGCAAACTATCCTATAACCTCCAGAAATTTTCAGTACACACACTTTAATAATGGTTAACTGCCTTTGTTTCTGGTATTTGAGGAACTGGAGAGAGATAAGAAGCAGGACTCACCTGACCGAAAGGACTTGTTAGAAGCACAAGAGACAAATCTGTGGCATTAGATGACCCCCAAAGGGTGACCACTGCCCTTGTCCCACACCAGTGCTAAGACGCTCCTTAGGCTTAGTATAGAGCAGAGATCTGTGGTGAGCACCCCAAGAAATTGAATACATCTCTATGAACTCGATGATTTTCATTAAAGAGCATATATTAAACTGACTGCAGAAGTAGGGAACTTCTAAAAATAATTCCAGAACAGAAGAGGTTAGCTATGAAAATAAAAACAATGGGAGCCTTACTGTTTTCAGAGAGCAGTTAAGTGAATTAAACACTTCTGTATGTAATGAATAACTGAGAAAGTTAGATTGGATTCTCCTGCTGCCAGATGATAAACAAGAAACCGTCTCTGTCATGAAAAGCATCAATTCCACAGGATAATACTGGAGTTGTACTTGTTATGACAAGCTTGAAGCTTTTCAAAGGTGCACGGGCGTTTCCGGAGGGAGAGCGAGCTTGTTGTGTGGTTTAAAGTGCCCTGCTCCCTGCAGTTGGGCATCACCCCTCACATTCTGGTTACTGATGTCATTCACATGGCTGCAATTGGGTACCAGCAGTAACTCAGGTACAGTGACCCGGATCCCTTCCAACCTGGCTGACCTTGCCCAGTACTATTTTAAGAGAGCTGATGTGACCCATGTCTACAGAGACAGCCACCTCTGAGAGAGCATGGGATGGACTACACAGGGGATGAACACACATTCAACATCAGTGACTGTTTCCAAGATTATATTAATCAGGCTCCTCCTAATCTCTCTGGTAATCACATAACTCAGTATTCCCATTATATGTTTTTTAATTATTAATTCATTAGGACAGAGGTTAAAGCATTGAGAGAGATACCTCAAAAACTTCAGCTAAATGGTGACAGAAGAAGCACTAGAGTCCAATGTTGCCACTGTGTGTGTGATGAATTTCTTTTTGCTTTTGGCCTGAGGCAGAGTCAATTATTTCTCACTAGGAAGATTTTTCTCCTAAGACTGTGGATAAGATTTATTGGATTTGGACCACTGGTTGTTAAGCCCCTGGTCAAGAATCCATCTATCGCATTCCTTCAGCATGCATGCTATACAGCCTTGCGCTCCTCTCTCTTAGCCCCCCTTTGGCCTTGCTCCTTCCCATTGACATCTCTTATTTCCCAACTAAACTCTGCCCCCAGCATCTTTTTCTTTGTTCCTCAGCAGCAAAGTGTATTAATTTGAAACACTCTTTCAAATAATATTCTTCTCTCAAACTAACAAAGCGCTGGCACGTCTGTAGCAAGTGCACACTGTTGGTTCCTTCCCAGGCAAAACCATGAGCAAACAGACAAGCTGGATCTCAGGAAGGCTTTCGTGCTTTTGCACGGCTCCACAGCTGGAAGGACGGAGGCTTATTTCTACAGGGAATCATCTAGTTTTTAAATTAATATATTAATGACTTTTAATGCGGGAACACGGAATAAAAATGGTAGAAGATCCTGTTTCATAAGGTAATAAATATGAAAAAATGTGCTGCGTGTAGAATAGAAGGAAAAGAGCCTCCTGAGAGCTGGCAGAGGGGTCACGGGTGTTTCAAAGCAGGAGCCAAGCTGATCCTTGTGAGGAGGCTTACACACCGGGCTTGCCAAGCTCCCTTGCCTGTGGCATGCCACTGAGATGTGCTCCAAGTTTTCTCTTGAATGTAAGCAGCATCACAAGCCTAGTCTTTCCTTCCAAAGATCTGAGTGCCTGTTCCCTTCTTTTGAAATCCAGGAGTCCACGAACCAGCCTAGGAAAGGAGTACAAAAGCACAGACTTTCTAGGCCAAGCTCCCTTCTTTGTCGTTCACATGTACATTTCACTTTCAGTGTTTTCATTTTAAATACCATGATTTACTAAATGCTGTTTAGTATTTACTAAACACAATTTAATATTTACTAAACACTGTTGCTATTTGTCTTTTTCCAGAAGGATTCACCAAGAGGAAGTTCCTGACTCTGTAGTCATGCCTGGAGGTCATTTGCTTTTACCAACAGGGTGCAAGATCCCAGCTCCCAGCTCCCAGTCTGCCTAGGCAGGGAGGGAAATCTGTGGCATATCTCAACTGATTTGGGTTGCTCAGAAAGCAGGCAGACCCTTCAAGCACTAAGACATGATAATTAGTAACAAGACCTAGCCACATGCCAAATAATGTTCCCAAATAATTTCCTAAACCATGATATTCACTTTTTAATGAGCTGTTAGAAATGTAAATAAAAACCTCCAGGTGTGAATTCCAAATGAAAGCATTTAATAGCAAAAGATATATACCAAGAAATTATCGGCTATTAATAATATTGAGAGAATTCTGTGGTGGAAATTTTTCAAAATCTAAGCCAGAGAATTCGGTAAAGTAATGTTACTTTTGGCAGGTGGAGCCTGAAGTGCATGTACTTAATAAGCCATCTGAATGATGGACAGTCAATAAAGCAGCAGCAGATTAACAGGGATGCAGCTGGCTAGGGAGAGGCGAGGATCTGGGACACAGCCTGTGAGTGGGACAGATCCGCACGGGCAGGACACCTGAAGGAGCTGCTGCTTCCTCCCCTCTTGACAGTGCTCATCAGAAAGGATCCGTCAATAACGGTGTTGCAAAAGAGAGACCAGTGAGATTAAGTGGAGAACACTGTGAGAAGCATGAAGCAATGCCTCCACTGTGTGAGATGTGTCAAAAGATGTATTTATAAATATATATGTGTTTATGAGTGTGCCAAGCTAGAGACTTACTGCCCTAGCTGCTACATTAATCATACAAGAAATACAAAGAATTCATGGTCAGGCATGCACTTATGTCACATCATTACACACCAGCACACCTACATATGTATATTTGCTGTGTAAAACAAACCAGGAGTGTTCTAGACAGTCAGTGTACAGTTATCTGTCTTGCTGGTTCATTCAGGAACTCCCCAAGGAGAGAGACTGTAGATATGTAGAAACACCTGATATATTTTTGTGTGTGGGGGGGGAAAAAAGATAATTAAGAACATTTCCAAGCAAATGCTAGGCAGTTTCATTAAACTGGGTTCATTCGATTTCCACCTCAGTAGATATTCGTTACGCTGTGAGATCCTGAGAGCATTTGAGCCCATTGCAGCTGTAGTGACAGTTAAGGCAGGCTACAGTGGATTGTGCTTTTAACTTGGACATCCCCAGTTTGGTCTGCAGGAGGATGGTTATTGCATATCAAAGGATGTAAGTAAGACTGTGTGACTAATGAAGCCAGGCTTGTCGTCCAGATGGTGAGGAATGATTGGAAGTTTTGAGAAGAATCCACAGGCAATAATTTGTTCACGTAAGTGATCTGACAAACAATTATGAATAAGAAATGAAGTAATAAAAGTCACATTCTTCTTATGGATATTTTGTAGAACTGGAAAAAAGGTTAAATTATTTCAATAAATGATTTTTAGGAACAGTTTGACCAGATGCAGATATAACAAATAGGGTGATATATGACCCCATTGGGTGGCCATTAAAAAAGCTCGTGGAGAGCATATAACATGTGCTCACTTGTAAGGTAGGGATCACAACATAAACATCTTCATAAGAGATTGGCGCTTAAAGTGGGGAAAAAGTAATTTGCTACATTTAAGTTTGAAATAATGGTCCAGTGCCAATCTATACATTGAATAAAATGTTGTCTGTAAGTCTATTCCTGTGCCTTTTCTGGTCATGACCTGCTCTAATGCCTGTATTTCCAAAGTAAAGCATGAAACACAGCTCTCCAAAACTAACTTTTATCAAACTAAAAGCATCCTTCCCACTGGAAAACTACAATGCTGTGACTGGAATGAGAGTTAGGGATTTTAAACTGACTGGCTCCCTATGTCGACCTGTTGCCTTTCTGAGACTGTTTAACATAAAAATGGGATGAGATCTAAGGAGAAACAGTTGGTTAAAAGGAATCGCAGCTTTCTGGAATCACTCAGCCCACACTAATAAACCAGAAGTTTACAACCAGAATTCACCTGGTGTCATTTTGAAGATGGCTTTCAGGAGACACCTGTGGCTTAGCCCAAAGATGTGATTGCTCCCCAAGCATTTGTCATTCTTTCTTTGAACAACACAGAATAAATTGAACAGCTAAACAAGATGATAGCAGTGATACAAATGCCCTGCCTTTGCTAAGGGATACTGGAATCCCCTGAAGAACCTTTCTATCGACAGGCTTGCTCTATCTCAGGCACATATTTCCACAGCAAAAAGTTTGGCAAAAAGGCTTTTTACCTGCATCTGTAATGGTACAAAGGAGACTTAAGAATTAAATTGTTTGCTTGTCTTAGAAAATTCTCCTGAGTGTTGTATATGGTTGTTCTGCTTCCTAAGAAAATGAATCCCCTCAGAGTTTCATGACAGAAAACGAGAGAAGCAGGTCTCTGTGATTTAGGCACACGCACTGCTCTGGATCTCCTATGTTTCCTATTCAGCCCAAAAGACCTTTTCCACCTGGGTGAATAATTATGTGTTGGGTGAGAGCAATGGGTGCTGTACAGCTTGGTGACATAGCTTGGTGTGTAAAGCACTACATTAGCTTCTGCATTGCTACATCTTTGCTATGTCAGGCAAGTGTTCTAGTTAGGAGATTCTTATGGTGGTTTCTTTCTCCTTCTGTTTAATCTGAAACACCATTTAAGCCAGTGGTCATGTTAGCAAATCAGTATTTTCTGGTGAAAGACCAGTTAAAAAAACCCTCAAAAAAACCACTGCTGAAGACACGATTCCCTGCCAGCGAGTAAGAACTTTATGAAAGCCTGTTCTTAGATTCAGTATAAACATATGCTTGTTTTGGGATGAACTCATGGCAATCCAAATAGTTGGAAAAGAAAGTCCTGTTGCCCTTCTTTGTAGGGACTGATAGGCTGTTAGAAATTTAGAACTGAAAGCAGAAATGTGGGATTGCTCTGACTTCTTTTGAACACATCAGAAGTGTTACCTTTGGCAGCTAAGGAAGTAGGGGGAAGGCTTGAGTCAAATCTCTAAGCACCAACTTCACAGTGATGCTTTTACAGGTCACAAATTCCAGGCTTCATAAAGGCAGCCTGAGATTTTAATTAACATAATACAGTTGCCTCCATCAAACAAGTTTACTGTCTGTTACCTCTCAGATTTTTCTTCTTCTAGAGTTTTGTTGAATCTTAAACTAAGGATAACTCTTGTCTTTGAGCCTATACTCTTCAATGAGCCACGTTTATCAAATTCATGAAATGATCTTGAAAGTAAGGCCAAGCTTTTTCATCTGTATAAATTAAACATGGTTTTCTCCCTGTTAGAACAGCAAAGCAGTCACTGTTCCAAAAAGAATGGTTGGAGCAAGAAAGAAAAAAGTTCAACTGCATCTATAATCTAATCTAAATGTTGTGATTAATACCCTCCTCTTTTCATAGCCATCTGTGTGACAGTTATCCAGGTTATACATTTTTTAAAGCTATCAATCAACTGCATAGATTTTTTTTTCTAGGAGAACTAATCACAACCCTGAATGCATGGATATAGTTAGAAAAGAATCAGTCCTAACAAGCTCTGAGCATTGGAGTTGTTAGGGTTTGTGGAAGAAAGCCAATCTGGCAAATAAATTCTGTTTTAAAAAAACAAAAAAGCAAGCTTGTCTTCTCTGCATCTATGGGAAAATTAATCAGAGGCAGAGTAAATAGAAAACTAAATGTAAAATTAAACGATAGGGAGAAGGCAAAATAATGTAAAAAATGTACTTTGAATGAATCCCAGCAGAAAAGTTAGGTGTCATTAGGCAGGCCTTATTCACATTGTACTGCTGCAATGAACTAGAACGTACACATTCTAGGTACACATATGTGTACTCTCCCTACATCTAATCACACATGTAGGTATATATATTTATCTGCATAAACGCAGATATATATGTAGCTTCACACACATACATACATACATACACAGATAATGTGTACAGTCTATACAGTATGGAGTTCAGGTCAAGTCCGTACTGAACTCCCCCTTGCATCTTTGTTCTTGTGATAATAAGCATCAGTTAAAAGGAATACAAGTGGGATCACAGTACGAGACACACACTCTTTTCCCAAGGAGCAACAGTGGAGATTTCCTGCTACAGTCTGTTACGGTAAATGCATTCACTGGAAGGGCCTGAGGTGAATGATTCCTTCCTCTGCAATTATGTTTTAGGCCTATCCTTCCCCTATACGCAGCTCTGTCTGTGTGCAGCATGGCTCTGGCAAACACCCAAAACACAGATGGTACCAGACACAGAGCACACAGACCTAAGAAGTCATCTATTGCCCTTCCCTGTTTGATGTTACAGTGGACCAGAAGAAAGTTCACAGTAGTAAGGATGGCAGGGGTGGGTAGGATAGGTAAGCACATCTAGAGAGCTCTGACAATACATATAGATGACAGTTCCTTAAGTAAGGATATGCTATCAAATGAGTAACATTCTGATTTGGCAGGCTGGGGGACCTCTGGGTCTCAAACTGAATGCGCAGGGTAAAGGGAACCGAGTGGCTGCCAGCAGCAGGGGCGAGAAGTACTCGCTGGAGGGGCAGGCAGGGTGCAATGTCACCAGGACAGCCGGTGCTGCAGCAAGGACCACACGTGCAAGTACAAAGGTGGAGACTCTAGATTTCTCACTGATTTCTCACTGATTTGGCTCACTGGAGCACAGAGCTGATAATTTGGGCCTTTGCACCCAATCTTGCTTTAGAAAAATGTATTATTTTTAATAAGATTAAAATAATAATAAAAATGCTCTGTGCTTTCATTCCTCCTCACTGTCATCCTCAACCCTCCCTCTGATGCAATTAATGAATAGAAGATGCTCTGATAAGAAAAACAAGCTGGTAATCTTTTAGCAATGTACTAATGGAACATTCTCGATGACATTGGGTCCATCTGAAAAGATTAATGTTGTTAACTGGTGTCCTGACATCAAGGTATGACCATGTTTGGACCTGGTTCTGGCTCTGCTGTGTAGAGCAAAACTTGTTCAGACAAAGAACTTGCTGTCTGATGCCTTAGAGAGGCACAGCTAGTCAATTAAATCAATTGCTTATCACAGGACAGAACAATCTGGCTCTTAGGAAGTATCAACATGAAGAAAAAAAAATAGGTTACAATAGAACAAATGGTTGGTTAATGAAACTGCTTGCTGACTTTGAGTGGCTGCGCTTCATTCTATTTGGAAGAGAAATGCAAGTACAAAAAAACTGCAAGAAAAAGTGGTCCCACGGAAAAATGAATGAGAAAGCTTTACTTCATCAAATTTCTGCAGCTCAAAAGTAAAGCATGGAGTCTGTAAATAGCGCCCATATTGTGCTTTTGGCTTGATCTCTGCCTAATTTGCTGAGCAGACCATGTGATGTTGTTGCAGCTCTATAGCATGGTTAGAAGCTGTCTTCACTTAAATATCAAATTCTAGGGACCACTTTAGGGTATGAAAGGCCCCAGTAAACAGACATTTTTGGATCGCTTCCCTCTGCATATAACACACTATCGAGGCTCTTCATGCATCATTTAAACTCCCTCCGAGCTGGCAAGGATCTGTTAATTTTCCTAATTCAGCCGCATACTCAGAAATGTTCATGGTCTTTTTATTCTGCTTATAAAAACAGCAATGCTCTTCACCAGTGACTTTGGGGACAGGTGATTTTGGGGGGGGGGGGTGGGTTCTGTGTTATCAGTAAATGTTTTGCTGCTGGATTAACAAAGGCTTTTAGTCTGCACAGCAAATTGTAGGTGTTTTGCCCCCATTGCACTCTGGAAAAATACCACCTTTATCTCATCAACAGTGCTATTAGAGGTGATTTAGGCTTTTCATCGAGTATACTATCAAACTATCAGGCAGGTCCATTTTCCCTCTACAGCTGGCATTTTTAATCCCTTTCCTGTTTCACTCTCTTCTTTCAGTAGGACTTTCATTGGGTTTGTTGCTGCATTTGGGATTTATGCCCATTTATTGCCAAGCACTCAAGTTTTTACTTCTTCTGGCTCAAAGACAGGACATAAAAACTATGCAGGCACTTTTAGATCCTAATTTTCTGTATGTATTAAATATCATGAAAGGCTAAGTTATATTCTTAGCACTGTGATCATTATTTTCCTGATGCCTTCTAAACCAGAATATGGTCAGCACCTACTTGCATGGAAGTGGTTTGAACTAACTTCTTCCTATAACCTGCAGGAAATATTTAACCTCCAATTTCCAGAGGAAAGAGACAGAAATGAATTTATAAAGGAAGACACAGTATTTGCTTGACTCCTTATTGCCACTGTACCTCATTATGAACACAGATGGAAAAGCATGAATTTTAAGAATTTAATGAATGAGTTATAAATGTGTTTTTTCTCTTGATCTGAACTCACTCACTCTTTTTTGCTCTCCATGTGCCTCCCAAGCTCTTGTCTTTGCGTCCTCATTGCTCAGATGAAGGAACAGATGTAATAAAGACACTGGAGCCTAACAAAAGTATTTAACATTGTGTTTAAATCTTTAAAAATACGGCTTCTGTTAATTGATCACAATGAGAAGTATGTGGGAACAAACTAGCGGCATCAGTTCACAGACTAGAAAATGTTTCTTCCTCTAAGGCACATATTTTTCATAAATGGCCTGTGTGCTGAAAGACTCCTTATTCTTTTCCTCTGAAAGTTGCGTAGTGTCAGGGTACCTGGAATGTTGCATTTCACCATGACTGAACAAAAAAGAATGACAAAAGCTGCTTTATGATTCAGTCCAACCCAATCTATGTATTTCAAATGCAAATGGAAGCCATTCAGGAAAGTACATTGTTAAAAAGCTTTTTTGAAAGCTTTCTTATCTGCAGAGATGGATCTTTTTTTATTGTTGGTGCTTTGGTTTTTGATTTCTTTTTCGTAATTTCTAGTAGACTGGTAAGAGAGTTTATATTCCTCACTAAAAGCCAGGCACTGGTAAACTATGGGTCTAATCATGTCAGGTATCCATTTTTCTGTGCTGATTCTTTGTCTTTAATATCTCGCGTGAGTGCTCTTCGATTTATAATGTAGAATTTCTCTTTGAAAAATAAATTATCCTTCAATTGGAAGGCTTAAGTTTCTCAAATTTACAAGCTCTACAAGCAGTACCATCACTTGTCTAGCAAGCTTTCATGACATGCAAAATTATTTCCAAATAAGCTTGCGCTGCCAGAACCAAAGGGAAGAAAAAGTCACAAGTTCATAGGCTATAATGTATCAAAGCATCATCCTATAGGTAAGGTTGATAGATAACTCTCTCAAGTCCTTTTCAAAGATGCGCTCCTCGTAGACACTCAAAAGCAAGCTCAAGAGAATGTAGCTTTTTAAAACTGAGGTTTTGAGGAGAAAGGGCTTGAAAGATAATGCCCAGGTACAAAAATTGTTTACAACTCAATTCAGCCTGTAAAATGCACCAGAATATTCTGTCACAGTCTTAAGGGCTCCAGATCTTGTGGCATGTCTTCTGTCACAAAGTCAGTACCAATGTCAGAACACAGCCAAGGCAGAGCTTCTCAAAAACTCAGGCAAAAGGGAGGCCCAAAAGCATGCACATGAGCAGTGATTCACGCCTTGCTTTTCAAGGGGACAGCATGTTGGCACTCCTCGTGGTTATTTCTCTTTCCTTGGCACAGTCTAGAACCTTACAGCTACTTTTCTTATTCTGAAAACTGATTATCTGGCATTGCATTCCTTTCCTCTTTTGACCCTCACCCAGAAGATGTTAGTCCACCCAGGTATGGCTACTGATGGGAAAGACCCTTGGAGGACATGAGCATGGACAGTGCCAGCTGTCAGGAGTGGCTCCCCCTTGCCCAGCTCCCTGTGTGCCTGGCCTTCCCACCAGTGGGTTTCACTTGCCGTATTTACTGGGCAAGTGAGAAGGCTTTCATGACCAAATACTCTGGACAATTTGGGAAATAACTGCCTTCTTTTAAATCATTTCAGATACTGACCAGTCATCTTCCTTTTTCTCAAAACCCACCAGTCATTTCTCCTAACAGCCAGTATGCTGTGGATGCAGCAGTGAAGTCAATGCAAAGTTTGGAGATAATTGTAAACTGGATGGTTTAAGGACTGGCCCAAGACTGAGGAGCAAAATGCCATGTAGACAAAATAAAGCCACAGACTTTGCTCTTTTCTCTTTTAGAGGGAACATATACTTTTCTGCGTTTCCTTTTAACAGCCATCACAAAAATCACTGGAGTTTTGCATGTCCTCCTACATGAAAGAACATCATGTACCACAGGATTTTCTTTGTGAGATGAAGATGATGAAGATCTATGGAGCAGTTAAAGTGCAGGAAATGGCATATCATGGTTTTACATACGTATTTACTTGTGAGTGCTTTTTTTTATTTTTTAAATTTTCAAATCTATTTTTTGTCTCCTCTTTCTGAAGTCAGAAGAGGTATGAACACATCCCTTGTTCATTTTGCAAGACTTGGCAGAGCTGCCTGAAAGTTTTTACCATGTGAATCACTGTCTTACAAGTGGGTTCCTTTCCCTTTGCTGACTTCTTATTAAGAAATTCTGGAATAGCACCATTTCTTGTTTTAGCTTCTCATGCTTATCAAGACAAATGTTTTTGATTACTGCTAGACCAGGCTTTGTTGCAACTGTTCAACAATTGCGTTATCAGTCATTTTACTATCAGTCTTTATACCATAGCAGTTAAAACACATTCTGTCCCCACGGTGTAATTTCCTGGAGTTTCTTTGCAGAGATTTTACAGAATTAAATTAATGAGTTCTGCTTGCTAAAAGAAAACACTATATCCACAGCTCCATTTATTTGATGAATCCAACTAAATACAACTCAGCAATTTGACTTGACTAAATGGTTTCTGACAAGATGTTGGAGTTACAATGAAAGAGGCAGTTAGCATGCTGCTGGATCCAGAGCCTGTAAGGTGATGGCATCAGTTTGGTTTTTGAACACTCTGTGTTAACTGTAAGAATTCCCACATGCTCAAGAACATTAGTCGTTTTCTGCATATGCTTTTGACTTTCACTAGGCCTTTAAAAAATACCTGACTTCATCAGTCAGTCTCAAAAAAGCATGTTCATATTTTAAATGATAAAATACCTATACACGCAGTATATGCTTTTCTCAGCCTCGTGGTTCTTATGTAAAGCTTCATTAATTCTTATGTAAAACTTTGGAACATTAGGTCACTTAAATACCTGGAGTATATTGGTGTCCAATCACCTGCCAAGTAGATTACACTAGCATGTCAATGTACAGCCTGCGCACAGGTTGTATTATTTATCATAATACCTGAGAGAATTATTACAATTCATATGCCTGGGCGAGGTTTCTCAGTTCAACTGGCACTGTGCTACTAAGTAAAGACTCTGTCAGTATTTATGTATTTTCCTGTGTTTTCAAATTTCAGGGTGGGGTTTTTTTCAGCAATGGAAGTCAGCCTTCTATATAAATCTGACTTTCTTCTTCTACACATAGTGCACAGTAGATCACTCTTGAGAGCTACCTCTTTCCAAATGTGACCCTCTGAAGGAAGCTCATCTCCTAAAATTGCTCTTCTGTTCCTTTTCCATGATTTCATATTCCCTTTTCATTGTGGACTGCAAGCTGAGCTCGCTCACCCCAGGCAGTTTTGGATACATTTATACAAATGATCAAATCTGTGAAGTCATTTAATGAAAAGGCTTTTGAGAATAATCCAGTGTAATGAAAATGCTACTCTTTACATAATGCAGATTTGCTATATGATCAAACAATTATTTTGCTTCAGACTTTGCAGGTGATTTCCAAGAAGCTCCAGCTGCCACTTTGACAAGGTTTCAGCTGAAGGTTTGATGAAGATTTTTTTGCTGTCATAAAAATCAGAACTGTAGATGTCCTGCCTGCTTTCATGTGGATGGATCAACAGCAGATAGGCAAATGGCCAAAAAGAAGCATGTTGGCATTTTATTTAGCACATACACAGAAAAAAACCCTAAATAAATCGAGAGATGGTTTTGTAGACAGTGCAAAAAATAAAAGGCCATTTACTCATTTGTGGGCTGTATCTTGAGGCTGGAAGGGCCACAAAACTTTCCTTTCAGACCAGAGAAATAGAGGACACTGAGGTTCCCAGCAGCTGCCATTGCAGGAAGTGATAGCACTGGCTGTCATCTGGAGTACTTACACTTACTATGAAGGATGGTGCAAAACCAGTGATTATATTACCTGTTAGAAATAAGCTCTTCTGCAGAAGCAAAAAGATTTTTTGGAGACCTGTTGCTTTCTGCTAAGTGCTCTGGGGAGGTGAGAGAGACAGAATGAATCCAAATCCAAACCTTGGATATCTCTTTCCTTCCTTCTGCCTGCCCAGGTGCTTCTTTTGCTACTGCTGACTTTTCATCCTCTGCTGCACAAACCCATCTGGAGTCTGTCTCTTGCCTTCCTAGTACCATCCCTGCCCTTACTTAGAAGCTTCCCAGGGGAAGCAACAAGTCTCCAAAGTAAAATAAGATGTCTAAGTACTCCAAGATTTTCCCATTAATTTTTATTTCAGTGTAACATACAGAGCAGATCTCTCTTTGCACAAACCTGCTAATGAACCAATATTTGACCTTTTAGGTTTACCAGGCTGCAAGTAACTGGGAATTCAGCACACGTGATCAGCCCCTCTTGTTTGGGTGTTACTATCACAGACAAAGTGATGTGCCACGGGCCAGTATTAAAAGACAAGAGTTTCATTAATACCCACTACAGGTAGGAACAAAATCCTATTGATTTATGCAAAAAACCTGTACAGTTTCCTAAAGCCTTTGGGGTCTTTTATTTGTCTTTTTAAGAAAACTGAAACTCTTAAAGCTGGGAAATGGCAGCCTTTTCAGGTTTTACTGCGTGTACTTTATGCCACTGACATTAAGAGTTATGAATAAATGGTGGAGAGGAAATATATACGAATACAGGATTTAGAATAATCTCTGCATACAGCAAAATATCACCTCTCCAGTGGTTGGAGTCATCTAGGTGTTATTTAGTTTTATTTCTCTTGCTGATTTTATCCAAAACATGCAATATGGGATTTCCTACTATGAAATGACAGCGATGTTTTTTCATTCCATCTTACACTGTGTTTAGATCACTTGATTTAATAGTTGCTATACTAATATCTCTAATTTTCTGCAGCAAATTAGATTAGATTGAATTTGAGGCAAGTATATTTACTTATTCTGCAATAAGACCAGACCTTTAGTCATACCAAAATCTCTCTCTGCCAGTGTAATATAGCCTAGTAAATCATCCTTATGACAACTCTGGCTTTGTTTCTGTGCAGCAGACAGTGTTTCAGGGTTTTCTGTCAATCACAAGAGCATCTGCTTTTTCCTTGTGGATATTTCCATCCACAATTCAGAGGGTGTGTGTTCAGAGATAACGGCTGATCTAATTTCGTACAGGAAAATAAATGCATTCAGATAAGGTGAGAGGGGAGTAATTGAGTTAAAATCTGTCTGGTGTGTGACAGCAGAGATTAGATATACTCTTCATATATTTTGCTGAAATTGCCATTAATAACTAGGGATGAGTGAGAAATGGACTTTATCTTACTTGTCTCTGAATGCTTCTCCAAGCCAATTATTTTCACTGCTAATTACCTAACGGGAGAAGGTGTGAGTTTCTTTGTGGTATAGTGGCATCCTTCACAGGAAGTAACATAAGTACACTTCTTTGAGGTCCAATAAATTGTTTAAATGAAAAAGATGCTGTGGGTTTCTGTAGTGTGTGTTTTTCTGCAATCCAAGAGTGGTTGAAACTTGTTTCAAGCTGTGTTTTTCTCCTGGACACCAACACAGCTGGGTGAGGAGCATACTAGTTATCGTTTTTTTTTTTTTCCTTTTTTTTCTTTTTTTTCTTTCAAGATCCCAAGGAACATGTTAGAGAATTTACACTTTTTGCATTAGTTATTCAAATCTTCCCAACTCTGAGCACTTTACATCTCTTTGCTTCAATCAGTGGCTCATAAAATTCTGCAATTCATAACACTGGGCTATACCTCGTGATTTATTTCTGTTACTAACTCCAGCACCCGCAGGGTAGCAGACACATGCCTGTCTGTCTCTGGATACCACTATGCTAGCAACTTTGTCTTCTCACCAAACAGAGCTCAAGATCCATTGCTCATCTAATTGGACTGAACAAGATATCTGTGTTTGTCTGACCACTTTTTTTTCAGGTAGAAGGCCAGCATAATGTACAAATACTCTAAAAATGCCAGCCCCCTATGGAGAAGGGGCCTTCAAGCAGGTGTAGATAAAAGGAGTAAGAGGTTCTTGTTTGAATCTGTCCGTGCCACCTGGCACTGATGGTATGGTGGAGTGAGGAGGTGCAGAGGACAGGAGTGACAGGGGCAGGGCCACTGCATATGACGTTATGGAGTTTGCAGCAATAAGATTCTGCTGGATTGGGACCTCTTAGTGAGGGACTGTCCTTTAGTCAGAGGTTAGTGTCTCATTAAGACTTGGAGATCTAACCTGCTCCCATGTACGTTGTTCTGATCTGACAAAGGCAGCACCTAGAATCCCTCTTCAGAACCTACCTCTGGCCAAAACCAGTTCCCATTGCCTCTGTGCATCTTCTTTTCCTGCAACACATACAGGCTGCAGTGCAATTTATTGGAACTAACCTGAACTAACCTTAAGCAAGTTACTTTAGAGCCAGCTTCTCAGCAGGGGAAATTAACTCCCACAGATTTCCAAGTACAGTTAGCAGGTTGATTTTGGTCCCACTGTTATTTGCATATATCTACTATTTTTCCATGAGATGCAGTCCAATATATTGGGTGATGGAAGTCCCTAAACTGCAGAATTCAGGAAGCTGTGGAGGATTCAAAGAGAAGTGTACTATATATTTAAAGTGCTCTTTTGCCCTTCTTGAGGCACCCACTGATTCTTCTTTAGGGCCGCTTAAAAGAAAAGATACTGGGCCAGATGGGGCAGGATGGCCATTCCTATGTCAGGTAGAGCGCTAATCTGTTCTTCATCACAGTATCAATGATCCTTTTCCTTCTGCTTGACAAGCTCCCTTCAAATCATTTGTCAGAGGTCATACCCTGAGTCAAAGTACAGCTATGAATAGATACAAAGTCTTGGAACTTCAGTTTGTACCTAATAACAGACTTCTTTTTCTGAAATAATCTCATATTTGAGACTCAAAGGAAACTTTCCTTTTTTATATTTGTCACAGGAAATATTGCTGCCCATTCAGTTTCTGTTCTTTTTCCAAAGAGAAAAATTATTATTACTTTCAAATGTAGTTTTATAAATTTTTTCCATTTGTTAAGCTATATGAGAACCTGCAAGGGATGATAGAAATATTAATATATGCTGGGAATATTTAAATGTACCTGCAGGTCTAACAATAAGTGCATTTGCATTATCGTGTTTCTTTTCTAACAATACAAAGAATTTATCATGAAAACCTTCACTTGGCAGAGTCTGAATATGAATTCTCTATGTGTGAATATTAGCCCTAAAGGCCTTAAACAAGCCCCAGATACATTTGGACCACGGTAAATGTTGACTCTCTTCACTCATCTCTACATCCATCTAGATATGTTTCAGCACATGGCAAACAGTCTACAGAAAACAAATGTTGACAATTTTTAGCCTTACTGGCATGTTTTTCAATGGTGATTAAAAAAAAAATAAATTAGGCTTCTTTGGGGTGGTTGTATGATTGTTTCTGGAAAGTTAAAGTTGAATCTATTTCTACTTCAAGGCTCAACTTTTTAAGCTATTTTTTTTCCCATTTCACTCTAAATAAGAGGGAGCACTGCCACATATTTTTCTGAGTTTTGTTTTGCAATCTAAATGCACATATTAATATGTATGAACAGTAAGATTTTCAGAAGCACTTCACGCTGGCCTGACATTGTTACTACAGATTTCTGATATTTAGGCTTTTTAAAAAAATGCACACATATGTATTACTTTGGGCTGCAATGTCAAAACATTTGATTAAAAAACCTTTAATATTTTGCACTTCTACAAGTGTGTGTAGCTCTTTTATAATAATGCCATCAGACTAGTTTGGTGCCCTCGTACCATACCAGTTTACACCACGACTGGGCTAAACCCACTGACTTCATACCTAGTTAGTATGAGCAATAAGCAAGGGAAGTCATGATAATGAAGCTTCCCGAATCCTCTTGGATTACACACCCTCACCTCCTTTCCAGGCTCATTCTGAACATTTAATTGTATTTTCCAAAGACTCCTTACTATTTTACCTTGCTGCTTCCACTTAACTATTCTGTGATAAAACTGTTGGTGCCAGGTGAATTTTAATTCTTTCTTTGGCAGCTTATCTGCTGAGGAGTCGTTTCAAAGCCTTTTAACACTGCTTCTTCATTTCGCTCCCTGTCCCTGCCACCAGCCCCTCTAGTAATCTGTCCCTGAGTCACGACCCCCTCAGCTTCTTCCATGAAATATGAAACAAAGAAATGAACCCGGGCTTCCAGTGATATCAACCTTATCTCTGTCATTAACCTGTTTTCCACGACCTCTTGGCCCCAGCTCCTCACTGATGTGGGCCTGGGTCTTTGCCGCTAACATGTTCCTTGTCACTTGCCTTTTGTATTCCCTTTGCTGTATTTGTGCACCTTCTCTGCCTTAGTTCCTTATCAGGTTTTTACACAGGTTTAGCTCCTATCTTTGTATACCTTTCCTATTCTGCTTCCCATTTTTAATTTCCTCTAAGCTGCTCTCTTCTCTTATAAATCACCTTGCTAAGCTCTTTACTGAGCTGCATAAATCTTTCCTTAGTGATCTTTTCTCTCAGGTGGACTCCTATCCAAACAGCAGCTCCTCGGCTCTGATGGCCACCAGCAGAGCAGTCAAAGGCTTTGTACATAAACCTGGAGAAGTGGGATTTACAAAGTATATGCAGGAGGTTTATCGTAACCTGACTGTGATGTGTCTGGGCAGACTGGCTTTGCAGGCAGGTGATGTCCTGTGGAGGTTCAGTTGCATTGGGAAGCTTGGTGCCTTCTTATGAGGCAGAGAAGATAAATCTGCCTGCCCTGGAGTTTAGCAAGCAAGAACAATAACGCAAATTCTAAGAGGTTTAAATTCTATTTTTATGGGTTAAAATGGATGAGAATGGGGAACTTGAATTCCCACAGAGTCTGCGAACAGCCCATCTCCAACATGGCTCTTTTTGGGACATGGTAGGTGGGTTTGAACAAGAGGCAAATGGTATTGCATTTTCCACTGTTTTGACAGGGAAGGCTGGACCTCAAACTTCTCCTGGGAGGTGCTAGGAAGAGAAGGGCAGGAACTGTTTACCTACATTTTGTGCATTGCTGGTGCTGCAATAAACTTTCTGGTTTTATGCTAACTTGAGGTTTCCTGCTCAGCTTCAACCTGCTGTGCAGGCTTGGACAAAGTTATCTTCTAATACAACTGATATATGGAGCAGATAACAGATCTGTATTTTTTTAATCTTTAATTACCTGATATTTCCCTTGGTAATTTCTCCACTTAGGGAGATTTCTGTTTAAAATAAAAGCTGATGCCAGCCTGACAGGAGAGAAGCCAAATGAATTCATAAAATCTCAGGCATCCAGTGCTATTCAGCTCCTGCAATCTGTATCACTACCAACACACTTTTTAAAGACCAGCAAGTAACTTTTCACTATCTTTTACAAGCCCCAGCCCAACCTTGGCTCGTGATAAATTGAAAAGTCGGTTTTGATAGTTCTAGAACTTCTCCACACTTCATATATGACAAATTTAGAGGAAGCGCAACAGCTGGATGGTAGGGGAGTAGTTTTCTTTCTTGGTTAGACTCAGCGTATCGAGTCTTCTCCCACGCCTGGGTTATGCTGCCTATGCAAGTACAATCAGTCACCACAGCCACCTTATTTAATCTTTCTTGATCCTTCATCTTCACAAAATGAATATTATTAATCTTAATCTTTAGTCTTAAATATTGCTGTTATGCAGTGCAGTGTGAAAAAACCTGGGACAGACAAGGTTTTCAGTAAAGGAGAAGGACTGATTGTGAAAATAAAAATGCCAAGCCTGAGGAAGAGAGAATGGAGACTGAATTGAGGAAGACACAGAAAAAAGGAAAAAATCTTCCTCGGTGCAGAATGTGGCCTTTCCTGGCTTGGCTTTTCCCCCTTCTGTGTTTTATATCCATGGGAAGAGCCCTGTACTTTGAAAAACTGGTAATGTTTGTAGCCCACTTCCTAGGGGTTGCTTTTTTCTTTCCTTTTTTTTTTTTATTCCTTTCTTTTTCTTTAATTTGCACACATCTGGGCAATTAAAGGTCCATTGTGTGAGCATACGATTGCTTGGGCTGTTAGTGCTTCGGCACAGGAGGACATATATGTCCAAGTTTCGTTACTGACTTGTTGAAGGACTTACATGAACAGGGGTGTGGATGCATGAGAACGTGCACCAGTGGTGAAAAGGGATGTCAAGGCTCCTGTGCCTTGGCTCCTGTGTTACGGGTCAAGCTGTTCAGCAGAATAAACCTCTTCTCTGCTCAAAGTAAAGAAAAACACAAGAATGAAACCCTCAAGCAAAAAATGACCCTTCTATTCTCTCACTCCCATCTGTTGCTTCTTTATCTTTCCTTTGCTTTTTTCTAGTGCTGATGCTGGCAAACACAGCGGGATGGAAAGAAATTAATCTTCACACACTAAAATATGTTTTCTCAGAGTGAAATCTGTGACTTGAAAACCAACTTGACTTAAAAAAAACCAACCCAAACCCGCATACCCAGGAGGTTTTCACAGTTGTCTGATATATTTTTCAAATGTTTACTAACCCACCTTTCCTTTGTCCCCATATTTCTAACAGAGAGGACTCCTGTTAACAGCTAGGCAATAATGAATGGGTCTTTGTGAAAAACAAGCCTCTCTAAAAAGTGGTCCACTGACAACCAGGTATCTTTCCTGGGCACAACTGTGTGGTAAGCTTGGTTAACTGAGAGAGCGCCTTATCTGGATCAGAGACTTTGCATTCATTTATAAATAACATTCCTCCTATAAGTGACAGGTTTAATTTTTAGTATTGTTTAAATTTTAGTTGATTTCTTGTTTGAAGTAGTTGTGTGTTAATTCCATGGGTGTGTAGCCATGTGTTCCCCACTTGGCTTGGACACCTGCTTTTTTTTCATTGTCAAATTATTGCACCATTATTTGATTTTATATTTCTGTGCTCTCCTTAGTTGTTTATGATATATGCATAATGGTTAGGATTTCCATCTTAGTGATACGGATCATGGAAGAGTTCTTACATAATATGTGCTGCGACTGTGGACTTTTTTCCTTTAACATTTGCATATTGTGTGTTCTGCCCTAATAACTGTTGAACTACTTGGATAATTTTAGTTAAATTTGGCAAAGAGAGAGCATTTTCAAGCATATCAAATTCCTATTAGTTTAATGAAAATAGAGTAGCCAGAACCTATTAGTACTGTTATTGAAGAAGAGTGAATTAATTCAAGTTAGAGAGAGATTATAGAAGCCTCACGTCGTATCATACAGGTCAATAGGAAATGAAGCTATTCACTGAGCTATCCCATTTTCTCAGCATAACCAACACTGGTAGGCACTGTTATGTTTTGTGCATCTCATGCTTCACACAATAATTCTTACCTAACAGTAGGATATAAAAATGCATCGGTAGGCAAAAAAGAGATTTTTTTTTTTTTTATCCTTCAGGGTCTAAACCATCCAACCACCTGACAATACGATGGCTGTAATAAAGCAGTTACGTGTGAAAAGGACCAATTTAATCTCCTTTCACCTATTGGCCTTGGGACAACATTTATTCTTAGAAGCTGCTAAAGCCCTTAATTAGGTGCAGCCAGGCAGTGTTGCAACCCCATTCAAACTGATTATTAGCATAAGTGGCATGATGCTGCTGAGCACTGCATTAACAGCCTCACACCAAAAAGTGCTCTGTGTCCTTCCTCGGCAGTCTGCCTCTCATGGGGTGGTGGCAAGGAATGCAACTCCATAACATTGGATGTTCTGAGCAAGCACTTTTCCTTTCACAGAGTTACTTCAGTATTTACTCTTCAACCACCTTCCTTAGCAAAAGTTACTGCAAGAGATGCACTAACCCAGCAACACTAATCCATTTCTTTCTAATTGACTTTCCCCATCAATTTTTTAGTTTCCTGTATAGGAAATCTCACATTTTGCTATCAGCATGCTATTAGTAAGCATATATACTGAGGTTGGAAACCTTGGCGTTCTGTGTTCGGTATTGCCTTAGCTCTTACAGGTACGTCTTTGTTTCAGGCTGCCTGACGGTAGGCCAGCACGTCCTTGACAGTTAGTTGGGGTTTGAATGCCCGGGGACTGCTTAATTGGTATCTAGCTGCGAGCAAATGCCATCATTACAACAATACATCTGGGTTTGGTACCAACTCTGCTTATGTGTTTGCTAGCATGGAATGCCTGAAAAGATAAAGAATATGAAAAGATACAGTTGATATAACAAAAAGTGGAACCAGTACATTTTTGTATTCAGTTCTTATTGGGGAGGAGCTGTAAATGAAATTTTTCTGGGTCAATGGGAGTGACTTTAAATTTTGAAAACAAATATTCCAAATTGGCTTGGTTCTGCTCTAACATCTAATAATTTCATTGTGAACATAAAAATGTGTGCACGAATACTACACTGATACACTCTCTTCTATTAAATGTACATAGGCACGTGGCTTTTTTAAGGCGGCAGATATGTTTATTTTGCGTTCTGAATGTTACTTGTGCAGCACTTAAAGCATAAGTATTGCAAACACATAGCAGCTTTCTGCCTCATCATCTCATAACCAAATGCAACTGGGCACAGAAATGTACTACAGAGGCGGGCACTGGGTGTTTCAAGTAGGAACTTGGAGACGAGTTGGGGAGTTGGGCAGGTGAGAAATGAAAGGCTGTTTTAAGTGTTGGAAGAAGCACTGAAGAAGTTGCCCTGTCAAGTGCAGGGCAAGGAGATGAAGCAAGCAATTTAAAAAGTGGATTGGGAAAACATGAAAAATTGGAAGAAAGGAGAGCAAGACTGAAGATGGGGTGAATTTGATCAGGGGGTTGAAGGCAAGTCTACAAAGATGTTTGTCAGGAAAACCCCGGTATGATATCAAGTGTTGAATTTTCTGTGTTCACAAAAATGGGTTGCTTGCTTTTCTGCTGAGATGAAAGGGAGGTTGATGCACCTTGATAGTTACAGAGGATTTGAGTTTCATTTGGTAAGTCCTAAATTAGAAAGCAGAGGAGCAACGATGCCAGGGAAGAAAGTTGTAGATGAGCATTATGTTCTATCTCTGCTAACAAAATTTCATCTCTGAAATATTCTTTTCTTGCTGCTGCTTTTAACTAGGATTTGGTTTTATATTGGATCAGGACTAGTCACTTATTTCCAGGGATGCTAAGGGATAGAAACAGAAAGAATAAAGAGTTGAAGAAATTATTCCTTTACTGATGTCTTTGACTTGCCATCATTTTTCCTATTCCTTCCTATTTTAATTTCCTGTTACACCTGTTTAGCTCACAATGCCATCTACAAAAAGAGACATTAATTTTATGAGCTTACCGAAACAAAAACTGTGAGGTGTCTGCATAATGCTGCATGAAGCTCTCATGACAGATGCAAGAATACAGATGCAGCATACAGCATACAACCCAACTTTGTTACCCGGTTGTTATTTCCCAATTTGTGTGTATATAAAGCAGAGTCTTTAAAGTATATCTGAACTGAGATACTTGTAAGTCAGTAAAAGTCGTAAAAAATGTTTGTGGTGTAGAACATTGCCTAGACACAACTTTTTAAGCAGATGTACTGAACATCATTAGGACTGGGTTATGATGAGCTTCAAACATTTCAACTTTTCAAAATAAAAACATCATGGCTAATGTTATGCAAATTACAACAGTGCTGAGTAACTTTCAGCACTATCAAGGGCTTCTGCTTATAAATGGAAACATCTGTGAAAGTAAATTGACAGACTTGGGTGTTTTTTTTCTTTTAGAAGGCACACTTGTTCCACATGCATTAGAAGGTAGCAAAAAAAAAAAAACAAAAACCCGTGGCACTCCCTGCTGCAGAGTTCAGCTAGCCCCAGACTTCCATTTTTGAGTAAAGACATCCTGAAAGAAGGTTATAAAGGTTCAGTGCTTGGGATGTTTTTCCATTCAGTTACAGCCTATGACTTGTAAAGACATCAGGGCAGGTAACTTTCTTTTCTGAACCAGGCACATTCAGAGTA
Organism: Zapornia atra; assembly: GCA_013400835.1. Classification (NCBI taxonomy): domain Eukaryota; kingdom Metazoa; phylum Chordata; class Aves; order Gruiformes; family Rallidae; genus Zapornia; species Zapornia atra. Next base: position 74,853 of record VZTU01004428.1, on the reverse strand, counting down.
ATAGTTTTCTTCAGAAGGTTTCCTCTTGTGTGTCTATCCACCTGCGTCATTCAGATAGACTTAGGCCATTGGTTGAAACAGCGTCAAGCAGTGTAAGGTCAAGCATTTTTAAGAATTTTGAGGGGAGTTTGAAAATATATCAAGAAAAGATTTTTATGCCATACAAGTATCTTTTATTTTCACTTCAGGTCTCCACTGGTGTGAAAAAGTGAAGAGACAGACATTGAAGACAGATGTATTTTTAAACTCAGAATGATTCACGCTGTCCTCTGTATTTTGTGGCTCAGATCATTCTTATTTTATCTTGCCATGTATTTTAATCTCAAACTTACTTCCATCTACATTTTGTTGTGCTGTACTTTTCATTTTTTTTATTGGCATATTCTTAGTGAATGGAAAAAGGATGAAAAATCTTCAGTAAAACTTTAACAAATTTTTGATTGTGGTATCATTCCACAAAATAATTCTCCATGATGCAGAGGCAATAATAAAAAGACACCTTTACAATATTTTAGGATCAGGGCTGGTTTTGAAGTTGAGAAATTCAGCTCATATATTTTATTTTCTCTACTGGCCAAAGATGTCCTTCATACTGATGAGGTCTGGGAATTAAAATTGCACTCAGTGTCTCAAAGCAAGATGCTGAATTCAGTCCATTTTGTGTCTGTTTGCCTGTTAGTGCCATTAGAAACCTAACACGACACAACACTGTGTTTTATGAGCAAAGGAGATGCTCAGGAATGAGGGCTCCTTCAGGGCGCTGCTTCTCCTGGGGACCCTGGTCCAGCACCACCAGAACAATACGTGCCTGATCAAAATCTTTCTTTGCTCTTTGGTCATAATGGTGATGTGCAGTGGAAGCATAATGCAATGGAGGCAACACCTAACGTTTCCATAGCTTTTTTTTTTTTGCTGATGCTTAACTGCTTGACAGAATACTGGTATACCTGGCTGCCTGCAGAAGTCCTCAGTGGGGATTTTGTTTTTAGCAGAAATTCACAGAGATCATAGAATCACAGGGGTTGGAAGGGACCTCCAGAGATCATTGGGTCCAACCCCCCTGCCAAAGCAGCTCCCCAGCTCATATTGCACAGGGCGGTGTCCAGACAGGACTGGAATATCTCCAGAGAAGGAGACTCCACACCCCCTGGGCAGCCTGTCCCAGGGCTCCCTCACCCTCACTGGGGAAAAGTTCTTCCCCATGTTGGTGTGGAACTTCCTATGCTCTGACTTGCAGCCATTGCCCCTTGTCCTGTCCCCACAGACCACTGAAAAGTGGCTGGCCATTTCCCCCTGCAGCCCATCCTTAAGATATTTATAGACATTAATAAGGTCCCCCCTTAGTCTTCTTTTCTCCAGGCTGAACAGTCTCAGCTCACCCAGCCTTTCCTCAGAGGGGAGATGCTGCAGGCCCTTCATCATCTTTGTAGCTCTTCTCTGGACTCTCTCCAGGAGACCCCTGTCTTTTTTATCCCAGGGAGCCCAGTACTGGACACAACACTCCAGGTGGGGCCTGACCAGGGCAGAGTAGAGGGGGAGGATCACCTCCTGTGACCTGCTGGCCACACCCCTCCTGATGCCCCCCAGGATCCCATTGTCTCTCTCAGCCCCCAGTGCACACTGCTGGCTCATGGCCAACCTGTCATCAACCAGGACCCCCAGGTCCTTCTCCACAGAGCTCTTCTCCAGCAGGTCACCCCCAGCCTGTCCTGATGCAAGCAGTTATTCCTTCCCAGGTGCCAGACTCTACACTTGCTTTTGTTGAATCTCATCTGGTTAAAGATGGATATGCAGAAACTTGGGCTGAGTGCTGAGAGTGTGGGGGAACAAGTTTTGAGGTCCCTTAAAAGGTAATGATAATTTTTTTTCTGATTTCCACCGGATTATCCTGATGAGTAGTGTACAGTTGTCTTGCTTTGTACAGTGTTCCTCTCTTACACACATACACATCTACTGCCAAATTTTCTGCTGAAATCTCCATGAGCAAAAAGACACTGAAGCTGACTATGATTCTGTCTTCCTTCTATAATTAAAAGATCATCAAAATGTGCTGTTAAATATCTAAGAAGTTATTGATAACTTGCTGTTTTTTCAGAGCTTTGCCATTGCTGTACACACCCCTGCCATTGTACAGCTGAACACATCACTGCAGCTTTTTCCCCCTCTAAGTTAAAACCACTGCATATGTATTACAAGAAGATTCTTAGCTCTGAATTATAAAATCATGAATTATGCTACTTAGCATGGCTCTAGAAGCACCCAAACAGCTCAAGTTTTGATCTTTCTGCATTTCCAGAAATTGGCTTATTTTCCCTAAGTAAATTGTTTCAGTTGTAATGTATGGAAAATGATTTTTTGACATGAGCTTTGCCCTAAGAATATAAAATAGATTTGGTCAGGCTGATGGGATCTACTGCATTTACTCAGTGGTTTTCTCTTATGCATCCTCTCCACCATCTGGAAATTTAGAGTTTAAACATCTTCTATCTGAATCATCAGCTGAAACAGCTATCAGTGGGACTGTCCTCCATGAGTTTGTCTACTTTGCCTTTTTGGAGGCATTTTTAGCTTCTATCATTTGGGATAATGAGTTCCAATTTTTTGTTGTATGAAAAGGTTTCTTCTTTCATTTGTTCCAAACCCATTTTCTTGGATTGTCTTTACTTTTGATGCCATGAAAACCGGTGGATGTCATCTTTATTCACTGTCCATAGTTTATTTTGGTTTCAATATCAAGGATTCTCAGAACATCTAATGAGCAGCAGAATATCTAATTATTTTTCCTGTTACTTCTGAACACTGAATAAATAAGCACATGCATACTGTTTTTAAATGTATCTTCTCCCAATTAATTATGAACATTAGATATGGAAATTTTAATCCAAGATATATATCTCTGATAATCTGAAGTGTACATGTTAGGAAGAAGTACGGATATTAGTTTTTATGGGTTGCATTGGAAATTGAACAATAATAATTCTGGAAGCCAAGGAATAAACGACCTATTTAGAATAGTGCCTTACAGGGAAAGCATGAAACATATAGATGTAGAAAAAAGGTGAACCTATAAAATCCTCTTTCTAAAACCATGCCACTTTATGCATGATTTAACGCTTTTCAAAGTGGTGTGTGAGAACCTGACTTGCGGACACCAATGGTATTTCTCTTACTGTCTCTGGCAGTGTCAAAATTTTTAACCAACTGTTCACTTAAGACAGATTATTTGTGCTACTGAGTGGAAACTGGAATTGGCTCTCATTTTTATTATTAAAAAAAATTTTAAAATCAATGACCAGGCTCCTTACTAAAAATGAAATATAATATAGCCTAATTATGGAAAGAGTTGCAAGTATATTGCACAAAAGCAAATAATTATTTAGCTGATGGCCATTTGATTGGAAGATAATAATTCTGCACTTGTTAATCACATACTTTGTTGCTGTTAAAGCCTGATTTACATCGGTCTTGCATTTTGGAGTGCTGACTGATTGATAATTTTTGTCATTTACTTGATTGGAGTCATCAGTGTAGATAGTTACTATATCAAACGGTTATCTTTTTTTGTTTTTAATTCATTTTCAGTTTATATTTGAAATGGTACAAGATTTTCATGGTAGGTTCACTATTTCTCTTTCTGTAAGAAACTGTGAGGAATTGTTAAAATAATTAAGTTGGACAGATTTGGTTGTATACCTGGTTATGCAACAGAGCAGTAACAATCACTTAATATACTAGTGCCAACCTTTAGCTAGATATTCATTATTATACTGGTCTATATTAAATTTTTTTTTTCATTTCTCGTAAATTATGTAACCTAAATAAGAAACTACAAAGCTAACTTTTAAATGTGAGTAGTGTCTTGCCCCTGCAAATCCCATTGAACCACTAGGACCACCTTCATGACTGAAGTGAAAGCAGAAATGGGTAAGCAATGGTCCGACAAGAGACGGCTATGGTAAAGGGCTCTGGGTTATGCCATGAAGTGCCAGCAACATGTGGTTGCCACTGAAGGTTCAATATTAACCTCACACTAACTCTTACAGGTTCGACTGGTCTGCACTAGGACATGTTCTTGGCTTGATGAATACATGGTTAACACCTTTGGAAGTCACAAACATTCAAGTCATTGGATCAAATTATTAGGTAATGGGCACTAGCTATCAGATCCTTCACAGAAAATAAATTCAGATGGAATTAAGAGAACAAACGACAGCAAAGATCTGGAATTCAGGTATAGTTGGTATTTCTAGTTCCTTTTCATTCCAAATTCATTGTGATTTTGAGTGTAACATTGCCTCATTTTCTCTAAGAAACAGGTAAACATAGTAGGTAAAAATGTCCTGATACTGAATGTCATGTTTCTGTCTTCCTCATGAACTATTGGTTGATAGGAAAGAAAAAATAATCACAGTATCATAGAATGGGTAGCGCTGGAAGGGACCTTAAAGACCATCAAGTTCCAACCCCCTAACCCTTATAAGCTTATTCCATTGTTTTGCAAGCAAATGATTAAAATATTGTACAAAATAACCCAAACCCAAAGTAGAAGGAAGCAGTACAGGACGTCACAAAACAGTGGCAGACATGCACACACAGAGACAGCTTTCATGGAAACCAGTGTTACTTAATGGCAGTTTATGGTAGCTAATCTCTTCAAAGTGAATTAACATTAAAAATGCATCAAGTACTATATCAAACAGCAATAAAATGGGAGTTCATAAAGAACAATAGCAAACCATAAATAAAAGTGCTTCTTCAAATAATCTGTAACTGAACATCAATTCTATTGTATTTACTCACACATATATGTGTATATGCATGTAGGGGTGTGTTTATATACACGCAGAATATCTTTTTCCTGATTACACTGATCTCTGTTATCATCTTTTGTACATTTCTGGCATCTTTGTGTGCATTTTACTGAACACCAGGATAAGAAGAATTTCAATTAGCAGTGAAAGAGTTATTGAGAGGAACACACCAAATGCTGCAATGTGATGATTTTGGTGCTATGCTTATCATACTCCTAGGGAGATACTCGATTACTGAATTTCCAGAACATCCAGCAAATACCATGTAGTGAATAAACATTAGCTTTTTTTTTTTTCTGTTGAAAAAGCTTATAATGGAAACATGTTCTACTGCTGTAGAAATTACATTTCTCCAAGTGACTGTATTAAGCCTTTTGCTGGAGAAGACTTGAAGACTTGAACAACTGCAAAATTATTAAAGTCATGATAAACAAAAAGTAGAACTTGAGGGGACGCATGCTGTATTTATGGACAAGCATTAAACAAAATCCACACAGCAAATAAGAATATTTGTTTTCTTTACAGCACCATTTCTTGGTTTCTAAATGCATGAAACCATATACTCATTTTGCACACAGCACTTGAGGTACTTGCTTGGTTCCTTGTATGTATATAATTAAAAAATATAGATTTCTACATTTTCTTTCTCAAACACTGTGAAATAGGTAAATATTGTTTTCCCCACTTATTGCTGGGATACATTATATAATATTCAAGATCATCTTGGATTCTACTGCAGGCAAAGAGTCAAAACTGATTTTCAATAATCTCAAGACCTCTGTGGAAATGAACTTTTTTCTCTCCTCCCAAACTGGAACTGTTGGATGAAAAGTCCACATTGTTCTGTGGAAATTCTTCAGAAGGACAGTTTATTGGAAAATGTGACAAAAAACCTATTTTTTAATGTGTAAATGGCTAAAATGTGGTTAGTCACTGACTTCATTACTCCCTAGAATAGGATCTGAAGATATGAGGAGGCTTTTATAAAGCTCTCAGGACTGTTTCAGAGAGAAAGGAGAGAAAATGGCTTGTTCAGCTGTGCAGGGGTGGGCTGGACCAGCCACTGCCTTGGGGAGGTTTATCTGCTACTTTTTTAGTTCCTTTGCACAACACATTATCATGGTAGATGAAGGGTTACATAGCCCATCGCTGGGGTAACTCTCCTGCACTCAGGAAGATGACTTCTCACCTCTCTCCTATTAGCTGAGGTCTTTCTCCTCCACACCTGCCCTCCGTGAGACCCTCCGCTGCTAATGAGACTGCTAACACCACCACATGCGCCGGACTCCGTGTGTTTCAGCCATACACTGCATACACATACATATGCCTACATGGACTCTGCACTACCAACCAATGCCCTATCTCTCCTTTTCTCTGCTCCTTCTACAGTCTCTTACACTTCCATGGAATAATGAAAATCAGAAACCTACCATGCTACTCTATACTCTGGAGACAATAATTACCAAGGGCATGTCAGACATGGCCTGAACCTTTGGGACCAGCTGACACATCCTCCAAGCCCTGGGTGTCTAGGATGGGCACCTGCCAAGATTTACTTAGGGAAAGAGCTTGACAGTGCCACTGTTTATGCTCTACTGGTAATTGCACTTGCTCTGCTCCCCCTGAGCATCCCCTTCAGGTGGGTAATTACCTCCCGCATTCCTGCTGTTCCCATTTAGACACCCATGGTCGGAACTGAGCAGAGAGCTGAAGCAAAACAGTTTGCTTGCTTTTCCAAAGATGTTTTATATGTTGATTTGTTCAGACATCCTGTTACCCCAAGGACCATTGGCCCCAGAGAGACGTTGGAGTAGATTTCTGGTTAGAACAGGTGGATGAGCTCACTTTCAGGTTTTTTTTTTCAGCTTCAGACTGAATGACCGTGCTGAGCTAGAGGGGGAAAGAGATAATTTTAGAGAAGTGAAGGTTGTTACCTTGATTGATTGCTAACACGCCTTTGGCTCCCAGAGATAGGGAAAAACTTGTGGTCTGTGCAGATGGTTCAATTCACAGAATATATTAACAGATGAGGAAAATATCATGTGTTTGTGTTGTATATAATACTTTAAAATGTAGGGCACTCTCAATTCACTCTCAAATGCATGTAGAATCTGCAACATGATCTACAACATATTACCTCTGTAGGATTAGAAATGTAATAAGCAGACGTAAAATAGTAGCATCAAAACGGTCTGAAACTGTATTTCTGGGACATTTACAGCACTTTGGCTCAAGTAGACTATAGGCATTAAAAGACACGCAAGAATATAAACTGAAGGTTAATTTCTTAACTAGCTTTGTTAGTTTTCTAGTGTATTTTAAGTTGTTTTTCTTCCCTCGTAGAGTTTATTATTAAAGATCATATGGCGTAGAACCCTGTCTTAGGGCACTGCCTGGTTTATCAATGACCATATATATGATCTTCACCTGTTTTGACACTCTTTAGTTTAGCTATCTAGCTCCTAAGTGACAGTGACCACTTAGAAATCAGTGAAAAATAAACCATTTACACTCTGAGATTGTTCTGTCCTTGCAGAAAATGTCCATTACAAGGGACCATTTGACTTGTACACTGAAAGCCAGTGAAGTGTTGCTCATTGATGTAGGTATGAACAGGCAATGACCGCAGCCCTTTTTGCCCTTTGATGTTATAAAATAGATTAATTGTAAGGCAGAAGATGATAGAAATCTGAATTAGATCAAATATATGCCCCCAGTATAAGAATGCTGAATTTAAGGATTCTCCTTAACATATGAATGAAATACTCTTTCCCCTTATAAATGGTCTGTTTTGAATTCAATACAAGTGTAAGAAACAGAACTGCATTCTTGCCTAGAGGTGTATTGTCTACCTAGCCAAAAGGCAACCTCACAACTTTGGATGAAAATTAAAAGATGCAAATGTTTTCTAGAAAAAATTTGCTGAGTTTTTGCTTCAAAATCTTTTTTTGGTTGGCTAAACAAGAAGGAAAGAAGCTTCAGGATTTCTTCAGTATTCCTAGAATAATGTATAGGATCTACAGGGTTGCTTCAGGGTTTGATATTGGCTTTGGGTGTTTTGACCTCAGACCTTAGACTGTGTGACTATACTGCAAATTTACTACTGCTATTTGTTGGTAGCAGGCAACAGACAACGCAGAACTGTAACTAAGGTGTGCTGCACTGCAGCTGAGGGAATGCTCCTTGCTGCCTAAAGAAATTCTTTCACCTTCGTGTAAAAGAGATTGGCTTTTACAGTTTATTCTGAGCATGAGTAATAATTATCAGCAGGCTTCAGCCTTGATAAACTTATGAATACTTCACATTAACAGTCTTCCACAGATCTGGCATTACACTTCACTCGCCCACTGAGTGCCAAACAGCAGTGTGACTGGAAACATCCTGTTGGATATTCTCCATGGATCACATCCTCTACCGTTGCCATATTACAACTCTGAAAGATAGCTATAAATAAATACCTATCACACAGGTAGATCTGAAGGATAGTGATGGATATGTAGGCTAGAGATTGATGACAACCAATGAATTAATTCAGTGACAATTTCAGTATCTGTCTGTAGATGCACTAAACCAGAAAACCTGTGTGGGAGGAAAAAAAATAAAAGCAGTAAATATGACCTAGGCATGAATGAAGATAGCACTGTAATCATTTCTGGTTCTCTTCTCTGCAAGAATTTATAGATCCTTACTATGCTGGGTTGCAGGATGTACTACCTCAGAACTGCCTAAACTGGTTTAAGGACCTGATACCTCTGGTTTCAGAAGCTGAGTCTGACACCTGCCTCACTTCCCCTCATATTCATGTAAGCTTTTTGACACTGTGCTAGCAAAAGCACTTGTATAGCCATGGGAACTGAACCAGCTACACAGAACTCTCTCTTTTTCAAAATTATTTTTCAGCCACAAATATTCCTTGTTCCGCTTCCCAGCACCACACTTTAAAGGCACAAGATGTGAACGGAAGCGAATGAGCAGGGGTTTTTTGCCCCTAAAGTGAGATGCAAGTCAAACATACCCCACTATCACTGCCACACATCTCTTCTGAGATCATGCAATGATCAGGATACAGGAAAGGAGTAAAGTGTGATGCAGGTTACTCATTTCAGTGAAGAAACCAGCAGCTGGAAAAGTGAGTCTGAGAGAGAATCTTGAAGCAGATTTCACAGGCTTTGGTCCGAGCCCAGCAGCTGGATGGCCTTGTTTCCTAAGGAAAGACTGTGGGGGGTGAGCAATGAGGCCTGCCCAGAGGAAAGTAGTCATACCTGAAACACTACAAACAAGGACTCCAAGGTGTCCAAGGAAGAGGTGATGTAGCTCTTTGAGAAAGAACATTTCTGCAACCAATGGGACTGGCTGTGCTTGCTAGCTTCCTGTGAACAACATTGCCAGAACTTTGATTTATTGGATTGTTGTGTGCAACTCAAACAATGAGCGCAAGAGACTCGATCTTTTTCCATAGGAATTTTTCTAATGACAATCCTTCATGATGTGGGTGGATAGTAGAGGAGTTGGGAACACAGCATCCTTTTTAAACAATTCAGACATGTGGTGACTGATTTTTTTCCTGACACTGTTTTGGAAACATAAACGCAAGAGTCATTTTTCTGACATAATGCCAAGCCAACTACAGGCTTAGAAAAGTTTTTAAGAAGTAAAGTTATCTTTTCCATGCTCCTCATTGTGTAACTTGCTCTTAGATAAGTATCACAGAACACCATACAGCAAGAACACCAATTATAAGTTAAGGAGAAAAGCAAGATTTTTATGGAGAGAGTTTAAGAGAAAAGGTGATTTATTGTCTCGGAGTGAATAAAGAAAAAGGGAGTTCCAGATAAATGGGGATTAAAAAAAACCCCAACCACAAATTAAAAAGTGACTTCTGACCTCAGACTCAGAGAAAGGGACGAAATGAGCCTGGAGGAAAGATCTAGATTTGATAGACTATACTGACTGGTGCTTTTTATTTTAACTATGACAAAAAAATCTTAGTCCTCATTAGAGATAAGAAAAGATTGTTATTCTATACATGCTATGTTTCCTAAAGGTAGCAAGTTCCAGAGGGTAAGCTAAATCAACAGTTTCTTTTTATCACATGTACTACAATGGGTGAGCTACTGTGTATTTTCATCTCTTGGATTGCAAGACTGTATCTGAGTGGCAATGCCCTTTCTTCTAATGGTAACACATTTTAAGAGACTATCCTGAGCTTTGATCCAATGTTGGAAAGTGTTTGCACTGAGACCTCTTTAAACGAATGAAAAAAGAAGTTGTAAAGCACTGAATATCAGGTTCTCCTTTGGAGCCTTTTTATTTGAAGTTGTCATGAACATCAAACATGTTGATGAATCAGTTCTTCAAATACGTTTTCTTTCCCCAGGATGTGATTTATGTAGAAAGTAGGAATATGCACAAGAGATACTTTTTTCATACGGCTCGTTTATTTAGCATGGTCACTGAGATGTGATGTCTCCAAGGCGTTGCTCAAAAAGAAAAGTTGGTCTTCTTTAGGGCTTAAAATGCATATGGTTTCTTGGGATTACAGAACCAGTCAAAAATACAGACCTGCACTAGGGTTTATGTTGAGTCAGTTGTTTGAAAATGTATTTTCAAGAATCCTGAAATCTGGTCATGGTCAGGGAATATCAGTACTGAGCACTGACTCATATGTCTGAAGTGCAGCTTCACTCTTAACAACTCTTTAGGGATGAAGTCTGGAAAACCTGTGAAAATTCTCACTACTCATCCTCTCTTTTTAAGAAAGACATAAGCCATATTTGACAATTTCTGGGATCTCTAGCTCCAAGCAGTCACCCCTCAGTACTGGGGAGCTGCTAGTATGTTGTTTCTTCCTGTTAGCATTCAGAGTTAAATTTTGACTTCTGGACTACAATCTTTTAGATAATGCCAAGAGGGACTGATGTTAGGATAATTGCCCATGTTTCTGAAAGATACATTTTTTCCTTACCAAATGCTACCAGTGCTTCTCTCCATAAGTCTTATTCCTGTCAGAGGTAGATAAGAAGCAGGAAAAAATAAAAATAAAGCAATTCAACATGATGAGAAGTACCCTTAGATAATGAAACATTGTGGTTTGAAAGAGGTGCTGCTGCAAGAAACTGATTCTACTTATAGACAGATCTCTCCCTCTCTCTGTTATAAGTTTTCACACGCTACTTCACCCAATATTGTTTAAAATAATCTGTTAGAGGCTCTGACTCAGAGCAGCTTTAATAATCGTAACCGGGAAGAGGAAGGAAAAAGCCTACATATTTGATCCGTTCCCATTTAGCTGCACTGAATGTTTTGGTTGCAGTGTGCATTTGCACAGTATAAAAAGGAAAAATACTAGAAAAATAGAAAGGGGAAAATACGAAAGTACCTCTGGGAGGCCTCTGAGTGGTTTTGCACTGGTAAAACTCTGAGGGGCTACCAGTGGTGAAGCTTGAAAAAAAGAGCTGCACATGGCCAGAGACCAACAAAGCAAATTAGTTTATGCATAGCATTTCAGGAAGATTGAAGACTGCAAATCCTGCAAGGCCAGAATGACAATCCCATCCTGAAATCGTCACACATTTCATACATTGTAGCAGGTACCTAACTGTAATCAGTCACAAACAGTTAGGGCATTCAGCACTGTCTTGCTATGAGGTGAGGTTCCTTCTGTTGCCAAGACAACTCAATAGATGCTAGTGGGGTAAGTTTACTTGGCAGCCTATACTATACTGCACTGTGGATATTAATAGGGGGCCTTCAGGCATTCATAAAACATCTAAAATTTTTATTTTTACCATTTTTTAAAGCAGGCATAATATACACATAGGTATAAAATGAAGACTGCTGTCTGTGGAAAATTAATAGTACTGTAAAAGAAAGAAAATGATGGTAATAAAAATAAGTGTATAGATCAAGTGAAGGATGGAGCCTGGACTAGAGTCATCCAGAAAGACAAGAAAGAACTCTGTCTTCATGATTTTTTTTTTTTTTTGTGTGTGAACTCTTAATTGTTGGTACACCAACTTTTCTGTGCAACCCAAGGATTGTCCTAACAGAGTGGTTTCCTCACCAAACAGTAGCCTGGAATTATTCAACTACTGCATAGAAGGTAGAATTTCAATGCTGATAGACTAAAATACTAGTCAGCAGCTTGTGTGCATCCAGCACAGTAAGCAGCTCAGTTTCACAAATGCTTTTAAGATTTCAAGTGCCAAAGTCCGCTTGTCATATTTACCAATCTCAATATAAGTCAGCAAAACCACAGCAACACTACAGCCTCAGTAATGGCTTAAAGAAACACGTTCTAGCTAAGAAGAGGTAAGCCATGCTGTGGAGCAAAGGAATACATCCTGCAAGGACTAATAGTACCAGTGCAATGTAGCACTTCGTTACAGTAAAAAGAGAGCAGAAATACATTATATATGGGGCCTTAACCTAAAAGCAAAGGTAACACAACTTTTTTGAAAGGCAAGGTAAATTAAAGCAAAGCCTACAAATGCGTTAGAGAATACATGGTTCAGCTACACTTCTTATAAAACAAGCTTTCAGCTACCAACAAGTGCTAAGGCTGGAAACATCTGAAGGAAAACGGCTCTGTCCATACGTATTTCTTAGTGCTACAGATGAGTATATATTTCCAGTACGTAGGTAACCAGAAACACTTCACTTTAGCAAGTTAGCCTTTGGACACTTCCTTTCTTTTAAGTAAAGAAAAGGTAAGAGAGAAGAAATCGGGTTAATAGATGGCCACGCCAAAGAGACAAGTGCACAACTGGTGAACTCTTCACTGGTGAACGTGGCCTTGCAACATGGGCACACCGTTTGATGGCTCCTGAAGGCACTGAAACTCACTTTGTTCTGTTGTTGGACTGCTGTGGAAATCTGCTCAGGAAAATCCTTCACCAAGATTTTCAAAGGCAGGAAGATTTCTGCTGCTTGTTTAGCCATCCAAGTATACAAGAAAATGCAACCAGATCCTCAATTTGACCTTGAAAAATTAAATGCTTTGAACTATAGGATTTATTTCACATCAGTAAAGGAAAAACTGTGTGCTGGGCTTTAATTTGGTATTGTCTGGAACTCTTTTATCTTGCCAGATTTCCAGAGGAAATCTTTTACTTTCAAATCTCTGGGGAAAAGTAACTCATTTATACATTATCAATAACATTAGACACCAGCAGAAACATTGCTCTGGACACAACTCACTGGAAATAAATTACTTCAAATATACAACCATCTTAAAAGAAAACATTCACATGTAAATTAGTCCACCCTGAAAAAGAAAAAAAGGACTCAATTCCCATAGAAACCGGATATCAAATTCACAGGCTACTTTTAATGGTACACATTGCTTTTCCTTCTGACATTTTTAAGCTGGTGCTGTAGGTTCTCTACGAGTCACTGAAGTGTTTTCTGCCCAGATGCTCAGCAGACCTTCTCTTCCCAGAAAAGGTTTCCAGATCAATGTTGCCAAGTGATCTGTTCAGAGCCTGTAAGTACCAGAAAATTGATTTCCTGCTCAGAACTGGAGAAGAGGCAAAGCAGGATAACGTAGGAGAAGGTGGCTGGTGAGATGGAGAGAAGCTGGTGGACCAGGGAGTGCAGCTGGGCACATACAGGGAGAGCAGCTAGGTCTGCAGACAGCAAGGATATTTGGAGGTGTGTCTGAGAAGGGTAAGGATGCCAGTTATCAAAGCAGAGGCGTAATGGTCACTGCCTCTACATATGCACATGGTCTGACATGAATCAGTAGTAGAGACACAGCTGCAAACTGCTCCTACACCACCTGCAACATGAGTCTTGCTGGTTGTACAAACTTGGACAAAGTACTGTGTGAAGCAATGAGAGTGATGGCCTATCCAAATCACACCCCACATGGATTGGTTGGGCTTTGTAGTCTACAAAAACATGGTTAACAACCACGGTCATTTTTGCTACAGCATCTCTACACAGCTCTGCTGCATCTCGCCCGGAATGCTGCTTCCAGCCCCTTCCCCAGCTTCAGAGACTCATAGCATGCCCAAATGTGTGATGACCTGATATTGATAGCAGTTTATCAATAATAGGAAACACTGAAAATCTGTTGTGCTTTTCCAGACTGAGCTTTTAAAGTCTCTTAGCCTTTATTTAAAGGATCTTCATTGTTTTCAAATAATTTCAGTTCATAAATATTTGTTGCCAGGAAAGTTAAGAGGAGCTCCTCTTATATAGCGTTTAAGGAGTTTGCACATTTCCATGTGGTTTAGGCTACTGAAGATGGGAATCTATGACCTACTTCTTTATAATATGTCCTACAAAATATACTCTAAGTTTTGGTGATTATTTTCTTTGGCCTGTAGGATAAGCACTCTGATAAAATTCTGCCTTGGACCAAAAACTTTACAGTGGACATATGATCCAAAAGAAACACTTTCAAACTTCAGGCTGAATGCAAAACTACAACTCTATCTTGGTCCTTTAGGGGTGGGTGAAACCAATGGTATCTTTGTGTGTGGGTGGAATGATACTGCCACCAAAATGATGATTTTGCACTCCATTTTCTAAGCAGCGCTTGAGTGATGAGCAACAAGTAACCAATGGTGGTAAATAAAGCCACTATATATAAGTCAAAACTTTCTCACTGGCATCACACCCATGACTAAAGTCTTAAGACAGGCCACTGCAAATAAGCCAAGGATGAAATTGCCAAAGAGACAACTCAACTGTTTGAGAAAAGATGGGTCAAATTAGAATGAGGTCTAAATGGAAGCTTTTCTAACAACTATGCATGGCGTCTCTCCCAGCTGCTGTAAAATACACTATGTGACAGTAAATGGCTTAACCTCTGCTTAATCTTGTATTCCACAGCTACTGCTCTAATGGTTGGATAAATGGATGTGTTATAATCTGAATTATTATCTTTAATTAAAAAAACATTAACTAAACAAGGGATTCACACTTATGGATTTACCACTGGAAGCAGGTAAGGAAACACATAAAGGAGTTATTGGTAACTATAAAGCAATGTTTAACATATCTCTCATTTTAGGAAACAGATGATTTTTATTGCCTTTCCTTTGAACTAAACTGAAATGCTGAAGAAGGCTGGAATGGTCAATTAAAATGCTCCATTTTTAGTAGTCCCTTCTGTCTGTTCAGTGCTGGTTTTTATAATTCATTTTTCCTTATACTCAAGTGGTTCTCTAGCAGACCTTTCTAAGGATGGAAGATTAATATATTACTAGATTAATATATCATTTTAATGTAATTTCTTGTACATACATGCTCACAAGCACCAGCAAGCTGCAAACCAAACTGGTAATAAGTTCTTTAGAACCTCCTCAGAGAACAGAGGTCAGGCTGTAAACTGAATTTCTAATGGGCTTATTGCTACAACATGCAGAAGTTTCGATTTCATGTTCATCCCTGCTCATATTCACCACTAACAGCATAAGGGTTGGGGGAAGAAGTGGAGAAGTCAGCCTTGAGGAGCCTGGCGCTAGCAGCAGAAAGTTGTCATCCACATAGTAGATGGCAATTAGTAATTTAAATGGCAATTAGTACAACACAGCCAGTGATCTCAGCATTTACAAGCCAAGCTTATGGGCCATCAGAACATGGATTTTCCCTTTGCTGAAACAAAGGTCAGGGTAAAACTGTCCTTCTGAAATAACCCGATCCTCAGGAGCACTTCCAGGCTTCCCTTCCCAGATCCCAGAAATTCAGCGG